>LPNX010064847.1:816781-865210 GCA_001517045.1 Pseudotsuga menziesii | reverse complement strand
AAAAATTATAGATCCAAGGCTAAACTAGGGAAAACCTCCTCTTTGAATTGTTTTCCACCATGACAAGAGAATAGAAGGTAGATAAAAGATTTTATTCTAGCAAAATGCAACCCTCGGGCTATCATTCAACCATTCAAGTGACAAGTTCACCTACCTTACACCAAGAAGACAAAAACCTTGACTTACTTGAGCTATGTGTTGTCCAACAAATCCAAGAATCCACCAAGCATGAGCATAACCAAAGAATTCATCCACAAGAGCAAAGAGAAAAGACTCCAAGAGGTGCGCATCACTTCCAAGAGGCTATCTTGGGTAAAAAAGTAACATATTGAGTTTTATCCCATCTGTTGTGATTTGAAAATGAAGTGAGGAGATCTTATGTATATGTTCTCACAATCACTTTTTTACAAATAACCAAGCCAACATGCCTTTAAAATGTCATTTCAAGAATATAACATGTTAATTTAAAACTATAACATAAAATAATATAAATTAATCAAATATGTGGGTAACTCGGGGTATTTTCGCCATAGTTTACCCAAAAATGACTAAAATAGCTAAAAATGAGCAAAATACTCCAAATTGAAGGATGGAGTAGGAAAGGGGCAGACGTCATGCCCTATCCAACCCCAACAATGCTAATAATCCCTCAATGCCCTCCCCAAAACAAGTAGTACGACATGGATAAGATGATGACATCATCACTAGAACAGGTCTAAGGAGAGAAAGCGCTAGGCTGCAGAGGGAGGACCATGAGGGTGCCTTAGGTGACCTAGAAGAGAAGCAAGAGCCTCATAGCTGGAAGAAATGTCATCGAGGTAGAAATAAGTGGGAGGGGGTCATGTGACCTAGTGACTTGCCCCTAGGAGCCTCGGACACCAACCCCAAGGTTAAAAACCCCAACAAATGGTAGTCAGCAATGCCATTAAGCCATAGTACTCCTAAAGGAAAACCAAAGGGTCCAAACATGACCACCACTCAGAAAATGCTAGATAACACCTGTCATGGTCTTGAAAAAAAATGACCCTCTCTCCCTAGGCACATATCTAATGGTGCGCGGGAACTAGTACCACGTAACAAGTTCCAAAAATGAAAAGAGAAAAATAAAAGTGCCCAATCCACGGAATAACTCAGGAAGTGTTGAGGAAGCAAAAAAAAAAATTCTAAGAGAGATGAAGAAGTGCTTAGGGAGAATCGCTCCCGAAAAAGGCAGGGAGTGATTTTTTTAAAGTGTGCTCCCTAAAATCGCTCCCAAAAGGGAGTGATCAAGGATTGCACTCCCAAAAGCGATTCATGATCGCTCCTTGTGAAAATGCGCTTACGAAGCAAAGTGATGTGATGGAGGGGGATCCCCTACAACTAAGGGAATGCACTTATAGGGATTAAAGTGATATGATGGGGCCTGCAGGATGCAACTAAGAATCTTACTCATCTTTTGACATGCAAATCAAAAATCGCAAGTATGACTCAAGGACAACTTAGAGTCAAAAGAGTAGTGCAATCAAACTTTGAGTCACTCAATTTCCTCAAATAGTGGACTCAAACATGACAGACAACTCAATCAAAAGAATCTAGTAACTATGGTTTGCAATTTACTATTTATCTTTAAAATTTATGGAATCAAGTATGGTATCATTATGTATCGGTTTAGATTTTTTATTTCGTGTAGAATTATTCAGTAATGTAGTCAACATTCACTTTGCAATATATGTTGACGCATGATTTAACTTCTTGTTTTTTTAAGTTATTTTCATTTTTCTTTGCAACCTTTCGTTCCTTTCCATTTTCATTCTTCTCCACAATCTCACATTATCAAGGGGCATCTAAACTAGAAGAGCTCGTCATTTTTTTAGCATCCTTGAGCATGCTATGAAGGCATGCACCTATTATAATGAACAAAAAAATAAAACCTTAGGCATGCACCTATTCAAATGAACAAAGCAATAAAATCCTTCACACATGCCTTAAGGAAGATTGTAATTTACATCTCTAAGCACATATTTTGGGTATTTTGTCACTTTTACCTATACGTTATTTGGGTAATCTACCATTTTGAACAGTGTCCTTGCTCACTTTATTAGCTAAGTTATTGTTATATTTTTTAGCTTTTAATAGTTATAGAATCATGAATGTCATTAGTTTATTTTCCATTTCATGTGAAAATGATGAGTACTTCAGTCAAAGATCAATTTATCATCTGTGTAGCAGGGGTACCTATACCAGGGGTAGGGTACACATACCCTTACTAGATACATGTATCCATGTACTTAAAACAAGGTCAGAGACGTCACATGTACCCTATCATACCCAAAACTAGCCTAAGTACCCAGACGTCTGTCATAGAAGTAGGAGACGTTGATCACGGAGGAGACAGGGTACCCCTGTTTTGGGGACACCTAGGGATACCTAGGGACCAGTTTTGTACGAACCCAACCGATTTTGTATATGCAACATTAAAGTAAAAGTGACATCCTTCTTATATTTCATTTTCTATCCTTTTACTTAAATTCTTAACATTACCTTAATCGTTTCAGGATGTTTAAGTGGTTCCAACCTAACTGGACTTCATCTACAAAAAGTAGAATTTTAGATCCCATTCAAAATTCAACAAACTTAACAGTTTTTAGGATTTAAGCTTACAACATTTCCACTCGATTCTATCATGTATGACGCTATGGGATTGGCATTTAATCAAGCACATCAATCTTTCTCTCTATGGACCTTGATGTTGATGGTGCTTATTGTTGAACTCCTTATTAATGTTTCTCTAGGTTGCAGCATCGGGTAAACATTCTCCTAGAGTGATCATGTTGATTTTACCAAGAGCCTGAGTCATATGGCTAGAGATGAATGGCCCAAGCACGGGTAGACAATATCCCATTATCCTGAGTCATATGGTGTGGGGATATTAGCCCCAGGGTGCTCTCACATTGCCTGCTCCGTGATGGAGTGATCTATTCTATATTGGAGTGATTTGACTTGTTTATTTGATAGGGGCTTTCATCCCCTTGTGGAATATACAAGTCTAGTCGAATGTTGAATTGACGTAGACTCTAAGAAGTGTTCAGGACTTCTTAGTGGGTCTATCCAACATTAGATCTCTATGCAGGAATAAACATGCATGTGAGGAGATGATCATCAACATGGACAAATTTTCTAGTGAAGAAGAAATAACCAAGAAGACAAGCCATACCATTGAAGAAGTCCCAAAAAGCATTGAAGAAGTCCCTGGAAAGATAGAAGACACAAAGTGTAAGTCAGCCCTATAAGAGAAAGTACAAGTCATCCCAGAGGTGAAATAGAGGTAAATTAAAGTGTATAAATAAAGTGCTCGCGCATTTCATTTCCACCATCATAACAAAACCTCTTCTCTCCTCATCTTGTGCGCACTTTTCAAGAAGACCTACCAAAGGCACGAGGAATAATTTTGGGGGTTTTCTTATTGTCTCTAGAGGTTCACTACCCTTGCTAGGGTTTCCTCATGAAGGAGGTTTACTACTATGCTAGGGTTTCTTCAAGATTGTAATGTACTTGTATATTGGACTAATTTCTTCCAAGGAAAGTTGGTTGGATTTTCTCCCAAGATTGGGTTTCCTAGAATAAAATATTTGTGTCTATTGTGCATGGTTGTCCTTATATGATCTTGTATTTCTGCTGCAATTTAATGTTGGAATTTTCAATGTAGTTATTCAATGAAAACAGTGGGATGAAATGAATATTTGAAATTATTAGGTAATAATTATCAAGATCTGAAAATTGTATTTCTACTGCTATAAGAGAAAATTCAACATGGTATTAGAGCAGTATTGAAAGACAGCCATGGAACAACTTTCTACCCTAAGTCCAGAAATTAGGGCTTCCAAGTTTAGACCTTTTTTACCTTACGTTGGACTTGAACCTAGTGTCCTAGAGGTCACCTTGCTAGGGCACAGCTATTGGTGGAGCAAGTTTTCAGTTTTGTCAAAATTCAATTTTGACCTATTTTGCTGACACTAGGGTTTCTGGTTCAAATTCAGATTTCTTGTCAAGATGGTGACAGGTTTCAAAGTGGAAGACAAGTTGGATGGTGCTACAAATTTTAGATCCTAGAAGACTAGGATACTCTTCATCTTGGATGAAAATGAGATTCAAAATTATATAAAAGAAGATGTCTCAGAATTAGAAAGTGCTAAGGAGAAAGCCAATCACAAGAAGAATGAAGCAAAGGCTAAGAGGATCTTGATAGATTCCATAAAAGATCATTTGATTCCACATATTGCTGAGTTGAAGACTGCAAAAGCAATGTTTGACGCCTTGGTGGGATTGTTTGAGAGTAAGAACACTAGCAAAAAATTAGGCTAAAAGAATCATCTCCGTTATATCATGATGACCAACTCAAATTCAGTTGCCACTTATTTTATGAGAGTTTCCCAGTTGCGAGATCAACTTAAGGCCATTGGAGACACGTTTGATGATTTAGAACTTGTTATAGTGACTCTTAATGGACTTCCTTCTTCATGGGAGTCATTTGTTCAGAGCATTAGTGGACGAGAAGAGCTGCCCAATTTTGATCGGCTATGAGCTAATTGTCCATGAGGAGGCCAAAGTATTGTCTAAGAATAGTTTGGAGAGACCTCAGAATGAAGAAAATAAATCTCTTGCGGCTCATGCAAGAAAAGGAAAAGGAAGAAGAAATTTTGAGAAGAAGAAAAGTACAAGTGAAGGATCAACCTCAGTTCAAGAACAGGAGAAGGATCTTTCAAATATCAAGTGCTACAATTGTCATAAATTTGGTCACTATGCTTCTCAGTGTCCTCAAAGAAAAGAAAGGAAAACCAGCATGTATCAACAGTCGATGTTAATGAGCATCCACCAGAGAAGAAGACAACTTTATGAGATTACAGATGAACTTCAGAAAGAGTATTTCTTCTAGTGCATTCAGATGTATGCACCATTGCACACCAATGACAATATCAACTTTGAGTGGTTTATTGTACTATGTGACTATCATTGATGATCTACTTCATGAAGACCAAGGATGAAGTCTTCAGCAGATTCCAGAAGTTCAAGGCTCATGCATAGAACCTTTTGGGAAGAAGGGTACTTTTGTGGGACACAAGACTTCAAGATCTACATTCCAGGACAACGTCAGATTGAGGTTAGTCAGGATGTTACCTTTCATGAGGAGGTAACCTTCAGGAAGTCTAGATGGTCTCACATGGAGATTGATAGTGAAGAGTATGAGGCTCTGAAGGATGAGGGTACAGATCCCTCTAGTACAGTTATTCTTCCTTCAGACTATAAGTATTAAGAAGGAGTCAGTAGAGCCAGCAGAGTCAGTGGATCTACCTAGAGATGTTGTAGTGATCAAGAAGAGGCCAACATGGCTTCGTGATACTTTGCAGGATGCAGAGAGGCATACAGCTCCCGGTGGTACTTTCAAGGAGACCAAAATACCTCAGAGGTTCTCAAGTTAATTGGCATTGATGAGTCATATCATTGATTCCGAGCCTTCCAGTTATGTGGAGGCAGCAAACCAGCAGATTTGGAAGGATGCCATGATGGAGGAGCATCAATCCATCATGAAAAAATATGTATGGGAGATACTGTCGAGACTTAAGGGGAAGTCAGTTGTGACTACCAAGTGGATCTATAAGATCAAGCATGCAATTCAAATTAGCATCAAGTCAGCTAGTTTGCAGGCTCAGAGAGTCATGGATGGTATTCAGTATTCATGAGGGAGCAAGAGGCTCGTCTAAATAAATCCACTTGGTGGGAGATGACACATATAGATACACAAGGATCAACAATGCAGAAGGCAGCAGGTTGCTTCAATGTAGGATACTCAAATGCAGAGTTAGAAGCGTGTCCAAATGCAGAGGTAGCAGTGTGTCTAGATGCAGAGGGAGCGGGATACTCAAATGCAGAGGTAGAAGGGTGTCCAAATGCAGAGGGAGCAAGATACTCAGATGTAGAGGGAGCAAGTTACTCAAGGTGCAAAGGGAGCAAGGTGCTCCTACAGCACGGGTTGTTGACGATGAAGGAGGTGCCCCAGTCAAGAGTACCACCATCACCAAGAGGAAGTTGGCTTTGGAAATCGAGATGGAGGATCTTGGCCTGATGTATTATTTCTTGGGATTGGAGGTGTGGCAGAGATCAGGTGAGATATTCCTTAGTCAGGGGAAGTACATAGTTGAAATCTTGCAGAAATTCAATATGATGGACTGGAAGTCCATGGCTACACCTATGGAGACAAATCCAAAGAAGCTAAGTGATTCTGCTTCATATTCAAATTTGTTGGATCCCACTATGTGTAGGTTGCTGATTGGATCTTTAATGTACCTAATTAACACCGAGCCAAATATTTGATATGCAATGAACACCTTGAGTCAGTTTTTGGTTGAGCAGAGGCACTTCCATTGGGTTGTAGCGAAGCATGTGTTGAGGTACCTAGGTGGTACAGTTAGATATGGTCTCAGAGATGTCTTAGGTGGTGAAGTGAGGCTGTAGGGATATACAAATTCAGACTAGGAAGGGAGTGTAGTGGACAGAGAAAGCACCTTGCGTGCTACTTCAGCTTGGGATCACCTATGATATCCTGGTTTAGCAAGGAGCAGAATTTTGTAGCACTCAGTAAAGCAAATGTGAAGTATATCGCAGTCAGTGTCACAGATCGCAAAGCAATGGAAGCTTCTTACGTGACTATTTGGTCGGGAGAACAAATATCACTCCATCCGAGACATGGTGCAGAACGGAGCAGTGCACCTCCAATACATATCCACAAACAAGCAAGATTGGGAGACGTTCTCCCAGATTGGTCATGTTGATTTGACTAAGGGGGAATGATACATTCATCCATGGGAGATGGCCATTTGGCTAGAGATGAATAGCCCAGGCATGGTGCAGAAGGGAATAGTGAAACTCCAACACATACCCATAGATGAGCAGATAGCTGACATTCTCACCAAGCCTTTGTCTAAGGCAAAGTTTGTATACTTCAGAGACAAGCTTGGTGTGATGGAGAATGTCTCCCTTAGTGAGAAGGAGTATTGATGGTTCTACAGTTAAGCAGCAACATGCAGACATTCACCCTCAAAACCTGAGTCATATTGCTAGTGGTGAATGGCCCAAGCGCATTCTTTATTCAGATAGCCATGTTGATATGGTTAGGTGTGAAAGACTCAAGATGCGGATTGCAGACATTCTCACCAAGGAAGCTTGGCGGGATGCAGAATGTCTCCTTCACTAAGAGGGAATGTTGATGTTTCTCCAGGTTGCAGCATCAGGCAAACATTCTCCCAGAGTGGTCTTGCTGATTTGACCAAGAGCCTGAGTCATATGGCTAGATGTGAATGGCCCAGGTAGGGGCAGACAATCTCCCATTATCCTGAGTCATATGGTGTGAGGAGATTGGCAGCAAGGTGCTCTCACATTGCCTGCTCCATGATGGAGTGATCTATTCTGTATTAGAATGATTTGACTTGTTTATTTGATAGGGGATTTCATCCTCTTGTGGAGTATCTAAGTCTAGTCTAATGTTGAATTAACGTAGACTCTAAGAAGTGTCTGAAACTTTTTAGTGGGTATATTCAACATTAGAGCTCTATGCGTGAATAGACGTGCATGTGAGGAGATGATCATCAACATGGACAACTTTCTAGTGAAGAAGAAATAACTAAGAAGACAAAACATACCATTGAAAAAGTCTCGGAAAGCGTTGAAGAAATCCCAGTAAAGATTTGAGACAAGAAGTGCAAGTCGACCCTAAAAGAGAAAGTACAAGTTGGCCCCATCAAAAGTACAAGTCAGCCCAGAGGTGAAATAAAGGTGAATTAAAGTGTATAAATAAAGTGCTCACACATTTCATTTCCACCATCATAACAAAACATCTTCTCTCCTCATCTTGTGCGCACTTTTCAAGAAGGCCTAGCAAAGGCACAAGGAGCAATTTTGGGGGTTTTCTTATTGCCTCTAGAGGTTCACTACTCTTGCTAGGGTTTCCTCATGAAGGAGGTTCGCTATCTATGTTAGGGTTTCTTTGGTAATGTACTTGTAAATTGGACTGATTCTTCTAAGAAAAGTTGGTTGGGTTTTCTCCCAAGATTGGGTTTCCCAAGGTAAAATCTGTGTCTATTGTGCATGGTTGTCCTTCTATGATCTTGTGTTTCTGCTGCAATTTAAAGTTGAAATTTTCAGTGTGTAATTATTCAATGAAAACAGTGGGATGAAATGAATGTTTGAAATCATTAGGTAATAATTATCAAGATCTGAAAATCGTATTTCTATTGCCATAAGAGAAAATTCAACACTCGTCTATCATGACTTTAGTAAAAAAATGTACCCTTCACTCAAGCAAAATCAATTATTAACTAAGATACCGGACACGTCCATATGGGGCAGCATGTCCCATGTCTTCCTGTCTGACACAGACATGCTGACAGAGCATGTCGGACATGTCTTTTCAGCGTGTCCCGATTTTGGATATGTGTGTCCCTTGTCTATCAGGACGTGTCCCAAAAACAGGACACGTTTTCCGCAGAAGGGACGCCCAAAAACGCTTTAAAACAAATTTTTCACTTTTTTTGTCATTTGCAAGTGTGGAGAGGGCTTTAAATGGTGTTTTTTTGTGTAGGTGAAAAAGATTTGAAGGAATTGGAAGGGTTTCAAAGTGCATTGAGGATGGATTTGGTTGAGTGGATTGCAAGTTGAACCATCAAACAAGAAGAACAATGGCTCATTCAGCTAGGGCAAGAGCAAAAGGGCAAAGGAAAGGGAGAAATGCCCCATCTAATGTCTCCCCTCCTATTCCTCCAAACACAAGCTCTTCTACTCCTACTAGTACTCCATCTGCTGCTAATGGAGCTCATGCTCCATTGAACCCTGTTTTAGCAAGACAACAAGCCCAAGAGAAAAAATACCCTTTGTGGAGGTATGTGACTAGGAAAGAAAGGCCTGGGGAAAAGCTAGGTGGGGGAGGCAATGTGTCTTGGACTTGCAATTTTTGCAAGAATGAGTTTAAGAGCACATACTACCGAATTAAGGGCCATTTGGTGGCCCTTCCTTCTTCTGGGATTTCTTCATGTAAAGCAGTGAGTGTTACCCAAAGGAGGGATATGGGAAAAGAGGATTAAGAAGGCTTAAGCAATGTAGCAGCATCAAGCAAGAAAAAGAATGATGATCCACTTCCATTCTTAAGGAAACCCTCTAGCGCTTGGCCTCCATTTCCACCTAGTAGAGGTGATACATATCCAGCAAGAAAGAGGCCATCTTCAAGTGGTCCAATGAACAAGATTTTCCAACAAGAGGCACGAGAAGAGGTGGACCTCACCATTGCATTATTTTTCTACCTCAACTTCATCTCATTCAATTTTGCACGGTCACCATTGTTTATTGAGATGTGTCGAAGTCTCATGGAACGAGCTCCAACTGGTTATGTGCCTCCTGGTTCAGAGAAGCTTAGAACCACATTGTTGGTTAAGGCAAAGAAGAAGGCGGATAAAATTCTTGAGCCAATTAGATCAACATGGCCCTCATCCGGAGTGAATATTGTTTCTAATGGATGGACGGATCCAACACGCCATCCACTCATCAATTTCATGGTTTCTTCCCAAAATGGACCGGTGTTCTTGAAAGCAATGGATGCTCTTAGGAAATACAAGGATGCAAATTTTAAGGGTGAGTTATTCATCAAAATCGTTGAAGAAGTAGGTGTTGATTCTTGTGTACAAATCATCACGGACAATGCACCTATTTGCAAGGCCGTTGGCATGATTGCGGAAACTAAATATCCACAAGTATTTTCATTTTGGACACCTTTCATTGCTAATTTGCTCATTATTTGAATTTATCACAAGATTCATCTAGGGGGAAGGTCATTTTCATGATTTGAGTTGTAATGTTGTTAGTGTTGTAGAGTCATTTATACTTGCTTTTATTGCTCTTACAGATTTTTTGGACACCTTGCATTGTCCATTCCTTGAACTTAGCACTCAAATCCATTGCTTCGAATGTCACATGGATTGGCAACATTGTTGAGGATGCACGCCATGTTCCTCACTTTGTACAAAACCACACAAATGCCCTCACCATCTATAAAGAGTACACACATCTATCATTGTTGAAGATTGCAGATACTCGGTTTGCTTCTTCATTCATCATGCTCAAGAGGTTGAGGGAGGTCAAAACCGCTCTTGGGTCCATGGTGATTTCAGAGTATTGGTCTTTCTAGAGAAAGACGAATCAAAGTGCTTCAAAAAAGGTGAAGAACACGGTATTAGTTGATGTTTGGTGGGTGAGAGTGGATCTTACCATTAAGATCATGGAGCCACTCATTTCTTTGTTGCGGTTTGCAGACACAGACGAGCCCATCCTAGTGGATGTTTATGAGGGGTGGGATTCCATGATTGAGTCCATGAGGACCATTGTTATGGAGAATGAGTGTCCCGAGTATGAGACATCGACTATGGCCCACCATTCAGGATATTCTTATCTCTAGGTGGGATAAGAATTGTACACCTTTGCATTGCTTGGCCCACTCCTTGAACCCCAAGTTCTACAATCAGAAATGGCTCAATGGTGGGCCCTCATATAGAGTCCCTCCTCACATGGATGGAGAGATTTCACAGGGGAGGAAGATAGCATTTGTTATTTCAGGATAGAGACTTACTTTATGAGGTGGAGGAGGGTTTTGTAGACTTTTCCATTGCTACTGGGAGATTTGGAGGCTATGATGTGGTTGGAGACAGGGGAGTTAAGAAGCCTTATAATTGGTGGGAAACTCATGGGGCAACATGCCCTCTTCTACAGAAGCTAGCCTTGAGGATCATCTCTCAAGTTACATCATCCTCTAGATGTGAGAGGAATTGGAGCACATATGGCAACTTTTACAGTTTGAAGAAGAGCACGCTTAAACAATCCAGAGCAGAGACGATGGTGTATGTGCACACCAACCTTCGTCTTATTTATAGGAAAAGGGAGGAGTCGGTGAAGGGAAAGACAAAGATGTGGGTTGTCTTTCTTGATGATATGGGTTTGAACAGCAGTACTGAGTTGCCATTAGCCAACCTGGATCTTAATGATCCAGTGCTAGCCGGTGACGTTTGATGATAGTGATCCTTTGGAGGGGTCATCCTGCACACCAGCAAATCTTGATCCTCAGATGGGCGGAGAGGAGGAGGAGGAGGAGGAGGAGGAAGAAGAGAGCAATGATGAGTTTGTTGATTCAGGCATGGAGGAGAACTATTGATAGATGAGATTCTTCATTCTTCCATCTTTATCTACCCCTTTTTGTATTTACTATTACCATTGGTCTATTTGGCATTTGCCAGTGGCATTCTGACATCTATGTAATACATTTTGATTTTGATGACTTAATGAGAAATATGGTTCTGACTCCTGAGTAATGACATCTTGATCTATGACTATCATGAATATATTGTATCATGAATTATCTCTGTGTCTCATAATCTCATTGTGATTACTGATTTGATTTGTAAATGTGTAATACTAATTACTAATGTTAAATGTGCATTGATTCTTATTTCTATTAAATATTTGTAAAATTTGGATCTATATGTCTATATTTTTTATATATGTATTTTTTTTTAAATATATATATATATATATGACATGTCCTATGTGTCCTGATTCCAGGGGTCACCATGTCCATGTCGGACACTCGAATCCCTGTGTCCTTCGTGTCCTGTGTCCTTGTGTCAGGTGACTTAGGTTATTAAGCATGGGAATCTTTTTCTACCTTATTTTAACACTTGGACTAGGAAGTTTCATCAAAACTGTAGAGTGTTGACTAATGTCCTTAGAGGATCAACTTCGAGATTCAAGGTAGAGGCAAGGGCTAGAGCCTAGAGGAGGGGAGCATAGGTTTCTATTGATGAATAGGATCCCAATATAGGCAATGATTTTGATGATATGTAATTATTTATAGTAGAAAGAAGTTTTTTGGACTCTATAGGCCATTAGCCTCTTTGTTTATGTATTTTGGGTCAGATATGGATTGCACTTCATGTTTTTTAGTTGTATGCACCATTTCTATATACATGAGAAACTTTGCATATTTTGTATAATGGTCTGGATTCATATGGATGCACATGAATATATATGTACAATGAAAATGATTTGAATTTCATATGTATTATAATTTATAATTATAAAAAATTATATCTATATATGTGTGTGTGTGTGTGTGTCTACAATACCCTCGACATACCCAAGTCCCCTGTTTTAAAAACTAACATCCCAGTCCTTATCCCTGTCCTTGTTCTCTTCCCCAAACCCAAGTTTCCTAGCAACTTAGTTTATCATCTATATATCATGTATCATGTTTAATTTTAAAAATCCTATATAGTTTTTGTCAAATCGTTGAATACTTTTTGGATTTTGTTTTAGCATTTTCAATTTCTACATATATTTCATTTATCGCCCCCTAGGAATTTTGGGGGTACCTTCCAGCCATCCAAGAAACCCATCCCCCTATCCACCCTTAGTGTTGAAATTTCACGCTCAATTTGAACGTTTTTACCTATTTTGAACATTTTTTGTGTAGTTGTGGAGAGGAAACCATCAACATCGATGTGGAGTAAAATTGCCAACCCATAAATTTAATGGGTTAGAAAACTACCTACCGTCATTTTCTCCTTATAGGTGTACAGTATAAACCAACTCTTTTATATACATGTATGTATGTATGTATTCCTCATCGATGGCCTATGTTCTTCCCTGCGGTGACTAGGGTTCTTTCCCTAGCCATTATGCTTGGATTCGATCGGATATACTTGCTTGAGAGGAGCCATCTACACGAAGCTTCCAACTTCGCCATCCCCTTATCAATTTATGTCTGAGAGAGCCTATCCATGAGACGGTTTTACTATCTTCCCTAGCCCAAGCAACACAGTGGAGTTGGTGTCAATAGTAATAGCAAAGGACTCGAATGCAAAGATGGAAGAATTGGAAACATTGGTCAAAGCCTTGAGGCCAACCAAAAGAACTCATTATCTACAATATTGATTTTCCAAAAAGCTAGATTTAGTTCCTCAAATTGATCTTGTGAATCCAGCTCTGAGGAAAAGAACTCGCATTGTCTCTACACATGTTGTAGTGGGAAATTTTACATGACTATGGCCCAATACAAGAAATGTAGAAGATTGGGTAGCGGATGAACGGAGACCTCCAGGCTCCAAGGAAAGGTATTTCTATTTGCTTTAGGAAGGATTTTTTTAATTTTTCTATTTCATTGCGAGCAAGATTGTGATTTGAACTTTCGATTTGGACCTTACTTCATGGGTTCTAGGTGTCTATTCCTGATTTGGTGGTCTCTTGATTTCAATCATGAGGAAGAGATAACAGCAATATCTGTGTGGATCAAACTGCCTCATCTTCCACTAATGTTATGGGAAGAAAATACCCTCAAAGATAGGTAACAAGTTGGGGTGTTTCATTGATAGAGTTGAACCGAAGGGCAATCTATACTTCTATGCCAAAATATGTGTGAAGGTGGATCTGGAGAAGGGCCTCCCATAATGGAGTCATCTTCAAGCTTTAGATTATGAGCAACTTCCTTTTAATTTATTTTTTGTCATGAATACAGACACTTCACTACAAGTTGTTCAAAGACCCAAAAAACGAAGGCATTCTCAAACTAGAAAACAAACCCTCCTAGCCATGAAGAACAACTCATTCAAGCCAGTTTCTAACAAGCAAAGAAAATTGTTACCCAAAGGGTCACAACAACAACAACAAAAATAATAAGGAAAATCAGCCCATAAAGAGCAGCAATAGATCCAAAGCACCCAAAGTTTTAAAGTACATAAGGGTAACACAGAGGCAGGACCATGTATGACCACTCTGAAACCTAAAGATGGATCAACAACCCCAATGGATCCAGTGAACAAAACATCAAAGACCTCAGTAGAGGATGCAATAAAGAAATAAATTAGGGTCATGAAAAAACCCCATTGGAGACAAGTAAGGAAATCCACATGGAAAAAGAGGGAGCAGAGAAGGAAGAGGGGGAAGAAGAGGAAGAAGCAAATGATTCAATAAAACAGAGGATGAAGAGGTAGCTAAGTCAGAAGAGGAAGAAGCACGAGAACCTAATTCTCAAAAATCACTGCATTTAGTACAGCCTTTCATATCTCCAATGAAGCAAGTAGATGCATCTTCTCAACCATTTCTTCACCGACACCTTGATGCAAGATTTCTCCCCGCCTCTAACAAGGAGAATCAAATCAAAATGAGAACAACGAAAAAAGGATATCGAAACAAACATTTCCATGGATCATCATTTAACCCTAGAAGCCATGTTTCCAAGGGTGAAACTCATAAAATCAATTTAAGTAAACATGTTCTGTTTTTGTATTGTGTTATGCAAACAATTTGTAAGAATTTACACTCGTTAACCAAAAATATAGTGGAAAATGTAAGTATAAGGAAAAGCAATGGCATCACTTCCCTTTGCTCATTGATGAGAGGATGAACTCCATGTCTTTGAGGACAATTTTGAAGTTTTGTATCAGTCAGTTGCAGGCTTAGGTGCAAACTTTCTACATATTGATATAATACAATCATGACCGTTGTTCTTGTGAAAATATATTATAATGGTCTGGTTGTTCTACAGCTTTCTTATTGTCATAAGGTGGTTCTTATTAAAGTAATCTAAACATTATATGATTTGGACCTTTTATAGCTATCGTCACCAAAATCCAACTATACAATCTTTGGTTAAATTCAAAATTGTAATGTTTCATTGTTTAAATTGCATTTTTTAATGTATAAAATGAATTCAAGGCTCTGCAAATATCCTATTGCACCCAGATTGTGCAATCTCAACAACTTATATTTGTAATTCTAACAGTTCTTCTCAATTTCTGACCGGATTTCAAACAAGAATGGTTGGAAAAATATGATCAAAAAAGGGTCCAAATCGCAGCGTGTTTAGACTGTTACTATATTAAATAAGACTATTTACAAAGAGAGAGCCTCAAAATAAGGAGAAATGATATATATATGAAAAGTTAATTTTAAATCAATTCATTGACAAAATACCACATGGGCAAAACGGAGGGGAAATTAAAACTTCTAATATTGGGGATCCAAGGCTCAAGTACTAGGTGAGAAAGGGAGCAAAGTGTGCATCATGTGTGGGTGAAAAGATTTCCAAGTAATTTTGTATGAATTTTTTTAATGATTAATTTGATTTTTTACTATTAATTAAAAAAATTCTATTTTTATTTTTAATTTATTTGGAATTAAATGAAGCCTTTGCTACTCCTTTGTGTTTACAATTTTTTAATGAATTTGAATATTTTATTTATAATCGTTGATAGTTATTATAGTTTTATGTCTCAATTTTACTGGATATTATATATCATTTGAAGATAGGATGATTTTGAATATTCGTTTTATAGATATTATTGGCCAAAATAGATATAATTCAGTTTTGACTTTTACTATGAATGCAAAGAAATTAATTTAAATTTGAGCAATTTCAGTTGTCTATTCAAAAATAGTTTTTCTTTTATTGTGTATTTTGTTTTACTTTTATTTGTATTTATATTGAAAATGTGTTTTTGATTTCTAGATTTTATTGCTTTGAATGTTTGAAAGTAATCATCAATCTTTTCTTTAAAAAATTCACAACCTATAACTTTTTATGATACTTAAAATGACGGGCTAGAAATTTACATGAACATAAATTGGAGGGCAATACAAATATTTTGATGGGAAAGGGTGAACATCAAATTTCAGGTACCCCTTCGTCCCACTGTCCCATAAAACCATGGAACATAGATATTTTATAACATTAATTCCATACAAGTTCAATGATATCTCCCCAAGTTTAAAAAAAAAACTAAATATGACAGGTATCCATATTTCTTCATGGCAATTCCATCAAATTTACCAAAGAGATAAGAATGGCAAATAGTCAATGAGGAAAGGGTGTAGATAGATTTCCATGCTTCATAGCAAAAGTAATGAGGATATTTCCTGGCCTGTCAATTTAAATTTTTTTTAATAGAAGCCTAAAAAAAATAGAGTTAGATAGATTCACATGCGATAGTTCTAGGTGACAGTTTCTAGGGGACAAGAGTAATAACAAAGCGTTCTGAAAAATTTGACATCTTCAAGTTTCGGGAAAGGCGAAATTGATACCTTTGAAATTTTATTTTTCAATATGGTATCACAAACATATGATGAACCAGTGTCATGAAACCTGCTAAGAAATATGGATGGGAAAAATGTGAGGACATAGTCCCTCTAGTTTATTCTAAGAATCATTTCCGAATAGAGACGACTTCAATAAAATCATTACTCTTGGGAAGGTGTTTTCAAGAACTCCTTTTTTCTTTTATTAGCATTAAGATATTTATGTCTTGTTAGATAAAAATGATAAGCTTATTCCAAAGTCAACACTTAACATGTATGTTATTGTGTTTTTTAATACTCTCCACACTTTAAATTACCATAATTTTGCTATACATTGGGGTTTGCCTACATGTTTGTTAATGTATGTTACAACTATGAATTGCAGACCTAATTTTGCTATTGAAAGTCAATAATTGGAGTTGAAAAGGGCACAATTGATCATTATAAATATTATTTTGGAAGAAATGCATGTCCAAAAACAGACGATCACTCAACCTCAGAAATTGCATGTTCTGAAATTATTAACTAGAAGTCAAGACAACTCCAGATGAGTTCATGAGTTGAAATTTGAATATCATTACAAGTTATTTTAATGATTAGCAAATTGAATATTTTCAATTTTGCTTCCCTGCATTTGCAGCATAATACATGGTATCATACATGTAAACTTCAAATACTAACTAGATCACAACCTTGCAGAGCGGACTCTAATTATCGGAACTTCCAGGGCATTACAGGCGCGATATTAGTACCTACATCATTGGATACTACATACCATTCATGACAGATGATTAAGTTTGCTTCTACATGTAAAACAAATCTTACTAAACAAAATTATGAAAGTCATTCACACTATCTACATATGGCCATTTTCTTGTTAAAATGAAATTTAATTATACCAGCATAGATCCATTTTAACTTCGGATCTACCAAGCACCGAAAGGGATCAAAGCCCTTAAGGTGTAAAAACTATTTTTAGAGTGCAAAATTTGCAGCTCAAGGAATTTGATCGCTTTCAGCGCTCGATAGATCTAGAGTTAAGATGGATCTATGCTGGTTTTATTATAGTGATCCTTATTTTTTTTCTTTTTTTTCTTTTTTAAATCTTTTTAGTTTTTCATTTTTAATGAGGTTCCTTTTATTTATTTAATTTTGTAATGCCCCCCTCTAATTAAGCACCAAAACACCTGCTAACCTACTTAATTCCCATAAGTTCAAGCGGGTCCTACATAAGAGGGAATTCACTGAGGACATTTGGTACTTAGAACAGATCGGGACATTCATTCAGTATTAAAGTTATCAGTCAGATAAAAGAAGCCTTATTTCTTTAGGCTTAAAAGTCAACATCTAATTAGAATTGCATGCATGCAAAAGTGAAGCATAAACCCTAAAAGTGACATGCAAGCCCTAAAAGCACATGAGGCTCTATTTAAGAAAAGGTTTTTGGACTAAAGGAACTATCTATCATTATTATTGTTGATTTGGAGCTTTTGAGCAACAGCACAGCGTGCAACCGCGGCAGTTGGGGTTGAAGACGACGTCTTCAGCTAACGAGGGTTCGGCAGTGAAATATCTGTCATAGTCTCCTTCAGGGTAGGCCATTCAAGTCCACCATTAGCTTTCATCCTTATTTCATTCATACACAGCGATTTGGCATACACCGAAAGATTGTTGCAGGAACACGTGTGCAGCTAGGGGATTTAGCTGGAAAACCCCAGAGTACTTGCTGAGTCTCTAAATCTCAGTTTATCTTCGGTATATTGGCATCATCTTCATTGGCAAGATCACTCTACTGCATAGGGTGATCATCAGCTTCCAATTTGCTCATCTGAAGCAGTTATCAGCAGTTTTGTGTGGTTGGGGGAGTGAGCAGCTCAACAAGGTAACCAATTCGCTAGCCTGCTTAGAGGGGTCAGAATATCTACATGCTTCGGTCATTCTCTCCGGTACGGCAAGATCTACATCCCGATAAATTCTCAGCTCCATCAGGCGCCTCCTTCACCAAAAACGTTACCTTTAGCTAAGGAGAGGGTTTCATGCTGCCGAGCGGTAACACCGGAAAGGAAGCAATATTACTTCACCAACTCAACTTTATCTGTATGTGTCTTATCTCTGGATCATTTTCAGCTTGATTATAAGTGGTAAGTGTTTACCTTCTTTCCGAAAATCTTTGCCCTAGTTCAGCTATAATTTAGGGCCATTTGCCTGTGTAATGTTCCCAAAAGTGACATGCATGCAAACCCTAAAAATGACATGCATGCAAACCATAAAAGGGACATGCATGCAAACCCTAAAAGTGAGATGCATGCAAACCCTAAAAGTGAGATGCATGACATCTAAGCATTATTTAATGATGCATGCACCCAATTAAGTCTCCATGCCAATGCATGCAAGTCAACTGCAAATTAGAAGTTAAAGTGACCTAATTAGGTCAAAAGTTAGGGTTTTCGCAGTTGAAAGTTATAAAAGAAAGATAAAGTGAATGGAGACTTTACTTTTGATGATTATTGATTTTGGAGCTCTTGAATAGCAGCACAGCGTGCAGCACAGCAGTTGGGGTTGGAGACGGTGTCTTCAGCTAGCGGGGTTTCGGCAGTGAGATATTTGCCCTAGTCTCATTCACGATAAGCCATACAGGTTCACCATTTTCTCTTCCATTCATTCAGAGATTGTTGCAGGGGTACGTGTGCAGCCGTAAGGGGTTTTCAGCCAGAAAGTCCTAATCATTTGCTGGGTCTTCAGATCTCAGTTTTACTTCGCAACCCAGGCACCATTCTCATCATCGACATCTTACTCCAATACCCGGTGATTATCAGATCTGATCGTGCTCATCCTGAGCAGTTATCAACCATTTCGGGATCAGGGGGGGCATGAGCAACTGCACCTCTAGAACAATTCGCTAGCCTGCCTAGAGATCTCAGAACTTCCGCATATGCCAGGCCTTCTCTTCGGCATGGGAAGGCCATCAGCCCGGCAAATCAGCAGCTTCATCGGACACCTCCTTCACTGAAAACGTCACCCTTAGCTGATCTGGGGTTCGTGCTGCTGGGGTTTCACTGGAATCAGAAGCTATCAGTTCATCTCCAATTCAGCTCTTGATGCATGCATACTCTCTCAGGAGCAGTCCAGCCAGCTTATCAGTGGTAAGTGTTCATTCTATCCCACAAACCCTAACCCTAATTTTTGCTATAAAATAGGGATTTTCGCATGGCAATTTGCATGCCCGGTTGTATCACCGTATTTGCTTAGAATTAGAAAATATCGGGATTTGGGATATTACAATGGTATCAGAGCTATTTTCCTTTCCAGCTGTGGGCATGCAAAAATATAAATGAATTCAGAACGCCCATACAACATTACTCACAGGAGACAGAGGTATAGAGACAGAGAAGAGAATTTAGAGGACGTAGATTTGGGGAACAAAGAATATCAGTTTGGAAAAGGCAAAGAAACAATGGCCGATGATGATAAAACAACTTTCGATAGTCTCATATTAGCCATAAAAGAACTCACTAATGGGAAAAAAGAAATGATGAGCACCTTCAGGCAAATGATTGAGAAGAATGGGCCCACCCCACACAGTCCCTTATTTCCCAACAGTGATAGGGTATCCACCAGTAGTAGTAGGGAGCACTTACATACCAACATGTAGAGCCAGCCCCATATATACAAGCCTTTCCGACCTACCATGCCTCAATTCTTAGATAGTCCAGCTGCAGTGCCTCTAGCACAAACAGAACTAGAAGAATCCATGAGTGCCTACCTAAGAGAATATAGAGCTTTAGGAGAGGACTTCCATTCAGCCATGACCTTCACCGACTTCTGCCACTTTAAAAGTAAGAATAAACCCAAAGCTTACAATAAGCCATTCACCCAGAACTATGAGTTACAACGCACCATAGGGAAACTGACTAACCCTACCTTTGAGGGCACCCGGGGTGGCCTAGCCAGGAATTGGGTGCAAAAGTTGGATACATACTTCCAGCTCAACCCCATGATTGAGACAGAAGCCATTAAATTGGCTACTTTGCATTTGGATGAGGATCTCCTTAAAGGCATAGTTGGGGGAGTGAAGAAAGATGAGCATGAAGTTCAAGTTGTTAGTGAGCTTCATTTGGAGTTAACAGTACATGATGAGGATGTGCATGAGCAGATAACATTAGAGCCATCCTATGAGTCTAGCGACACAAGCACATTCGCTAGTCAGATTATGGACAAACCGTGTGATGAGTTGGAGTTGGTATACTCTTCATCACCTACAGCAGGAATCCAGACAGTTATGACAGACAAAATACAAGAGGTGCAAGGCAATGAGCACAACAGTCAAGACAGTGAGCAGTCACACATGGAGGTTAGGGAGAGTTTATACATACATGAGATAGAGCTTCCAGATGATAGTCACCGAAAGAAGATTGAACGAGTTAAAGAAAGCATTCTAGCGATGAAAGAGAGGACCAAGATACTCCGAGACACTATAGTACAGCGAGATGTTGAGCTTACAGTTCTTCGAGTTGTATGTACCGAGTCAGAGGTCAAGCTGTCTAGTATTGAAGATCAGTTGGATTCCTTGATGGGGCAGCAGAAGAAACATACTATTGCATTTCAAAGCAGTCCTCTTAAGAAGTACATAGACAGGGCTTGCAGTAGCTTGAGTCCACATTTGCATAATGGTGGATGGTTTTTACAGGTTGGCCAGGATCGAGAAATTGACCAACAGTACATGAGCATTCCAGTTGAAATCAGAAGGGTAGAATGTCAGCTTGGTAGGATTATTCCTTGTGATGGTGCTTATGGACAAGGTATTTTTCAGGGGTTGGATCGGAGAGAGATTAAGAGTTGGTGTCTATTTGAGTGGGCGATTCTTGGGAAGACATTCCTAGCCAAGGGTATAGTCCCACAAGAGCCTTCAGATATTTGGGATGAAATATGCACAAGTTTGCATTGGGATCCAGGTGGAAGACCTTATGAGGGATGGATACAGTGTTTACTAATAGTGTTACTTGGGAGTATACATGATGCTCCTTGTGTCGATACTACGCAGGGTAGCGGTGGATGCATTTTGACCTCTGCAATTCTCAGATTGATATGGGACCCTGGGATTACAGTGACTGACAGTTTAGTGATTGCTAGAGGGTGCTTTCAGGAGGTCTCTGGTGATGGTACTGTACAATGCAGTGTTTTGAGCAGAGGGTGCTACAGATCTCCTAGGATAATTTGGGAGCCTGGGATCATCCCCGGATTCAATTGGTTCAGTTGATTGATTGTGGATTTCCGTTGGCATTGCTTGAGGACAAGCAATCTTTGGCGAGGGAGGACTGTAATGTTCCCAAAAGTGACATGCATGCAAACCCTAAAAAGGACATGCATGCAAACCCTAAAAGGGACATGCATGCAAACCCTAAAAGTGAGATGCATGCAAACCCTAAAAGTGACATGCATGCAAACCCTAAAAGTGAGATGCATGACATCTAAGCATTATTTAATGATGCATGCACCCAATTAAGTCTCCACGCGCATGCATGCAAGTCAACTGCAAATTAGAAGTTGAAGTGACCTAATTAGGTCAAAAGTTAGGATTTTCGCAGTTGAAAGTTATAAAAGAAAGATAAAGTGAATGGAGACTTTACTTTTGATGATTATTGATTTTGGAGCTCTTGAATAGCAGCACAGCGTGCAGCACAACAGTTGGGGTTGGAGACGGTGTCTTCAGCTAGCGGGGTTTCGGCAATGAGATATCTGCCCTAGTCTCATTCACGGTAAGCCATACAGGTTCACCATTTTCTCTTCCATTCATTCATAGTTATCCAATATACTACAGAGATTGTTGCAGGGGTACGTGTGCAGCCGAAAGGGGTTTTCAGCCAGAAAGTCCTAATCATTCACTAGGTCTTCAGATCTCAGTTTTACTTCGCAACCCAAGCACCATTCTCATCATTGGCATCTTACTCCAGTACCCAGTGATTATCAGATCCAATCATGCCCATCCTGAGAAGTTATCAACCATTTCGGAATTAGGGGGGCGTGAGCAGCTGCACCTCTGGAACAATTCGCTAGCCTGCCTAGAGATCTCAGAACTTCCGCATATGCCAGGCCTTCTCTTCGGCATGGGAAGGCTATCAGCCCGGCAAATCAGCAGCTTTATCAGACACCTCCTTCACTGAAAACGTCACCCTTAGCTGATCTGGGGTTCGTGTTGCTGAGGTTTCAACAGAAGCAGAAGATATCAGTTCATCTCCGATTCAGCGCTTGATGCATGCATACTCTCTCAGGAGCAGTCCAGCCAGCTTATCAGTGGTAAGTGTTCATTCTATAACACAAACCCTAACCCTAATTTTTGCTATAAAATAGGGATTTTCGCATGGAAATTTGCATGCCCAGTTGTATCACCGTATTTGCTTAGAATTAAAAAATATCGGGATTTGGGATATTACAGCCTAGCACCTTGCATGCAAAGTTTTATTCAGTATTCTTGCACATTTTGAGAGTACAAGTAAGCCCTATAATAGTGAAACAGTAGAATATCAGTATTTGTGATATTACAAATTTACTAACATTACAGTTGTAAGATGTAAACATTATTATTTTCAAGCATTATTATTATTTTACTTTATTTTAATTTTGTAAAATATTATATTGGCCAAGATATGGGGACAGATGTTACAATCTCTTTAATATTGAGCTGTAAAATTTAATATGGATCTATTTGGTATCTGTATTTATGTTTGTCCAATTTAATACATATCCTTTTTAATTTTAGTTGTGAATCTATATTGTATATTTTTATATCAATTATTTTTGGAGCCAATGTGTTACAGACATGACACATCTCACCCATCTGGGCTGTAGAAAGCACCTCCCAGTGCAATCAATGTTCACTTATGACCAAAGACAGTAAATGGGAATAATATACTTCAAGCATCACCAGGGAGTGCATAAAAGGCAACTCCATCCTACTTAAATAAAATAGAAGACAGAAACCCTAAGATATGTAAAGATGGATATCATGCTTAACTAGCTGCAAAATCAAACATGTAATTGAGCACCTAAAAAATAGGGAAATCTTGAAAATTTTACATCTGTCTGAAATAAGAGAGAAAATATTGGCATTTCCCATCACCACAAATTTGTTACTTTCGTTCAGTCTAATGACCACGCAGACCAAAAGTAGGATGTTTTTACCAGATTCTTAACAAAAGAAAGAAATCAAAAGACAAAGGGATGGCAAACCTATTCCAAGACAAGGGATGCACTTGCTAATGACTTCACGGCCTTTTTTTTTGTAGAAACTGGTATATCCAGTTCCTTGACAGCTCCTGCATTTCCCAGTCCATTCATAGACAACTTCCTTGCATTCCTGCAGAAAGTGATCAGTCAACATTATGACACTGAATGAGATCACTAAGACACATGTAACTTAGAATACTCTGAGGGTGCCGAATCATAATCGCAAGAAATACAAGGAGAACATTTTGATCCAGAGAATATTCAGGTCAGAAATATGTAATTAGCATGAACAAAAAACCTCCTGTAAAATATAAACCAGGATCATACATATTCAAAGAGAAGCACAACTCAAACAGAAACATCGCTAAATGCAATATTTTATCATCTCACAATGTAGACTAGAAAGTAATACTATATAGCTCATTCTTGCAGGTGTAAACACTAATGTAACAAAACATTTATCTAAGAACTATGAACACTATAAAATGTGCACACACAGTAATATGTAAAGAGACTAGATTGTATTATCCAATATGTGAACTAATGTAGACTAGATTGTATTATCCAATATGTGCAATAAAATACAAAAGCGATATGTTTCATAAGAGAGAATTAATGGAGGCCAAAGTTACGTTACTTAAAAGATAATTTTAAGTAACTAATTTCTTAAGTCACTGTATTTTATCACTAACATAAAAGTACGATGATATGCAAAGTACATGACCATTACACTTAATAGACTCCATCACCCTTCCATAATGGCTATACTTGAAACTACACCAACCTTATCTCTAGACTTTACAAACTTATGTACACCGAAAGGATTGGTGAAAATTGGTGAAAATGTTTGCAAACTGCTCTTGAGATGCACAATATTGCAGTTCTACTTCTACACTCTTCACAAGTTGTCAAACACAATGACAATGAACCTCCACATGTTTTGTGTTAAAGATAGTGCAGCTGTGAGATCCAGTCTCAGGGAGGATGGTACCCTAGTCAGTTAGCTAGGGTTCCTGGTTAGTAAACCAGGCATAGTAAGTCCCTAGAAGGTAACCTAGGGCCCACAGCAGTCTCCTGGGGTTCTTGGTCTGGGACCAAGCAGGTTGATGCCATGGCAAAGTCCCTAGCATGTGGCTAGGGCTGCTATTTGACTCTAGGGTATTTTTGGTCTGGGACCAGACAGTTTCTTGGACATGAGGTCCAAGCAAATCCTACAGGTTGAGACATAGACTTCTTGGTCTGGGACCAAACAGATTCTTGGTCTAGGACCAAGCAGTTCCTGCAAGTACATACCTAGTCAATTAACCTGTGTTACCGGATCCACCACCCTAGTGTGTAAAATCCACGGATCCGATACGTATCCAGATCGGATTTGCCTCAGATCCACCATAGAAACGAATCCCCTGCAAAAGGAAACGTATCATGTTCCCATGAAACGGATCCTGTGAAAAATCAAAAAATTCCTGAAATTTTCAAACGGATCCTGTGAAAAATCAAACAATTCCTGAAATTTTCAAACGAATCCTGCAACTTCCAGTGCTTCTATGACCCATTGATCCCCCGAAAAAATTATTTTTAAATGAAAAACCTAAAAAACCCTAAACACCTGATGGCTAAAAGCATAAACCCCATTCTTGCTCAAGGTCTGATCTATCCTTATGTCAAGATATGCTCTTGAACTCCAATATATCAATATCAAGGTTTGCTCTCAACGTTTTTAATGGATATACCTTTATGGTTAAGGTCTGTTGTCAAGGACTGATTTATCTTTATGTACTATGGTGTTGCTCATTTCACCTACACTGTTATGTAGTCTTGCCATAGCGTTCAAAAAAACCAGTTTATTCCCTGCTGATAGGGACATGTGGATGTGGCTCACAAAAACACTATTATGACCTGCTTCAATTTCATGCTGAAATGATTTTTAAAATTATCAATATCACAACGTAACAAATTATCTATTATGGTACATGAACTCTCTTTTTTGGCAATAACTTATAGTTATGCTCTTGTGTTTCCTAAATAGTTTTGTTTCCTCATTCTATTTTTCTAATTATTATAAAAATATTTTTATATTTGTTTGTACTTGTTGTTTCCTTGTCGTATCCAGATCCTGGGTTTTAAAAAATCTAGCGAATCTGTATCCGTATCCTGGTAACTTAGCAATTAACAAGGCGGATCTTGGTCAATTGACCAAGACGATGATGTGTGATGTCCTCTCTCCTAAATGGTTGTTGCTAATTTGTTTCTCAAGGGACTCGCCACCCCTTGATGATGTCACTAGCACTTGACCCTTAGGAGCAGTATGGAGGACCGGAGGATCACATCATCCAATTTGGACCTTCCTTATACAATGATGATAAAACTCATAGTTATTGTATGGAACACATGTAGACAATATACCTTGAAAGAGAGAGTAAAGTCCTTGGTCTTGTTTTCCCACGTTGATGGTACACCTTGGTCATGTTGGTAAAAGGGGTTGTTTCCCCATCTTGATGGTACACCTTGGTCTTGTGGGTAAAAAGGGTCGTTTCCCCACCTTGATGGTACACCTCAGTCTTGTGGGAGAAGGGGTTGCCTTCCCACCTTGTTGTGACCCCTCTAGTTGACTTATGGTCTTATGATTCCCTATTGATCCTAGCGCCCTTCTTGTTTGTGGTACCTTGACCCTTTTGCTATGATGACTTAACCTTATTGTTTTTGTCTTGACCATTGATACCCTACTAAGTAAACTTGATATTATTATTTTTATGTTGTAATTGGTAAAAGCTCTAGGGTTCGCTGCTGTTGGTTTTGCTTGACGTCTTGGGTCTTTACTGCTGCTAGAGTTTGGTGCTGCTGGGACGTGACCTGTATGATACTTTGGGCTGATCCGCGACTTTCTTGTTGTTGTTTGAGCAGGCCGTGACCACCATACTGCTGGTTAAATTGAGCCATTACCTGGGTGTGTTGTTTGTGTTGAACCGTGGCCTCTTTGTTGACTGCTAGACTTAACGTAGATCTCCTGTTGGCTGCTAGACTCAGCCATGACCTTTTTTCTAGCTAATGGATTAGGGCCGTGACCCTTGTTGGCTGCCCAAAATTGAGCCGTGAACTCCTGCTGTTTGAGTTGGCCCATAACCCTCTTAACCCTAGGGCCATGACCTCTTGTCTACTGCTGGGTTGATCCGTGACTTGTGTTGCTCCTTGATTGAGCTGTGATCTGTGTGTTGAGCTAGGCAGTTAACTTGGGTTGCTGCTAAACTGAGCCATGACCTGCTAGGGCTGCTTGGAGCTGAGCCGTGACCTCTCCAGACCTGGGCTGTGACTTGTTTAGGGTCCCTAGGTTGGGCCGTGACCCTCCTACTACTGTCAAATTCAGATCGTGACCTGTTTGGGTGCCCTAGGCTGGTCCGTGACCCGTTTGGATGCTACAGACCAGGGCTGTGACTTGTTGGGTGCCTCAGACTCAGACCGTGACCCTGTTTAAGTGGGACAAGACCTCTGACTGCTAACTGACGTCTAATTGTGGACTATCATCATTTCTGATCTGCTGCCATTTGGGTTTTCCATCCTTGTTGACCGGCTTACCTTGACTGCTATTGTACTTAACTAAACCCACTGTACTTTATTCTCTCTCTCAGGTTTTCCTTGTTCCTTTGGTGACTTGTCTTCAAAAGACAAGGTCTGATGCAAAAGATATATAAGTATAAGGAAGGTCTTAACCAGACTGATACTATTTATTAGATTTGTTCATTAGTTTGTTTTTATAGTACTTTTGTTACTCTTTATCTTCTTGTACCTTGCATCTCAAGGACCAACTATAACACAGTGATCACTGAGGAGTGTTAAAGTTGAAAGAGATGAAAATTATGTTTTAAATTGTATTACAGCTGTATTGTTCTGTATCTAGCATTTATTTAGATTTTATTTATGCATTGAAGTACAAAATTTTAAATTTCCTCTCGTAAACCCTAACCTAACACAAATTTCGACATTTTGCCCACTTACGAAACACCAGATTTCTTACCAACTTTAACATGCTTTGGTTATTACAATAAAGTTGTGCTAGTTTGTTTCACTTGCAAATCAACAGGTATCTTCGCAACCACACTGCCTCACAAGGTGTACATATCTCAAAACCCTCTTGGTTTCACTCCAATGTTCAGCCTTTGGAGTTGTCATAAACCTGGTAATATAGCCAACTACAAAACTTAGATCTAACCTTGTTGGAAGATATATCAAGCTGCCCACCAATTCTCTGTATATTGACTCATTAGCCAATTGAGTCAATATTGGCTGATAATTTCAGCCCAAACTTGAATAGTTTTAGAAGTTTCCTTGCAATCTGCCATAAACGACCTCCAACAAACTTTTAGCATATTTAATTTGTGAAACAGACACGGATCCATCGGTTTGCCAAAATTCTACACCTAAGCAATAAAGGAAGAGGCTTAAATCAGTCATGTCAAAAGCTGAACACATCAGATTTTACCTCTTGAATTGTATTACTATTGACCTCATTATATGTGATGGTAATATCATCCACCTACACCACCAAGATCACTATATTGTTACCTATGATTTTGACATACAGATTTGGATCAAAAGGGTCTCTTTTGAATCTAGTTTCTGTAAAGATATTTCTCAATATTAATATACCAAGCACTTGAAGCTTGATTTAACCCATAAAGAGCATTCACCAACCAACACATCAAAGACTCTTCACCCAAGAACTAGAATCCCTGTCGCCGATACATGTAAACTTCCTATTCTAAATCTCCATGGATAAAAGCATTCTTCACATCCATTTGAAATAGCTTACATCCAAAATGAGGAACCATGGATAGAACTAACTGAATGTAGCCCCTCTTATTGTGAAAATCCCATCGTAACCAACCCCGCATTTGTATTTATCCAGAAAACCATCAGCTTTATATTTAATCACGTAAAGTTGTCATGGACTCATACTTACATTCAAAAAAAACAAGAAATATTAACCAAGCAAAAATAATAGCTTCAGGAAGGAGGGTTGACCTGCAACAAAAAGTAGGGCACTAAGGAGTATTTTCTAAGCGCAATATGATGAAGAGGAGAAGAACAAGCCCACAAGGGTCCATCTCTGGATAATAGCTTGCCCAAGTCACCCAGACTAGCCAATCTAGTATATGAACAAGGGAAGGTGAGGGAAAATGTGATCTTCAATGAAAGGATCGTCTATTCAAGATGCAACGAAATCACGAGTTCTGTAACTGAAGTTCCCTGCATGAGTTTAATATGCTTCAGGAATCCATTGAGGAAGGTATTAATAAAATTGTTGTCTGTTCTCTTGATCCCCGATTGGCATTGCAAGCATCTCCCCTAACAAATCCAAACGAAACTAGTTATTCTTTTGAGCAAATCAGAATTCCCTATCAACCCCCCAGCTAGGTTGTCCACCAACTTGCCTAAGTTTCATGAAGAAAGTGAATCCTATCCAAACAGAGGGAGATTTGGAGGGTGTTGATGCAGTAAGTGATGATTTTGCAATTTCTGAGGTCGATCAGTCAATGCATGAGAATGAGTACGTGGATCCTGGCAAGATAGTTGCCTCTAGGGATGTGGATATAAACTCAAGCACTCTACCATTGACATCTAAGTCCGTAGTTGAACCTAATCTGTACATTATGGGTCACAGTGATGATCATGCGACTCCGAAAGACATGTCCATTGATTTCAACTTCTTTAAAACCAAAACAAATAACATGATGAAGGAAGGAACAACCCGGAGTGCCAAAGGGTTAATCGTTTCTTTCTACAGAAGATGTTGGATGAAGATGCCTTAACAAATGGTGTATCCTGAACTAGGAAACCAAACGAATTACTATGAACTGTTATCAAGGCCTTGGATCCCGTTATTTCTGTTTTTATTTAAGCTTTAATGTTGTTGCCCTCTATGTGCTACATTCTGAAACCTTAAACATTGCAAGCTCATTAGCATAATTGCAATCTTGGAGAGAGGAGTTTAACCCAGACAACAAAAGTCAAGCACACTACCCTCTATGGATTGAATTACCTGTAGATTTTTCACAAGTTTTCAGCCTCCGGTTTATCAGTAAAATTTAACTCAGTTTATTGCAAACCCAGAAATTTAATGACTGGAAATAAACATAAAATTTTCAGACTAAAAACACTGCTGTAACTTCAATCTTTTACTGACAGAAAATAAAAGATATACACGCCATTCAACACACAGTACTCAGAAAGTTTTGGCCAATGGCCCTGGAAAAACCCACAAGAGGAAAACCAGTCAGAGAGAGAGAGAGAGAGAGTTTTTATTATCCTTCTAGGAAAAAAATCAGACATTCATTTACAGTCAAAATCCAACTTATCTCAACCCAACAGGCTGCCTCGTTTTCCGTGCTAATGCTGCCTCGATTTCTGTGCAATATTTTTCTCAACAGTGTCGAAATAGCAGCAACCTTCAGCCTCGATTTCTGTGCAAACAGAGAAAATTTCTGCCCTTGATTTCTGTGTATACACAGCAGGAAATCCGTACAGTACGGACATCATTAAATGCTGGTGTACAGTCCTTGAAAACTGTGCCTGGAAAATGTTGTCAACAACCTCAAAAACCGTGCCTGTTCTTTCCCTCAATTTCTGTGTCGAAAATGTACCTTGGAAACCGTGCAGTACGGATTCTGTACTTCCTCGAAATTTGTGCCTGCAACAAATGCAGCCATACACTCCTTGTGTTTTATGCAAAATAATAGGGGTCGTCTCAAAATCCGTGCCCACCAAAATCTCTCTAGCAAGTTGTCTCGAAAATCGTGCCCACTCTCTTCTTCTTCTCTCTTCAGTTCTCTCAGCTCTTCTTCTCTCAAGAATGAAGCAAAATGCCTTTCCCTTGCCTTTTTGAGTGAACCCTAGGGTGAGTCTAATCTAACAGTGGAGATTAGATTAGATCAACGGATGAAATTAATTGCTCATATTTTATTCTCAAAATATTAATTTCACTCACCCACTTAAATTTATCAAAAAGTGACTTTAACACTCTAAAGTCAAATTAAATGCTTTCACTTAAGTCATTTAATGCAAGGGTCACTTTATGTCCCCTCTCTAAGTGACTAAGGCTAAACTCACCTAGGGGAACACCTCCCTAGGTACAAAACTAACACTCCCTCTTATCAAGGAAGATGTTCTGCACCACTCCCAACTTGTCTCTAAAGAAGACAAACTTGCCCCTCCCCAAATATTTCGTCAGTATGTCTGCTACCTACTCATCAGTGGAAATGTACTGAAGCGTAACTGCCCCTCTCTGAACATAGTCCCAAATGAAATGATATCTGATCTCAATGTGCTTTGATCAGTTATGAAATACTGGATTCTCAAAGAGCTGGATGCAACTCTGATTGTCACAGTAGATCACCATAGGCTTCAGCTCCTGACCGAATAAATTCACCAACAACTTACGAAGCCACAAAGCCTCGCAGCTGGCCTGACTGGGTGCCATATACTCAACCTCTGCAGAACTCAATGCAACAGATTTCTGCTTCCGACTGAACCATGACACTACTACCGAGCCCAAACTGAAACAACATCCGGAAGTGTTCTTCCAGTCTGTTGTCGCCGATTGCACACCAGCAGCAGAAATCAGTTGAAAGTTGTCTCCTCGCTTGAGAAAGTGGGAGAGGTGTGACCTTGGGGGTAAGCACAAAGCTAGGTACTGTCACCTACTCCTAACTCCTCCGTTTAGGCTAACTCCTAACAAAGCCAAGGGGGGTAGTCCCTAACAAAGAGTTTTCTATGGCTCAATGTTTAAGTTAAGTTTTAGGTGTTTTTGGATGCAGATGGGTGTTGTTTAGGAGTTAATGTGATTTCAAATGATTTAATATTATGAATATTAAACACAAGACAAAGCAATCCACGTTGCTATCATCAGAATTAAAAGATAGACAATAATTTGAGAACTCGCGAAATGATAAAGCATTCACAGATATAACTTATAATCAAAACATCCAATGGACAAATGGCCCAGATTATCAATAATGCGAAAAGATAGAACCAGAGCCTATGGAGTCAACTTATCAGGGATGCTTCGTGTATAAAGAGATGTGAATCCCAAAATGATGCCAATGAATGTTAGGTTTTGCAAGTGCTCTTGGTAGGTTTTAAAGGTTTTTTATTGGTCTTGCTTATGGTAGCTGAATGTCCTAACCGGAAATACCTTCAATGGCTCCGTTTGAAGACATAACGGACCTGTCTGGGGTCACAGGTAAGTGTTCAATAACTTAACTACCTGTGCCCAGATTGGGTTGCCCAGCGCCCACACTTGGAATTTGCCCACGTGCCTCAGTATTTAAACGAAACAATGCCGGTGCGTTGGTTTATGGGGGAAAAGTTTTAATTAAGTTACTCTTGTAAGGTTTAAAGATCCAGTGTCGTTTCTGGGTATTTCGATCTAGGATCCTTCAGAGCATACTCCGGCAAGGAGAGGAGTTAATTAATTAAAATGATGTGTGTTGAAAGTTTTATTAAGTTGATTAATTAGACTCTCCGACAGAGAGCGCTCTTAACCCCGTCTTATGACAGTGGTTCAAGAGACTTAGCTAATCTAGATGAGACTAATGCAGGGATTATGCAAACCTAGGATGTTCTCCGATAGAGAGTGCTCTTGACTTGTGTTTTTGCAAGTTCAAGAGTCTTACTTAATAGTTAATTGATTAAACAAGCACAACAATTAAGATGAAAGTGGTTGATGAAACTCTCCGACAGAGAGCACTCTTGATCCACCTTATGGTGAGATTCAAGAGATTTAAGCAATTGATTTACTTAGGAAGATAAACAATTAGAACTTGAAGTAATCAACTCATTCAATGCATTAGATGTGATAGATTAATAATTAATATTCTAAGCATAAGACGCAAATGATGATGTAAACAAGCACATCTAATCTAAGCATGTGAAAGATGGACACAACACAATCCTCCCCAAATGGGGGAGGATGGGAGTGGGGACTCAAAAACCCCACTCAAACAAAAGATCTTTATTAAACTTTATACAATGTGCCTTAAGGATTTTAATCCTTGAAAGGACTTTTCAGATAAAAGCAAAACAACTCTATTAAGTATTAGGATTTGTAAAAAGGAGAATGCTTTTACTTGAAACTTTGAGATCTTTCTGAAACCTGTGAAAAGGGAAAAGATAAGAAGTTTGAAGAGAGCAAAAAGAGCAAAGGAAAGAGGACTGAAACAAAAGAAAATGAGGGAAAGAAGGCAAGGAAACCAAGAGAGGGTCAAAACCAAAGAAAGGGAAGAATGGGGCAGCCAACTATGAAGCTAAAGGATGATAAGATCGAAGAAAACGGGGCAGCGAAAGAGAAAACAAATGGCTGTCATAAAAATTACAAAACAGGACAATGAACAAAAAGTGGCCAAAAAGGCCAATAACAAGGTTGAAGAAGGCCCAAAAACTAGGGCAAAAGGAGGCAAAAAAGGAAAGAAGACTAGGGCAAACTAGGGCTGTCCAAAAAAGAAGAAAAGGGAAGGTAAAAGAGAGCAATAACAGGGCAGCGATGAAGAAGAGGTAAAAAGGGCAAAGCAAAGTAACTTGTAGAAAGGAGATTAAGAAGAGGAACAAAGGAAGGTCTTTTGCAGCGTATTTATTTAAATTTTTACCAACTTTCCCACTTAACCTGTCATGAAAAGTGAGAAACCAGCAAGCTTCTTTCCTGCAAAATGGCAGATTAGACAATACAATACACTATGAAATTACAATTTAATACTTGCACAAGATGGGACTTTGGTACTACTTCAAGTATTAAACAGAATTAGATCTAAACCTTCGTAAGATGAGCTTTTAACAAAGGAAATTCTTAGATCTACAATAACAAGAGATATAAAAATGAGATTTAATGCTTAGATCTACTTGTTATAAAATAGAGAATCAACGTAACCGAAAAGTAAAATTTTGTTTTCAGGGGTGAATGTAAAAGATGGAACCACTTGGATCTTTGAATCTCTGAAACCACCCTGGATCTCAATCAGTATGCAGCTGCCAGAAACTTGTGCTTGACTCCGAGAAAAGTAGATGCAACTTAGCTCATCCTTTTACTCGATACAATGAAGTGATCTGCAATCAAAGACTTGTACACTTGCCAAAACAGGGGATTAGAACATGTACTTTTTACTACTCTGAATCACAAAAAGCATGAGATATAACTGAATAAGACAATGCTCTTTATAAATTTCAGAAAGTAAATAAGTAAGTAGATAACTTGAAACTACAAATATCTACTCTTATGTGCTTGTATAAGCCCTCTAAAGCATTTATAATTACCCACGAATTAGCAAACAAAAGCAAGATTGAAATTGTATCACCTCATAAATCAAAGCACATGAATCCAGAATCCACACCACATGAGCCTCCAAAGCCTTTATTTATTCAAAACGGTTGCATAAGAGCAACAAATATTACAATAATTCACCAGAGGTTCTTTGCATCAATCATCCACCCTGATAGAGCTGAAAGAGCCTCTATTTATACAATGAGAGAGTGCTAAAACCCTAAAACCAAACCTCATAACCTAACCAACCTGGCCACCTAACAGAGAAGCCAGACCTAAATCGAAGAACTGGGAGTGAGGGGAGGCCTCCACCCAGGCAAGGCGCCCCCACTCCAACCCTTAACACTGAAATCAACCATCAGATGAAGCCACACATGTGGAAGGCGAAACCAGGAGAGAGAGGGGCGTGAGCTGTTGAAGGAGGCACTGTAATGTTGGTAAACCCACCTTTTAGGTCTGGAAGCAGCCTCTGCTAGGTTTGGGAAGCCTACTGATGGTGTAAGCTTCAGTCTTCACCTCGATCAAATCACCGAACCAATGAGTGCTCTCCATCTCATTCTTTAGCTGGAGATGACATGTCTGCTAACTGATAATAAATTAATTGCTCACTTAATGCTAACTGAAGCTGAGTTATGATAACTCCAATCATCATAAATGCCCAATGAGATGTCATTTAGCCTTTTATTTTGCTGAATTTGAATTAATTTGGAGAGTTTTAATTTTCTCCAAAATAATCATTTTTTAATAAAAATTCATTTTTTCACTCAAAACTGACTTTTTTGAGAAAAAAGGCATTATGTGTCCGACTGATGATCCGAAAGTTGGTTCTGGCTGGCTGGCTAATCAAGAATGATTTTTGGCTTAAGGTTAGAGCCTCCAATCACTGAATTCGGGGTCTAGATGACCAACTTATTACGAACGGGTTTTTTCCATTTAATTTATGGAAAAATTAACCCAAAAAACTTAGGAAAAGTAATTAAAATTTAAAAAATATTTTTTTCCCCGTTCGAAAAGATTTTTTCGAAAAAATTTTATATGTCCAGATGACCTAGGACATGACCATGATCTACCTAAATAATGCTTAGTACGTTTATAACACTCAGTTGGGCTCTAATAACCCCCCAAGGCCCAGAATTCAACATCGGACATTCCAGCTTTGGAGGAAGCGGGAGAAAACCTCATCAATTATACTCGGCTGAAGGCAAAGCATAATTGTCAGGGGCAAAAAACTCCCTGGAATACTTTATTTGAGATTCTACATCTCAGGAGACCGAACCACTCAAAAAATACCCTCCTAGCACATTTTATTACAAACCCCGCGGGGCCATGGTCAAAATTATTCAAATCAAAAACTGGCTAGCCAATATTTGCTAGACATGAAGACGGATCAACTGATACACTGGAACAAACATTGGACATGTTTGTCAACCAGCGGCTCCTCAGGTAATCCAACTATGGTACAAATAAGTGGATAACACAGTCTGCCACACTGCCTGCCCAATCTGAGTCTGTATAACCAACCAATCTAATCCCCTCTGACCTCCTGTAGTCCACACCAAAATACACTGTCCCTGCTAGATAACGCAACACATGTTTTGCAACGACCCAATGCACACTCCTAGGCTCAACCATGAACTGGCTAAGAGTGTTCACTGCAAAACACAAATCTGGTCGAGTGTTGACCAGATACATCAATGACCCAATAAGCTGACGGTATAAAGTAGGATCCACAAACTCTCCCTTAGAAGCATGAAGCTTCTTCCATTTGGTGATCATAGGTGTCGACATAGGCCTGCAATCCTCCATCCTGAATCTCCTCAAAATATCAACTGCATACTTTCCCTACCCCAGGAAAATATGTCCAGGCTCCTGCCAAACCTCCAATCCCATAAAATAATGCATTAGTCCAATATCAGTCATCTCGTACTCTGCTGCAAGATCCTTCTTGCAAGCTGCAATGGGTCTCTCTCTCCCTGTGATAAACAAGTCATTAACATATAGCAGCAGAATAAGCGGATCATCTCCAACCATGATGAAGTAGAGATTCGGATCTGCTTCACTCTTCTGAAACCCCATACTCAGCAAGTAAGAATCGATCCTGGAGTACCAAGCTCTAGGAGCTTGCTTCAGTCCATAAAGGGCTTTCTTCAATCTGCAAACATGAGACTCTCTCATGAATCTCAAAGCCCTGAGGCTGCTCAACATAGATCTCCTCCTGTATGATCCCATTGAGAAATGCGGTCTTCACATCCATCTGATGGATCTTCTAACCCATTTTCGTTGCAATGGAGATCAATCCCCAGATAGAAGTATACCGAGCAACTGGCGCAAAAGTCTCATCATAATCAATGCCCTCAACCTATGAAAACACTCACGCTACAAACCTGGCTTTGTACTTCTCCACACTCCCATTCGCTGCATGCTTTAGCTTGTAAAGCCACCGAGAAGTCACCATTGATTTCCCCTCAGGTCTCGGAACTATCTCCCATACATCATTCTTCATGATGGAATGGTACACATCCATCATTGCGTCTCGCCAAACCAAATGTTGGGAGGCCTCCTCAAAAGTAGAAGGCTCAGAATCACGTGTACTAGCCACCCACAACATGCCCAATCTGTCAGGCATCTTGATGGCCCTCACTGCATCTCTGGGTGTCCCAACCTTCATAGCTTCCTTCAAGGTCTCTCGAAGCCACTTAGGCTTCTTCTTCCCTGAAGACTACTCCCACACTGGTCAGTCCTCATCTGAAGAACTACTAGAGCTAGTACCCCTAATAACCTGTGAACCTGAAGCCGGTGTACCAACACCAGGTGTACCCTGTAATCCTGATCCTGATCCCGATCCCCTGTACGGTGTACCTATAATAGTAGACCCATCACCTGTCCCCGAAGACGCTCCTGACTGAACCACTGAACCCGGTGAACCTGTGCCAACACTGTATAGTCCTGTAACCCCGAAAACCTGTGATCCTGACTGTTGCGCAGATGGAACCTGTGGAACAACCTAAGGTGTAGGAACCTGCTGCTCTCCCTGCTCTGACTCTCTCGACTTCCTGAAGGCCCGCTCCTCCTCAAACTTCACATTCCTTCTCACCACCACTTTCCTCTGAGAGGGAAGGTAAACGCAAAAGGCCTTCGAAGTCTCATCATAACCCACAAAGATGCCCTTCTCTGCAGTGGGCTCCAACTTTGTCCTCTTCTTTGAAGGGATATGAGAGTTAGTCAAACTACCAAATATCTGAAAATGGCTAACTTCGGGCTTCTTACCTGAAAAACACTCCTCAGGTGTCATATTCCTCTCTGCTACTCCATTCTGCTCTGGAGTATATGGAACTGTCAACTGTCTCCTGATACCCTCCTGTCTGCAAAATCCATCAAACTCCTTGGAGGTATACTCACCCTCGTTATCCGATCTAAGAACTCGGGTCTTCCTCTCTGTTTGGTTCTCCACAAGAGCTTTGAACTCTTGGAACCTCTGCAAGACTTCCTCGGACTTCTTGCTCTTCAGAAAGTAGATCCAGGTCTTCCTGGAATGGTCATCAATGAAAGTCACATAATACTCGTATCCTCTCAAGGACACAGAAGACATCGGTCCGCATACATCTGAATGTATCAAGTCAAGGGTCCCTACTAACCTGCTATCACTACTCGGAAAAGCAGTCTTGGTGTACTTTCCCAAAGCACACCCCCTGCACACATCACTCTGCCCTGTGTTGAACTCCAGTTAACCTGTAACCATATGTCTCAACAACCCCAAGGCTGGATGATGCAAGTGATCCATCCTCCTATGCCAAAGCTCACAAAGCTCACTGTTGTTGCTATGTGCCAAGGCAAGCTAAGGCTGAAACAAGAGCCTATACAGTTTCCGACATCTCACTCCAATGGTAACTGAAGCAGATGGTCCTGCAGTCTTGGGAAACATATGCACATGTCCATCTAGGAAAGACACCCCAAGACCCTAATCCTCGACCATGGAAACTGAAACTAGGTTCTTCTTCATCCCAGGTACATACAATACATCTCGCAACACCATGGGACTCATGGACTCCCTCTGAAAGGTAATGGTCCCATGCCCAACTGCTCTAACTGCTGAGTCATCTCCCAACACAACCTCCACATCCGTCTCTGTCTGTGAAAGCTCGAAGAACATCTCACGAGCACCTGTCATGTGGCTCAAGGCTCCGCTATCTATATACCAAGTGCTGGAAGTAGATGCACTGTAGGAATGGTCTGTCACCAGGGAAAACTCCGTTTGTATGTCAACATCTGCACTGGTGAGAATAGATGCTCTCTCAATCTCAACATGCCTAGTGCACAGTGAAAACTCACTCTGAAATCTCGCGCCAAAGTCATCGACTTCCGCTGAAGTTGTTGTCTGCTGCTGCTTCTTCTTCTTCTTAGGACACTGCCCAGCATAGTGCCCCATCTTGTGACATGCAAAGCACTTTACAGTGCTCATATCTCTCTTACGCCCATCCTGCTGCTTGGCCCCACCCTTCTTGGGACCCTTCTTGTTCTTCTTCTTCCCCTTTGTTGTCAACGCCACATCCTCTTCATCCTGTCTACTAGTCGAACCACTGCACTGCAAAAGACCCCTCCGAGTCTCCTCCTGAACAAAATCATCACAGACCCTATCCCATGATGGTAAGTTCTCTCTAGCCACCAAACCCTGTACAAACACAACCCAAGGTGTTGTCACCCCATTCAAGGCTATATGCACTAGCTTAGGACTAGTAACCACCACCCCAAGAGCTGCAAGCTCATCTCTTACCTAAGAGATCCTAGTAAGATAAGTCATACAAACCTCTTCTTTGACCATCTTGATACTCTTCAGTTTTTCTCTCAAAACCATCTTCCTATTCTAATTGGAACTCTCAAACAATCCGATCAAAGCAGTCCACATCTCATGCACATGATCCTTCGTTGAAATGTGAGGTATAACATGGTCTTTAACAGCATCTAAGATAATCCTCATGGCTTTAATATCCTTCTTATTAAAGGCTGAATATGCTTTTGCATCAGTAGCAGCGGGAATGACAATGGGTTTTGCTGTAGTGTTTCTAACTACCTCCTCCCACAACTCATTCTCCCTCAACACAAGTAAAATCCGGGCTTCCATGAGATAAAGTTCGCTGCCCCATCCAACCTATCCTAAGTTCTCAACCCAACGAAAGTCATTTTTCTCAAAGAACAAGTTTCAGCAAAATGTACTACTGTCACAAAAGTTTTTTGAATTCTGGAAATGACTGTCAGTATGCAAATACTTAGTTTTCTGCCCCACTCAGCTCTGATACCATGTAGATTTTTTACAAGTTTTCAGCCTCCGGTTTATCAGTAAAATTTATCTCAGTTTATTGCAAACCCAGAAATTTAATGACTGGAAATAAACTTAAAATTTTCAGACGAAAAACACTGCTATAACTTCAATCTTTTACTGACAGAAAATAAAAGATATGCACGCCATTCAACACACAGTACTAAGAAATTTTTGGCCAATAGCCCTGGAAAGACCCACAAGGGAAAAAACAGTCAAAGAGAGAGAGAGAGTTTTTATTATGCTTCTAGGAAAAAAATCAGGCATTCATTTACAGTCAAAATCCAACTTATCTCAACCCAACAGGCTGCCTCGTTTTCTGTGCTAATGCTGCCTCAATTTCTTTGCAATATTTTTCTCGAAAACAGTGTCGAAATAGCAGCAAGCTTCAACCTCAATTTCTGTGCAGAAAGAGAAAATTTATGCCCTCAATTTGTGTGCATACACAGCAGGAAAACCATACAGTACGGACAACATTAAATGCTCTCGTACAGTCCTCAAAAACAATGCCTAGAAAATGTTGTCAGCAACCTCGAAAAACGTGCTTGTTCTTTCCCTCAATTTTTGTGCCGAAAATGTGCCTTGGAAACCGTACAGTACAGATTTCGTACTTCCTCAAAATTTGTGCCTACAATAAATGCAGTCGTACACTCCTCGGGTTCTATGCAAAATAATAAGGGTTGTCTCGAAATTCGTCCCCACCAAAATCTCTCCAACAAGTTGTCTCGAAAATCATGCCCACTCTCTTCTTCTTCTCTCTTCAACTCTCTCAACTCTTCTTCTCTCAAGAATGAGGCAAAATGCCTTTCCCTTGCCTTTTTGAGTGAACCCTAGGGTGGGTCTAATCTAACGGTGGAGATTAGATTAGATCAACGGATGAAATTAATTACTCATATTTTATTCTCAAAATATTAATTTCACTCACCCACTTAAATTTATCAAAAAGTGACTTTAACACTCTAAAGTCAAATTAAATGATTTCACTTAAGTCATTTAATGCAAGGGCCACTTTATGTCCCCTCTCTAAGTGACTAAGGCTAAAGTCACCTAGGGGAACACCTCCCTAGGTACAAAACTAACATTACCGGGCCTTGCAGCAGATCTTAGGTCATTTGCTGATATTTGGCTCAATGCTTTGGAAAACTATTAATCATGGATGGTTGCAAAGATTCCTTTAGAGCTAGCCGACAAATTTGCATCAAAACCTCCCTCCACACATTTTGGAGTTCACTATTGAAGGATTTCACCAACAAAAAGTGTGCTACTTGAATCTATTTAATGTGTACTTTGCATGCCAAGCACAGAATTTGCCTCATTCGGGATTGAGTTCATCGACGACCAAAACTAGATCCAAAGCCAAATAAAGATCTAGTTTTGAAGGGTGCATAGATCCCTTCCGAGTCAGGCCAGAAAGCCCACAATATACCACCTCAACCTAAAGAGGCTTCTCAATCTTCAAAAGAGACTGTCTCGGTGACCTCAATACAAGGAGGCCCCTTGTTATACTTACCTATGCAGTACACACAACTAGTGTAGGACTTTATGGACAATGACACTGGATGGCAGGTCAAGAATAATAAAAGGAAGGAAGCCAGATGCCCCTCTTGGGTTGATCAAACTAGTAAGGAGGACAACCTTAGTGAGTGTCCCAAATCCTAGAAGATGAGGTCGCCAAGAGACCTCCATGCAGACAAAACGTGATGGTGGGTGACTTTCTTTTTTACAACATGTTTGATAGTTTCGTGGATACAGAAGGGCTGACTATCCCTAGTTGGAAACAGTTTGTGATAGGCGTTTTAAAGGATACCCAAGCTAGATGTGGTATCTCTTCAAGAGGTAAAGTCAACTGGTTTTGAATTAAGATGTCATATAACTATTGTTGGAATATTGTCTTCTGGTCCAAAAATCACAATCAAGGGGAAGGTGGGATTGTCTTGGCTCTCTCTTGGTCCCTCCAAAGTTTGCAGTGGATCATGGCTATGATCCCCATAATAGGTGTGTCTAGATAACACTGATGCTGAAGGACAAGCTTGTCATCTTTTATTAGGTTTGTGCACTTGACACTAGCATCAATCGAGGTCTGCTTTGGGACTGGCTTGCCTCCTCATTACCAAATGGTGAATGGAATATAGGAGGGAACTTTAATATGGTTGAGTGGTACAGTGACAGAGAGGGTAGTTTTAGATCTGTGGTTACAAGGCCAAAAAAGCAAGCTTGGTGAGGTGTAAGGCTTCTCTCCAATTGCTTGATCCTAACTAGACTAACAAGGGCCTAGACTATGGGGGTTGCTACACTTGGTTTAACATGCATCGAAGAAAAGACGTGTAACATGCATCAGGGAAAAGACAAAGTGCAAGATAGGCTAGATAGTAGATAGGTTGTATGGCCCATGGAATGGTCTTTCCTTTTCAGGTAAGGTGCAGACAATGGATGTAATTATGAATGGGATGTGTTCTGACCATCACTCTATCCTCACCACTATTTCCTTTGGGTGCGCTCCAAATTATCTTACTCCTATGTTCAAGCTTAATGTGTCCCATATAGACTCAAAAGAACTTCAAGGCCTTTATACATAGGGTTTGGAAACTTTCCCCTAGGCTACAGGGAAAGAAGGATACGATCCTATGGTAGAAGACAGTAATCCACGGGAGTTTGAAGTTCATACGTGTATGGGGAAGAATGGTGGCTTGGAATCATAAAAGGAAGATTACATCTACAAAAGAATAGTTAGAGGACATTAGAATTTTCTTGGAGAAAGATCTCCGTAATGAAGTTTTACAGGATGAGGCAGTTAAGCAAGAGTATTTCATCCAAAGTGAAGAGTAGTATGCTGCTAAGGGAGCTCAAATCCAATCACCAGTTCAGTGGTTTAGGAAGGGGATGCGGCTTCTACGTTCTATTTTGATTACCTAAAGAAAAATATTGCTTCAAAAAGAGTTTTGGGTCTCTGACGCTAGGATGGTTCTTTGAAAGTTTGAAGGATGAATTTTCTGAAAATAGGAGTATGTTTGGTGTCCACTTTCATAATGTTTTTTCCCTTTTGCATTGTCCAAAAGAAATATGAAGGCTAGATATCAATTCTATAAAGTCCTCCCACCCAATGTCTCTGCCTTTGAATAGGAATAGTTTAAACAATGATATCTTGAAGTATGAATTTCTTTCTACCCTAAAGTCCATGAAGAATTGTAAATCTCTTGATCTCAATGTTCTTCCCCCTAAATTTTTAAAACAGTGTGGGATACAATGGGTGTGGATTTATTTCAAATGGCATGAGAAGCATTTGTTGTTGTTTAGTCTTTATGTCTATCTTTATTGTGGCCAGCTAGCCACCTTATTTGCTTTCTGGCCGATGCCCATATGATTGTTTTAATATTGAACATGTACAGCCCTAAGGGCTCAAGCTCTTTATTTTGTTCTATGGCCTTATGAGCGCCTGCTAGTTGCTAGATTTTGTTAGTGGCAGTTGCTTTCATAACCCATCTTTTTTGTATATAATGCATGTATATATCATTTACTAATGGATTGCAAAAAAAATTGAATAGATTTTTTTTCAGAGGAAGATGGACAAGGAAGATCTAGTGGATTATACTTTAGATCCACTAGAGGTCTTGGCAATGGACTCCATCTTCAGCTCACAAGGAAAGGGCCTACAAAAATGAAGGCCTCTGAAAGAGGTAAGAGATGATTTTGCATTCTTACATAATTTTGTCTGTGTCTTTTTTTATGACATCTTGGTTTACAGTCAAACATGGCAAGCCCATGTAGCACCTTTTAGATTGATGAATGCACCTTGCATACTTGGAACCGCTCTGTGCACTAAAAACCCTAATTCTGTCCTCTCCTTGTTTTTCCAGTTCCCACTCTGTGGCCCTCAACGCTTCCCCTTCAGATACAACAGCATTCCAAGCTCTCACTAGTTCTCTCAAAAACACTTCCCACGAAGCCCTCCCTTTCAAAATTTGTCAAAAAGACTCTCCACAGTTCCTGTAATTTTCCTTCTGCAATCTGCCTCTCATTTGAAAGCTTTGTCTTTTGCAGAACATGGTCTGAAGGTCAATCCACTAGGATATAGCCCTCTCCTCACTCGATGGAAAAATGGCTGGTTTAAAAACTGGATGGTGCTTATAAAGGGCAAGATGAACTTCTTCTATGGTAGAGGATATTACACCTTCCTCTTCGAGCTTAAAGAAGATGAGACTTGATCTTCAGAAATGGTCCCTCTTTTATGGATTCCAGAGGCATGTATCTGAACAAGTGGACTCCGGACTTCGACCCAAAACTGGTACCAATATGGGTTCACTTGCCGCATCTTCCTCTTCATTGTTGGGTCGATGAATCTTTGAGAACTATTGGGAATGCAATTGGTAAATACATAGATAGGTCAGAGCCCAAGGCCAAAATGTTTGCTTGCACTAGAATTTGTGTGGAAGTAGACTTGGAAAAAGGGCTGCCAGAGGTAATCAAAATTTCATTGGATAACTGGAGCCATCTACAAAATTTGGACTATGAACAGCTTCTTTTTAAATGCAAATCTGCCATGAATGCACTTCACCAAAGACTATCCTAAATCCTTCCAGTTGCCCCACAAGCTGAAAGGGAGGAGCAATGGAATACGTTAAAGAAAAAAATCAGTGCCCCTTTCCAAGCTCCTCACCCTGTTTCTCAAGCTGTCTCTGTGCCCTCTTCTTCCAAGCCTTCAGAAGCTCTCTCTAGTCCTAATAAGTTCATTGCCCTCTCTCTCTTAAATGAAGACTCTGAGCCCCCTTCTGCTCCATTACCAACCCCTTCTCTTCAGGATCCTCTTTCAAAACCCTCTGCAGTAACTTTGCCTCTTTCCTCCCCTTCCCCCAATAAACCTCCTAAAATATCCCGTCCTTCTAGGGTATCACCCGTCAAAAAGCTCTTCTTTTGGATGAGGATGAATTAGAAGAAGAAAGACTTCACAAGAAAAAGGAAGAACAACATTGAATGAAAATAGAGAGGAAACAGCCAACAAAGAAAAAAATCGAGGTTTACAAGCCACAATAGAGAACTTCATGACAGGAAACCATAAACATATAGTCACCAAGATCCCAATGGTACAAAGGAACATACAACAAGGAGGAACTACCAAGCAAACAATCTTGGAACTGCAGAGGACTTGGGAACAATAATAAAATTGAAGAAGTCAGACACCTAATGAAGTAAGAGCAACCTAATGTCCTTATGATCCAGGAGACGAAGCTACAAGAGAAAGAGGCAATTGAAGCAAGTAATAAATTTTGGCATATAAGTGAATGTTTGGCAATCAGTTTGAGAGAAGCCTAAGGAGGCTTGTGCATAATCTGGGATAAGAAAACGGAGCTGCAATTTCTTTTAAAAACCCAACACTGGGTCTTTGTGGATATCAAATTCAAGGTATCTGGTAACTGCCTGAAAATTCTTAACATCTACACCCCCATGAACTATAAAGAAATAAAGGAATGTTGGATATCCATCTCAAATCTAAAAAATTGTATAGATGTAGAATGTTGCATCATGGAAAGAGATTTGAATATGGTACTCCCTCAAGATGAAAAGAGAGGAGGAAATCCAGTTCGAGACGCATCCCGCGAAACAGTCGAAGACATAATTGTAGATTGGGCCTTGTATGACATAAAACCTAGAAAAGGCAAGTATACTTGGTTGAATAAGAGAAAAGACAGCAGGCACATAGCCGCTAGATCAGATCGCTTTCTCATACATGGTGTCTACTTAGAAGAGGATTTGGATATCTATCCTCAAATCATCCCTTCAGCCACATCAAATCACCGACCTATCTCCCTCACAATGAAGGACAAGGAAAACTATGGGCCCCTGCCCTTCAGATTTAATTCTCTTTGGTTGCAAAATAAGGAAGCAAAGGACATAGTTAAAAGTGCATGGAACCAGAGGCTCTCTGGATACCCCAGTCTCATCTAGGAATCAATGTTGCACCCAACCAAAACTGCCTTGAAAGCTTAGGTCAAGGCCACCTACATGGAGAATGAAGAGATAAGTCAACAATTGCAAGAAGAAGAAAGGGAGACCTATAACATGCTATACTCCACTTATTGAAGGGAAGAGATGTACTGGAGGCTCAAATCACGCAATCTGTGGTTGAAGGATGGAGATTGGAATATCTCCTGTTACCGGATGAACTAGCAGGGTTAGTATCCGATGAACAAATGTAGGGAAGGAGTGACCACTGTCATCTTAGTCACACTTCCAACTTCTTTGGAGTGTTGTCACCTCCAAGGGGAGAGCCCTTTGATGCCCTGCAAATACTAAGGACAAGGAGATGCTATGTCTTCTAGAAGAATAAGTTAGAGACCAGTGCCTTTAACCAATATGATTCCATGAATGAAGAAGACATACTACTTAGATTTAGTACTTGCAGATGCTAGTGTAAATGTATCCAATGAAAGTAGTGGCAAAGATTGTTCATCAATAATAAGCATCAGCCATGTAAACATAAATAATCCAATGTACATATGTATTCGATCAATCATTTCCCAAGGACTAATGTATTTGTAACCACAGTATGACAGTCCTATCTATGAGAGTTTAGCAGTATTTAGGCAAATAAGAAGTGTTGCCGACTAAGTCATACTTAGTTGGACTTCAAGTGAGCCGGCAAAGTTTGAACAGGGTCACTTGTTCATGATCAAAGTTCAAAAGTTCATCAAGCCTTCCTGGCCCTTTTATTTTTTATACCGCATGTTCATACCCCCTTGGGGAAATTGTAATAAATGTGCTAGCATAAGAGTTTGTCGATGGCCTCTCCCGACATTCTACCAAAGGTCTACCAACATGCTGCCAATGGCCTCTCCCAACGATCTACCGAACATCTAACAACATGTTGCTTTGTGCGCCTTTTGCACCCATGCACAAGTCTACACTTTGGGTCACCCTTTGAGCTTCTTGTCGACCTACCCAAGGGTTGCACCCTACCTTTCAATCCGAGTAGGCATGATGAAGAGTGCCCAAACCCAATATGCAACCCACTATTACGAAAGTAACAATGGTGAAGAGCATTGAAGTAACCTCAAGGCTAGCTCTGATACCAATTATCACAAACCTATGGTCTATCCAAACCTTTTATTCTTTTGAACTTAGGAATTTTCCCAACTTCACATCGACCCCTAAGGTCATGCGGCATTTCCTTGCCTCAACCACAAGGGTTAGACCAACCTGTGGCTTCTACAACTAGATTACGCCTCTTCGCCTAAGGTCTTCCCATAACTCCGCCGTAGACTACAAACCATCAAATGCAACTAAATCCAACTCAACCAAGTTTATTTAATAATTAGACATGCATCCAACCACAACAATAAACATCCCAGCAATAATTATGTTCAACAATATCCAACACTTAGCCAATTACAAACTTAGACAATGTTCACAGTTAACCAACAATACGCATCACATAGAACAAGACAACATTCATCCCATCAAATACACATGCACATGGATAGTCAGGCATTTGCCTCAACACTTTATTACTGAGAAGAATGTTTATAATATACCACAAGGAAGACGAACCACCTGCATACCACTCTTTTACAATGTTCACAATTAACCAACAATAAGCATCACATAGAACAAGACAACATTCATCCCATCAAATACACATGCACGTGGATAGTCAGGCATTTTCCTTGACACTTTATTACTGAGAAGAATGTTTATAATATACAACAAGGGAGAGCAACCACGTACATGCCACTCTTTTATAGCCAATATAAAGAAACAAAAGCAAATAGCCTTCCCATCAATGCCCAACAATCATGTACAAAACAACCCCTGAAGCTACCGCAAGCCTACCTCCTACATGCCATATTCACAACACTATCCTTTACCTAGATAACCCAAAATAGCCCTCATTGTGCATACCCCATAACTTTGTTATCACATACATTGTAGCTAGGCTACCATGATGTAATAGATGGATATTTTCTCTTTTTCAGAGTGTAATGTCCTCTTCCTTTTAGGCCTTGAGGCCCATACCGCTAACCTATGTGATTCCTGTGGGTTCGAGCGGTTACTGATAGCTAGGGAATCAGATTAGGACTGATGCCATCCATCGAAGATCTAGGGCATCCTCACTTGGTCGAGAAGGGCCACCTGGGCCAAAGGCCACCTTCATGCATGACCATGCTCTTTTTAGGTCTCCATCCGCATGCATGCAAGTCAACGGCAAATTAGAAGATAAAGTGACCTAATTAGGTCAAAGATTAGGTTTTGTGCAGTTGAACTTTATAAATAGAGGGTAAAGCAAGAGGAGACCTCACTTATGATTATTATTATTTTGGGAGCACTTGGATAGCAGCACAGCAGTTGGGGTTGGAGACGGAGTCTTCAGCTAGCAGGATTTCGGCGGTGAAACATCTGTCCTAGTCTTATTCCGGGTAAGCCATACTGGTTCACCACTTGTTCTTCAGTACATTCATCAGTTATACAGCACAGGGTATAGATTGTTGCAGTGGCATGGTGCAGCCAGGGGTTTTTCAACCAGAAAGCCCTAATCAGCTATTGGGCCTTCAGATCTCAGTTTCCTTCCGAAACTCAGGCATCATTCTTACCATCAGCTACGTACTCCGGCACTCCTTGATTATCAGCTCCATCTGAGCTCATCCGAAGCCGTTATCAGCATTTCCGGGCTTACAGGGGCGTGAGCAGCTGCCTCATTGAACCTAGACGCTATCCTGCTTAGGGGTGTCAAATCTTCAGCATAATCCAGTCAATCTCTCCGGCACAGCGAGGCTATCTGCCCTGCAAATCGGCGGATCCATCGGACACCTCCTTCCTTGAGGGCGTCACCTTTTTCTCTGATTGGGCGTCTTATTGCTGGAGCATTCACCGGAGGCAGGAGAGATCAGTTCCTCTCCGATCCAGATCTCAATACTTGCAGACTTTATCTGCAGCAGTTCAGCCAGTTATCAGTGGTAAGTGTGCATTCTATCTCACAAACCCTAACCCTAATTTTTCCTATAAAATAGGGATTTTTGCCTGGCAGTCTGTAAGCCCAGTTGTATCCGCATAATTGTTTAGAAATAGAAAATATCGGGATTTGGGGATATTACAGTGGTATCAGAGCTATTTTCTTGGCGAGCTATGGGCTTAAGAGATGAAAAGTAGATGAATACAGAAGGAGATCCTTTTGTAACTTATAGGCGGAGGAAGAGTAGATACACAGAAGAATTTGAAGATATCCAGCTAGAGGATACCAATTCAGACATGGAACAGACAGGTATTCATTCGGATTGGGAAAAAGGAACGGGAGATGAGGAGGATCGGATGGACTTTCGCAACTTGGTCTCTGCGTTGCAAGACTTAGCCAAAGGACAAAAGGAAGTCCTCAATGCAATCAGCAGGCTGTCAGCGAAACCGGAACCAGGTATCAGCAGTGCCCCCCCCTCACCAGTAGAGCGAGGATCTTCCAGCGACA
>LPNX010064847.1:796254-813817 GCA_001517045.1 Pseudotsuga menziesii | reverse complement strand
TCAGGAACTACGTAGCAGGGCAGCAGCGAACCTGGATCAAATGGCTGCACCTAGGAGAGTATTGCTACAACACTACTTATCACATGTCTATTAGGATGACTCATTTTAAGGCATTATATGGTTATGAGGCCTTGGACTATGCGGATTTGGCATTTGGAGACAGTAGGGCTCCTAAGGCTAAGGATTGGATACAAGGCAGTCAGGACATCCTGAAGGTATTGAAAGAGAATTTACAGACAGCCCAAAATCAACAGAAGCTGTATGCCGACAAACACAGGATTGAGCGGAGCTTCGAGGTAGGGGATTTAGTCTACTTAAGGCTCCAGCCTTACAGACAGTCGTCACTTAAAAAGAAAGGAGCAGAGAAATTAAAACCCCGCTTCTATGGACCATACAAAATAATTCGGAAGGTGGGAGAGGTGGCATATGAGCTAGAGCTGCCCAGAGAAAGCAAAATCCACAATGTGTTCCATGTGTCCAGCCTGAAGAAGACCCTTGGGCAACACATTGCTCCATCTACCGAATTGCCCCCTTTAGATGATGAAGGACTGCTGATACTGATTCCTGAACGGATCATACAGACCAAAAAGAGGAAGCTCAGGAACAGAGTGATCAGAGAATATTTGGTTCAATGGAAAGAACTACCACCAGAGGATGCCACTTGGGAAGGTGAACAGGTATTGCAGCATCCCAGTTTGAAGTTGCTTGAGGACAAGCAATCTCGAGCGGGGAGGACTGTAATGTCCTCTTCCTTTTAGGCCTTGAGGCCCATACCGCTAACCTATGTGATTCCTGTGGGTTCGAGCGGTTACTGATAGCTAGGGAATCAGATCAGGACTGATGCCATCCATCGAAGATCTAGGGCATCCTCACTTGGTCGAGAAGGGCCACCTGGGCCAAAGGCCACCTTCATGCATGACCATGCTCTTTTTAGGTCTCCATCCGCATGCATGCAAGTCAACGACAAATTAGAAGATAAAGTGACCTAATTAGGTCAAAGATTAGGTTTTGCGCAGTTGAACTTTATAAATAGAGGGTAAAGCAAGAGGAGACCTCACTTATGATTATTATTATTTTGGGAGCACTTGGATAGCAGCACAGTAGTTGGGATTGGAGACGGAGTCTTCAGCTAGCAGGATTTCGGCAGTGAAACATCTGTCCTAGTCTTATTTCGGGTAAGCCATACTGGTTCACCACTTGTTCTTCAGTACATTCATCAGTTATACAGCACAGGGTATAGATTGTTGCAGTGGCACGGTGCAGCCGTAAGAGGTGTTTTTCAACCAGAAAGCCCTAATCAGTTATTGGGCCTTCAGATCTCAGTTTCCTTCCGAAACTCAAGCATCATTCTTACCATCGGCTACGTACTCCGGCACTCCTTGATTATCAGCTCCATCTGAGCTCATCCGAAGCCGTTATCAGCATTTCCGGGCTTACAGGGGCGTGAGCAGCTGCCTCATTGAACCTAGACGCTATCCTGCTTAGGGGTGTCAGATCTTCAGCATAATCCAGTCAATCTCTCCGACACAGCGAGGCTATCAGCCCTGCAAATCGGCGGATCCATCGGACACCTCCTTCCTTGAGGGCGTCACCTTTTTCTCTGATTGGGCGTCTTATTGCTGGAGCATTCACCGAAGGCAGGAGAGATCAGTTCCTCTCCGATCCAGATCTCAGTACTTGCAGACTTTATCTGCAGCAGTTCAGCCAGTTATCAGTGGTAAGTGTGCATTCTATCTCACAAACCCTAACCCTAATTTTTCCTATAAAATAGGGATTTTTGCCTGGCAGTCTGTAAGCCCAGTTGTATCCGCATAATTGTTTAGAAATAGAAAATATCGGGATTTGGGGATATTACACAGAGCCAATTCTATTCTATGGGGATACAGCATGAGCCATTCAGAGCCTTTTTTCAGTAGCGAAGCAAAGCATTCCCTTACCATGACTAAGTTTTCTTAGTCCATTGAGATGACCTTGTTGGTGACATAGTCTATTCGAGCAGAGCAGCAAAGATGGTACACATTGTCAGATTGGCACTTCAGGTATAGACATGCATATGGTGAGATCAGGTATATTGCTTCTTGGTAGGTTGTTTGCTCTCTGATGTATTTTAACACCTTTGACTTATTATGCTATGATGATTATGATGACCTGTGCTTATATGATCTAATTATTGTTACCTAACTTGTGTTGTGAATGGTCAAAGAATCTAATATTGAAGGCCACTATTTATGCCATGCTCTGCACAAAACTTAATCTATCTTGCTATGTTGGTTCCACCTTGTCACCTATCTTCATACATCCAGTTTCATCCATATTATTGTATTCCTTGACTTACGACTGAGACCTGTGAGATTAAAGAGCTTTTCCCCGCTTTGACCCCTATGCATGATTGACCCCATGTTGTTTTGTGTCTCTGGATTTGAAGTATGTGGCCTGATTCCTTGCCTTCTATTTGTGGATTTAGTACGGAAGGGATGTGCGGCCAGTGTCATCGGATGGTTTGCCTTTAGCCCTCAAAGCAAGTGCTCCTAACAATATTGTCTTTAGACACTAAAGCATCGAAACGCATAAACGCCATATCTAAATGATGCAAAAGGCAAGCTACGATTAGTAGTGCTATTAAGCGCTAATGCCTAAATGAATAATTGTTTCTAAAACTAGTCAGTGACCAAAGGATGAGCACTCATCCATTGTATGATGTAAGGCCCATTTGTCCCTACAGGAAAACAGGGTGGCAAACCCATCGAAGCTATGGATGCTCGCTGGCAGCGGAGCTAGGTTGAGTCGTTACCTGGGGCCGAGAAGGCTTTCCAAGGCACCTGCCTTTGGAGGTTCGATAGTATCTTGTTTTAAAGCGATAAATGCCTTAAAGTTAAATGATTGTAAATTGCTAAATCTTGTTAATTAGATACTTATTTAAGACTAAAAGAAAACAAAATCAAGTACTTTATCCACTTGTGAGACACCACCATTCCCTATTGTCCTTTGTCATGCATATGTCACTGTGATTGTGTGTATTTGTCATCACTTGGAGAGATCACATGGTTAAAATCAACATGAAGTCATTCCCCTTTAAACCCCTTAAGCCCTTAAGCCTTGTTTTCCACTTTCACCCAGCATGAGCAAATTGGTGAAACTTGGTAAGTATGGCATATGCAAGGGTCTTGTTGTCACATATATAGTAGTTGGGCTACTTTTGTTCCTGAGCAATACTGAGCAGTTCTTAGAGCCAATCCTTAACTATGGGATCAGCAATTGATGGTCTCTCACTTTCAGCAAATCCAGATTGTCCAGATTGACCAATTCTATGCCTTGACTGAGCCTCATGACCCCAGATTCGATGACTGAGTTAGCCATTCTCATGACCGAGAGCAGAGATTGATATAGTGCCTATGTGTAGCAGCAGCAGTTGTCCCAGGGATTTTCAAACTTGATTTCAAATCCAGTGCAGGTATATGACCCAGGTGATATTATGGTTTGTGCTTATGGATTTTGATGTGGTTCTATTACCTATTTTAGCAGTGAGACTCAGTGGATATTGATTACATGTTGGCAATATTTTATTTTGGTTTACTTGAAATCTCAAGTATAAATGATCCAGTGGTTTTGAGTGGCAAATTCCTTTGTATAAACATTGACCTTGTCCTACTCCTAGTATGGATTTAGTGGTTTCCCTTCAGGGACATAGCTTGCTAGTTTTGGCATAACTTCCATTGTCTCCATCCATCCGTTGCCTTCCCATTTTCATTGACTATCCTTGACTTGTAATTTGACTAGTGACATCAGGGATTTCCCCCACCTTCACCTCTATGTTGGAATAGGTCTCCATGTATAAAACTGTGTCTCGGTTTTGGTTTATGTGATTTTTGTCACAGGGAATGTCTACCTCTAGGTATTGAACACAAGTAGTCCTACCAAAGAAAGTGTCTTTAGACACTAAGGAATCGGAGCTTAAAGTTATTCTAAATGGATGCCCTACTAGCAAAATAAAAGTGTCCTTAGACACTATTGGAAATGGAAAAATAAAACTAGCCAGTGGCCAAGAGATGAGCACTCATCCATTGTATGGTGTAAGGCTCATGTATCCCCACAGGGTCTCAGGGAAGCAAGCCCAAGAAGGATGAGCCTTAATCATTTTCTGGAAGCCCAGAAGGCTTTCCAGGGCACATGCTCTTGGAGGCTGGCAAGTTATCAATGAAAAATAAAGTTGATGGCTAGAGGATGAGCACTCATTCCTTGTATAATGTACGGCTCATTTTCCCCCACAGGGAAATAGGGAGAGACTGGCCCAAGAAGGTCATGTCTTTGTCATTATCTGGAGGCCCAGAAGGCTACCAAGGAACCTTCCTTTAGAGGTCAACTAGTGAAATAAATGTTGAGCAAATTAAGTCTTTAAAAGGTTGCTTGTCTAGAGTCTAGTGGAGCCTTCTCATCACTCCACCCATTTGTGAGACACCGCCATGCCTGTTGTTCACCTAGTCCAACTTATGTGTTGTGTGGATCCCCTTGTCCTTTAGCCCGGATGCTTACAGTGTTGAGTTATCAAGTCCTCCCTTGGCCTTACCTATCGTTTATGATCCCTTTACCCTTGACTAGCAAAAGGGATAAATCTATAAATGAGTATACACTGGAGGTTCTTGTTTTGAAGCAACTAATCATTTTGATTTGGATTATTATATATGTATTGTGCTTATACTTGCCAACAAAATCTAATCATACTTGAGTGTCACTGCTAGCATAGATAATTGAGCATGCATGTCCATTAGTACTTTGCAGCATCAGAGTTTAGCACTTGGGCCATCATTTGATCAGTGTTGACCTGGTCAACCCAGTGTGGGCCAGGCAATGAGGAGGATCCGGGATGAGTTATAGACTGATGGTTATGGATGATGATTATTTATCGTCTACAGGTGTCCATTAGACATATTCATGATTTGGATGGTGATTTGTTGTGATGGCTTGTACTATTTCTATGATTATCAGCATTTACAACCTTTATTATTATTATTGTTCTGACATTGGATAGGGCCTCTGATGTACATTTATGTTAGTATGATGTATGAGTACTCATTCCTAGCTGATTTGGACATTCTGAGTCCATTGGTGCAGCTAGTTTTCAATTTTAGGCAGGCACGGGATAGATATGGGTCTTTTGGGCTTTTATAATGGACAGCCCTAGGGAAAATGAAAATAAAACAGTTTGCAGTTACTGAGGAGATCTCTTGGAACGCTGGAGTGGATTTGTGGGGTGCATCCAGGCGTTTGTACCATAAACCTGGGGTGCTAGGCACATCTGTGCAGCTACGTTTTTGCATAGACTCCTCCCGGGTGAGATATTGGTTGTTTTATGTTCCCAAGGCAACATTTTAATAATTAAAAATGGCTAATGAGGAAATCAATTTGGGTAATTAAGGCAAAGGATTGGCATGGAATTGGTCTGAGGCATAATGGTTGGGTCATATTCATCATCTGGCATCAGGTTCACTTCATTTAGGGTCCACGCATCTTTGGTTTATGCATTTTGAGGGTATTCTGATGTATTTTGAGGGAGGCCCCTAGTGATTTTTATCACTCATTTATATTATTTGCCACCACACATTGCTATTGTGCCATGGGGCCATGCTAGTGGAGGATAACATAACCTCCTAGCCCCACCATGTGCTACTTTGTGGTCATTAGTCATATTTTATGTGGTGCGCCCCTCATTGGGCATTTCTAGTGATGCGCCCCCTTATATTTTTGAGTTGATCCATGTGAGATGTATCCGGCTAATCTTAGTCGTAGATTAGGATGATTTTATCTTATGATCTTGACCCTTGATCTTTTTGGATCTAGGTATTATGTACTTGAGAGATCTATATATTGAGATGCTCTCTCATTTGTAAAAGGACTTTTGGCTCTGACAATATTGAATACAAGAAAACTTTTGCAAAAACTCTTGGAAGCTTTGTGAATGTACTTGGATGTGATTGTTATGCCTCTTGCTTGGACATTTCAGTAGATCTTGCATGCAAACAACTATTTTTTTGGAAGGCCGTATTGATCTTTTGCAGAGTAGCGAATTGCTTGGAGGAGATTGCTAAGGCGTCTTGCATCATCTACCGGACAAATCGTTCATCTTCAGGGAGTTTTCAATTGTTACTTTGTGCATTGGATATTTCTTTGTTGATGAAGTACGTAGCTTATCTTTTTCATCCGTAAACAAATCTCATTCGTAGTTTGATTTTGCAGGTGGAAAAGAGGAGGCCCACTTCCTTCATTGGGCATTTTTCTTCTGTTTCATGCCGGATCTTGCTCGGAATTGTAACCAAGTGGAAGGATCATCGACATCCAAGGCAGCCGCAAGTATTTTCAGGTACGATCTGCAAGGTTAGTATTGTTTTTCAATTTTTTATCCATTGGTCCATTCAAACCCTCTTTCTTAAAACCCTCACTTCGTACATCTGATAGATCCAATGAGTTTTTATGATGGCCATCAAAACCCACTTGGAGATTAATGAATAAACCCTAGATCTCAAGTTTCATGTTAATCGAACTCCATTTGCCCTGAGATCTAACACTAGTCACTCTAGATGGGGGCGCCCTTCTTCGGTGGGTGGCCATTTCTTCAGATTTGTCAGATGGGTATGCTTGGACCCGCCTCAAAATCATAGATCCAACCTTCAAGCACCCCAATCTAGCTATCTCATGCCCTGATCTGCTCTTTTGGGTCCACTTTGTCTACTTATGCAAAAACCCTAGGTGGGTCCCTTTAGGGTTTCATTCCATTTGGCTAGATCACCCTAGATCTACTTCCTTAATGTAATATCCCAACTGATAATCTATTGTACTTTGGTAATATGTTTGTTGTTCATATGCTCAAATTGTGCACTGATAATAATGCTGATATTCTATCAATAGATGAGATGCATGCAAGTTGTGCCAGAAAGATAAGAAAATAGTGCTCCTCTCCAACAGCTAACACCCAGCTGAAAGTGTGCCCTCCTTCAGATGATCTTGACGTTTTTAAGGGAGGAGTTGTATGTTGTTGCTGAAACTTTCTAGGACTGAATGTATAGTCCCCCCGGAGAGATAAGGGGATGCATGCAGAAGTTTAGCCTCCTTCAAGCCACCTAGCGAATTGATTTGCTTCAGAAGGGAAGATGCCCTCTTTCCTCGCATTTTTGCTGGTGGAGGCTCTAAATGTGCCTGGAACAGAATAGTGATCACTCAATATGTTGATGTAACCCTGTTGAGAAGAATGGAGGTAGCATGCAGAAATTTTGTTGGATTCCTGAAGACTAGCTAATGGATCTGGGATTTCCAGCTATTTCCCAGCAGCAAATGTGCACCTACAATAAACTCTTTCTGTCTATTGGATGATTGAACCAAGAATAAAGAAGAGGATGAATACCTGATGATAGATCTAGATGATTTACCCTGAAGTGATTAGGGAAGATAGATTTCACTGCCGAAACCCCTTGTTAGCTGAAGACCTTCCTCTCTAACCCCAACTTGTTGTTGTTGCACCTGTTGCTGCTACTCTAGAAACCAAACTTAACAATAATAATCATGGATGATCCTTTTGGTTTAATGACCCTTCTTATATAGCTTAGCATGTACTTTTAGGGTTTGCATGTCACTTTTAAGGTTTTTGCTTTACTTTTTGCATGCATGCAATTCTAATTGCTCGTTGACTTAAATTGAAGAAGTAAGGCTTGCATGCTCCGCATGCTTTATGATAATAACTCTGATGGCCCTCTTTACGATACTGATGACTGAATAATTGTTCTAATATGCTCCCGGTATTAAAGGTCCTCGATCAATTCCCTATTTATCAAAAACGGAACATTACAATCCTCCCTTGCCAAAGATTGCTTGTCCTCAAGCAATGCCAACGCAACTCCACAATCAATCAAACTAAACCAACTAAATTCAGGATGATCCCAGGGTCCCAAATTATCCTAGGAAATCTATAGCACCCTCTGCTCAAAGCACTGCATTGCACGGTACCATCACAAGATATCCCATGGAAGCTTCCTATAAGTAAAGTAACTAACCACGGTGTAAACAAGGTACCATCACAAGAGACCTCCTAAAAGCATCCTCTAGCAATCACTAAACTGCCAGTCACTGTAATCCCAGGGTCCCAAATCAATCTGAGAATTGCAAAGGTCAAAATGCATCCACCGCTACCCTGCGTAGTATCGATACAACGAGCATCCTGTAGACTCCTAAGTAACCCCATTAGTAAACATTGTATCCATCCCTGATAAGGTCTCCCACCTGGATCCCAATGCAAACTTGTGCATCTTTCATCCCAAATATCCCAAGGCTCTTATGGGACTATACCCCTGGCTAGGAATGTCTTCCCAAGAATCACCCACTCAATAGGACACCAACTCTTAATCTCTCTCTCATCCAACCCCCAAAAAGGACCTTGTCCATAAGCACCATCACAAGGAATAATCCTACCAAACTGACATTCTGCCCTTCTGATTTCAACTGGAATGGTCATATACTGCAAACCAATTTCTCGATCCTGACCAACCTGTAAAAATCGTCTGCCATTATGCAAATGTGGACTCAAGATACTGCAAGCCTTGTCTATGTACTCCTGAAGAGGACTGCTTAGAAATGCAATAGTATGTTTCTTCTGCAGCCCCATCAAAGAATCTAACTGCTCTTCAATACTAGAAAGCCTGATCGCTGACTCGGTACATACAACTTGAAGAATTGTAAGCTCAATATCTCACTGTAGTATGTTGTCTCCGAGTATCTTGGTCCTCTCTTTCATTGCTAGAATGTTTTCTTTAACACGTTCAATCTTCTTTCGGTGACTATCATCTGGAATCTCTATCTCATGCATGTATAAAGTTATAAACTCTCCCTAACATCCATGTGTGACTGCCCATTGTCTCGACTGTTGTGCTCATTGCCTTGCACCTCATGTATTTCTCCTGTCGTAACTGTCTGGACTTCTGCTGTAGGTGATGAAGAGTGTACCAACTCCAACTCATCACACGGCTTGTCCACAATCTGACTAGCGAATGTGCTCGTGTCGCTAGACTCACAGGATGGCTCTAATGCTATCTCCTCATGCACATCCTCATCATGTACTGTTAACTCCAAATCAAGCTCACCAACAACCTGTACTTCATCCTCATCTTTCTTCACTCCCCCAACTATGCCTTTAAGGAGATCCTCATCCAAATCCTCGGGCTGGCTCCCGAACTTGATGGTGTAATAATCTTGAAAGGACAATGTTGCACATACCTCATTACCCAAGGCTAGATACTCCTGATATCGAGGCAAGTGTTGAAGTGTTGCTAACCTCTGCAAATTTCCAGTCAAGATCCTTCTCATTGTCTTCATGTTCTCACAAGCTGGCAAAGAAAAACCTTTGTTCTGACATGTGCTTCACCAACATCACTGACATGCTTTAGCATGTGCAAGCATGCATCAACATGCACTTTTATTCAATTGTTATGTGCCCACAGCTGGCAAGAATCATGCTCTAATACCACTGTAATTTTCCAACTGATATTCTATTGTACTTTGATAATATGTTTGTTGTTCAGATGCTCAAATTGTGCACTGATAATAATGTTGATATTCTGTCAATAGATGAGATGCATGCAAGTTGTGCCAGAAAGATAAGAAAATAGTGCTCCTCTCCAGCAGCTGACGCCTAGCTGAAAGTGTGCCCTCCTTCAGATGATCTTGACGTTTTTGAGGGAGGAATTGTCTGTTGCTGTTGAAACTTTCTAGGACTAAATGTATAGTCCCCCCGGAGAGATAAGGGGATGCATGCGAAAGTTTAGCCTCCTTCAAGCCACCTAGCGAATTGATTTGCTTCAGAAGGGAAGATGCCCTCTCTCCTCACGTCTTTGCTAGTGGAGGCTCTGAATGTGCCTGGAAAGGAATAGTAATCACTCAATATGTTGATGTAACCCTGCTGAGAAGAATGGAGGTAGCATGCAGAAACGTTACTGGATTCCTGAAGACTAGCAAATGAATCTAGGATTTCCAGCTTTTTTCCAGCAGTAAATGTGCACCTACAATAAACTCTTTCTCTGACTGTTGGATGATTGAACCAAGAATAAAGAAGATGATGAATACATAATGATATATCTGGATGACCTATCCTGAAGTGATTAGGGCAGATAGATTTCACTGCCGAAACCCCTTGTTAGCTGAAGACCTTCGTCTCCAACCCCAACTTGTTGTTGCTGCACTTGCTGCTGCTGTTCTAGAAACCAAACTTAACAATATTAATCATGGATGATCCTTTTGGTTCAATGACCCTTCTTATATAGCTTAGCATTTACTTTTAGGGTTTGCATGTCAATTTTAGGGTTTCTGCTTTACTTTTTGCATCATGCAATTCTAATTTCTCGTTGACTTAAGCTGAAGAAGTAAGGCCTGCATGCTTTATGATAATAACTCTAATGGCCCTCTTTACTATACTGATGACTGAATAATTGTTCTAATATGCTCCCGATATTAAAGGTCCTTGGTCAATTCCCTATTTATCAAAAACGAAACATTACACTTAATTCACTTGTGGTACAATCTCATCCAAGTTGGATCATTTCCTTAATTTACTAAGCCTCCCCAACTTGGCCCTAATCTCCATACGACTCTAATTTGATAGATCTAGTCTTACCCACTCATTATCTCTCCTCTCTTATACATTGTCAAACCCCAGGAGTGTCTTGAGTAGGTGCGCTAGCCTCTTAAGCTAGTAGGGTCTCCCCCTTGGTCATTCTCCAGATTGATCTAAAGTGACAAGAGCCCGTCCAGTGTGACAACTACCCTTTATCCGTAGTGGACAAGGCCGTTGCGGTGTCACCGGTTAGCTACCTCACCTCTACCGTCCCGGATGGGATACCTTTAGTGGGTAGCTACACTTTGAGTGATAACAGGTCTGTTGAAATACTGAGAGGGGGGTGAATCAATATTTGCACAATAATAATAATTCTAATCAAGAGCAAGTTGCTAATCACCAATCATAGCATATCATCAATGTACATGAAAATAACAAGATGCGCAGTACACAATATTTTGACGTGGAAACCAAAGTCCTAGGGGTAAAACCACGGAAGCCTTTTTAAAAATAAATTTGACCCCACAACAACTGGGGTAAACAAATTTAAAACATTTTTACTAGCTACAACTTGAAGGGGCTACAACCCCTTAGGCTTCGTCAGCTACAACTGACAAGCTGCTACAACAGCTTAACTCATAAGATTGTGAACCCTAGCACCACCCTAACACCTTGAAGAAAAAGAGAGCTGAACCTGTGGCCCTGTCAAAACCAATCACTGAACTTCTTGCTGAAAACCTCTACTCTCTGATCACTGCCAAGTCATCACTGTATATTGATAAGTCATTTCACTGTCATACACTGCTCATGTACATCACTGTACAACTAATCATACACAATCACTAAACAGGTAATCTTACTCTGCTTTCACTGAACATAAGGCATGCATCATCATAGTGTATCATCAAGTAGCATCATCATCATAGGATATGCATCATCGTCATAGGGTATGCATCCTCATCATCAAATATACATCATCATCATCTCAGTGTGCACTGTGTATGCATCATCAACATCAAGTATACATCATAGTGCATAGGAGAGCATCATCACATCATAGAATGCATCATCACCATAGTGTGTACATCACAGTGGGTAGGAATGCATCAACATCATAAAGTGTACATCACCATCACATGCATCATCGTCATAGAGTGTATCATGTCATAGCATGCATCACATCATCATCATCATATAATGTATCATGTCATAGCATGCATCATCACATCATCATCATAGAGTGTAGGAGTGCATCATGCATGCATCATAGAGTGTACATCATAATAGAGTATACAGTGATCTTACCTCATACTTGAGCTCGGATGTAAGCAGTAGTAAACTCAAACTTTAAACCTCAAACTTGCACTATAAAAAGCATTGTTCAAGCAAACTCGGACTGTATATTTCTCCCAAAACTAGGATTGTTCTTGCTGAGGAAAACCTTGGAAACTCGGGATGTTGTGTATGCTAAGAAAGCTCAGGCTTGTCTCGGTTCTCCCAGCAGTAAATATGCACTGTTTTAAACCCCAAAAAAAATGTCTCTGTGGAAAATTTGGGTCTGCAATTTATGACAGCCCACTCCTCTGCTGCACAAGTTCTCTACCTCAGACCAGCAAATAACCACAGTCAAAAACTACCAAAATGTGATCTTGTTTTGTGTTTTGTTATGAATCCTTTTTGGTGTATAAATACACCTACTAGGCGTGGAGAGAGAGAGCAACTAGGGCCGACTTAATGAAGGGTTAAAAACAATTTATTAACTTTTAAAATTGTTTCAAGACTTGATCACTTAATGGGGCCGACTTCATGAAGGTCAACGTTGGAGGAAGTAAGAGTTTAAATAATTTATTAATTTTAAACTTAATTTTTAAAACTTAAACTCTTAAAGGGGCCGACCTAAGCAAGGTTTGCAATATGTTATAGATTGTTATTCATAAAGACACGAGTTGTCATAACACCATGTGTGTGTGTGTGGGTGCCTAGTCTTTAAGAGAGGGTCAAATAACATTTTATTAAATTTAAAAGTCGTTTTAACACTCAACTTTATTAATATTTTATCTCTTTTGTTAGTGGTCTTGTAACTTGTTATAATTTTAAAATTTGATGTTAGGTTATCAAGGTTAACACATGCAAGGATGTGCTTTAAGAACCCCATCATCATGACCATCAAGGTGTGGGTTCAAAGACTTCTCCTAGGGTACCATGACCTCATTGAAAACACAAATGACCACAGAATGGGTCATTTGGACTCTTTGAAGATCTACACTTCTTCAACCCACCAAGGACACTTTCTAAGGTACTAGGGCATAGGTTATGGACTTGGGGAACAAATGGGGAGCCAAAGAAATAACTTAGGGGAACTTAAACACTCTAAAGGGTGAACAGGGATTTTTCCATTGTCCCAAGGGCTCCAAGGGCTTCAGACTTAGGCTTAGACAAGGTCAAAAGGTCTCCTTTGACACTAACAACTACTTAACCTTCAGGAGCTCCTCAAGGGGCACCAAGACACACTTGTTGGCATCAATGACAAATGACAATTTAGTCCACAGAGTCTTCATAGAAGATTCAAAGATCATTCGAGAGCACAGGTATATTTTGATTGCTTATTATTACTATTGTCACCATGATTCTAATTAGTATCATTTAAGTTGGGTATTAATATACATCTTGTAGCAGCTCTTACCTTGAGTTCATGCAGGACTAGCTCAACTTATTATCTCACCTTCATTTTGGGTAATTCGACCTAGTCAAACACAATTCCCAAGGCAGTGACTACAAAAATTGATATTGGCTGTATTTGTTCTCGACATTCCCAGCAACAATACTGTAGTCTCAGTTTTTCAGGATTGGGTCACAGTTTTCAGGTTCAATGATTATTATCACTTATTATTTGTTCTGGCCACATTTTTATTGATGAGATGCTTCAGAGAGTGGCGCTCCTAGGGCACTACAGCGCTCTTGAGGGTATGAGTAGTCACCAGTACCATTATACCAGGTCTTCGGATTCATCTATGCAGTCAGTTTGTCCCAGTTTTCAACTGACAGAGAATTATCAAGATTTTTATTATTTTCGTAGGTTGTAACAATAAAAAATGGACCATGAAATTCAATGAGGAAATTGATTTGGCTAGTGAGGTCAAAGAAATGGCTTGGAGATGGTTCTTGATGATGTATTATGGCTCCCCGGACCAGTTTGCACCAATTTCAGGCTCCAAATTATTTTATTGGCTCTCCTACAAAGGACGTCCCCCATGGGGCTCACCTTGGTCATTGATGTATTTCATTGATATATCTTATGTTATGATGTTGTATTGGGGCCTAGGGTGATTTATGTCCCTAAGGCACCTATTTTCTTATGTACCACATTGTTATATCCTAGCACTTAATGTATTTCTCCATAGTAAGGCGCCCTTGGGTAAAAGTGTGCCCCACTTAACTTGGTCGTGTTGATCCATGTATGTAGAACAAAAATAAAAGATCTCCACTGCTGATGATGTTTTAATCTCAACCGTTAGATGGATATTAGTTAGAATGTGGACACACTCTCGATCTATTTAAGAGTTGTGATCCCCCCATTGTATCCCATCGGGAATTTGGCTCTTGTACTGAAAATAATAGAATATATTTTTGGCATCTCTTTAAATTCTCTAGGGCATTCATATTCTTGTGTTTCATAGTCTTTTTGGGCCCTAAAAGTTTGGTATCTATATTCCAGCATACCTTCGTGTTGATTTTACATGCAGGAGGGACGTTTTGGTGGAGGGCGACTCTATGGAGGAGACTCTCTCTCTCTCTCTCCCACTTCGTTTTTGGCAGGGGGTTATCTTGTTTATCTTGCGTCTCATTTGATTAATATAGTTTCTTGTTTCTCTTGCATGTATCTTTCTTCTTGTGGATTTCATTACCGATCACAATTTTAGCTTGCTTATTGTGGTTGTTTGTCTTCTACAGAGGGGAATAGATCTAAGCTCTCAAGTTGACAATGTTGGGCAAAGGGCAACATCTCATGGCGTCTCTCAATTCCAAGTAAGTTCCATTTACATTTTTCTAGCTACTTTTTGTATATTCCTTCCCGAGCATAATAAAACAATAAAAACCCTAATTTTTAAACCCTCAACCTTTAGATATGTAGGTTCTAGTTTGCGGGTATTAACAAAACTTTAAACCCACTTTGGAAATAAATTAAAACCCCTAGATCTAAATTTTTAAGACCATCGGACTCCATTTGCCCTTTCAAAGCATTGGTCTATCCTTGGGTAGGGACGCCCTCCTTGAGGGAAGTGGCTATCCTTCATTCCGCAAACTGGGTATTGCTAGAATCACCTTCATTTCTCTTATCTTGCACCTAGCAATTAATAGTTGTGTCCAATTTTACTTAATTTCACCTAGTTACCCTTAGATCTTATTTTCATACTTAAAACCCTAGGGTAATTTACGACTTTTCATGTGGGCACACATTTCCCATTAATAACTGGTTGAATCTCTAAATAACTATCATACTAAGAGATTTATTCAAGATACCTAGCTTAATCCACGTTAATCACTTATTTTTTAGGTTATCTTGGTTATAGGGACACCCCCTAGGCTTGGCTTCTTGCTTAGTCTAAAGTGTCGGTAACTTTGGTTGATGTGGCATTTGAGTACTTTCAAAGGTCTTAGCTTTTGTATGTCACAACTTTAGTTTCCTTTCCCCTTTTCCATCTTGGATAGGATCACCTTAAGGGACAACTACAAGAATTGTGATAACAAACTTTACACAATCGTAGAGCTCACTTTGGACTATATGAGTCACTTCACAATGCTTCCTTGAATGCCCTAGCAACTATAAATCTTCCCCATATATAAATGGGTCTTGCCAACTCTTAGCAAGCCCCTCCAAGTCTAAGTGGAATAGCATGTCTTGCCAACGTCCAACTCTCATGGTGTCGCGCCCACTTTGGCATGCAATCACAAAGCCCATCCGATGTCCAAGTACACAATAATCTACATTAACAAGCTAGCACATAACAACATTGCATCATACGAAGAAAACTTATGGGATATGACGACATCATTAAACAAAACATCATTTCTTTTTTACCAAATCCAAAAGAGAACTTTGTTCTAATAAGCATCCATGTGGCTTGAAACCCTATTGCTCAAGCCAAGCGATCGTCTAGCAAGGCGGTCTGCCAAGAAAGGTAAGCAAGCAAATACTACTAACATAAAGACTCTTCCCCGGCCCATACATCCTTTACAAGTGGAAAAAACTAGACAAGGTTTTTTAGAGTTTCAATTCGCACACCTTGTGAAAACATAGATTTTGCACACCTAGGTACAGACTACAGTAACTTGCTATCAATAGGGAGACACCCCACCATCAAACTTCGGGAAAACAAAGCTTTTTTGGGTTTAAGAACAAGTTTATATATGTTGCTTAAGTGATATAACCATGTCTTCTACTTGGATTTCCATTGCAAAACTTTGTTCAGCGAGTAGGTAGAAGAATTATGAAATATTTCCTCTTACTACTTTTCTATATGAATCACATTTCTTCTATTAGGCACATTACCTAAGGGTTAAAGTAATACCAACAACAGGGGCATGGAGAAATTGATATTAAAAACAACAACCTTTTAGTTGATAGGGAAAAAAATAAGTTAAACTACCACCATAGCATTTCGAATTTTCAACCCAGTGAGCTGGCTCGAGTGGTTGAGTGCTTTGAGCTTCACACAAGAGGTTTCAAGGTCGATCCCTTGAGCTGGCTGCTTTTGTTGTATGCCTCATGTTACGCCCTAGATTGTCTGCAGGTTGCCTTTCAAGATATACTAGAGTGAAGCGGTCTTTTTCCATTGTAAAAGGCCAAGTCTGAGCTTTATTATCTAAAAGTGTTGGTCTAGCGGGGCTCAAGACCCATGGTCTAGTCACGGTAGGCCCTCTTGCTTTTTTATTCCGAGGAGTATTGGCTCAATGGCTTTATTGACTACCCCTAGATGGGCGGAAGTATCCTGTCATGTTGGACCTTTGTGCCCTAGGTTGGTGCTCCAATGCTTCTTGGGATGGACCATTAGGAGATATGGCTTAGGAGATCCTAGCCACACTCATGTTTATGCTATGTAAAAGGTGATTGTGTGTGTAAGGGTTGTCATACCCGATTTAGCACACCTCATTTATGCCCACTTGGACCTTCCTTTTCTTGTATGACCCCTCCTCTTGGTTTACATGTGCACCCTTCCTCATGATGTCATCCTCTTCAAGAAGCCTTACCTTGCTAAACGTGAAGGACGTTGAGGAATTTTCTACATTGTTGGCGTTAGTTGGGGCATGATGTCCTCCTCTGGCTCATCATGATGAAGCCAATTACATCATTTTATCATTATTTTTAGTCTTTTGTGGTTAAAACCCCAGTTTGTGGGTGACAAACCCTAATTTCAAGTTATTTTTACTTTTAGTAGGGTAGGCTCTAAAGTTAGATAAGACTAGGAAGCCTCATATAAATAAAGGCTCCTAGCACTCACTAGTAAACAAGACAAGGGTTCTAATTATGTTTTTTTTTCTTTAATTTGGTTTATTGGATCACTTAAGTGATGCACACCTCTCTCTTTGGCATGAATCTTGCGTGATGAAGGTTGAATGGTGGAAATTCAAGGGTTTACTATCTTGCAAGACTGATTCAAAGAATAGTTGTAATAACTCGTGGCTAAGTAGGACCTAAGAACTCTTTCTCTTGCTCTTTCATTGGTTGACGTTGGTAATATTCTCCATTTTCTTGTTTGACGTTGCTTTGCACCTTTAGCAAGGTGAATTAGGGTTTTATTGGCATCTCGTTAGTCTTGTTTGAGGAGACTTTCCTCTTGAAGAAGCTCTCCACTATGGACCTAGGATTCATTGTTTGCCCTAATTAGGGTTTTGCTACTTCGACCTAGTATCGGGTTACTAGCTTTTGCCCTAGTTGGTAAATCTTGAATAGCCAAGTTGAGTGGGGACGTTGAC
>LPNX010064847.1:771510-796149 GCA_001517045.1 Pseudotsuga menziesii | reverse complement strand
ATAACAAAAAAAATATTGGAAAACCCCTAAAAATTAGAAAAAATCAGAATTTGGAACTTTTGCTCCGCTGGAAAAGTGCAGCCAAGGGAATTTCATGGTGGATCTTCAAGGGCACCTTGTTCCTATGGTTAATTTGTGAGATATTTTGAGATTTGTGCATGCTAGGGTTTCTTTTTTGTAGATCTGTTATAGAAGGTACAGCAGGTATATTGATCATTTCAGCCAAGTTTGACAACAAAAAAGCAAGGTTTTGGGCCTAGATTGACACCTGGGGAATTGGACACCTGTTCTGAAGTGTTTTGACTGTAGGAACTTCATAACAGTAGCATATCGAAGTTATCTTTCTTGGAATCCATGACAAAGTGTTACAACTCCTTCCTCTCACTTAGTGTTATTATTGCTTTATTATTTTGACTCCATAAGGCACTGATTTTCGTTGAAAGGCTTCTTGGGAAAGGTGTTTGTGTGTTGTTTAAGTAATTGCAGATATCATTCACCAAATTCTAGGGACTTCCCCTTGGTCTTGGGAGTTTACCTAAAGTGTTCAGAAGCTAGACCGTGGTGACGCTGGGCACTAGCTTCTCCCGTGCTTACCACTCATTGCACTGGGATCCATGACCTTGACCAGGAGTGCTATTTTGAGCGGTAACCCCTCGCTCGATGTCCCTATAGGGCCAGGTACTGTAATCAGCACCGACAAGTTTGCAATGGTACCATATGCGAATGCGGGGAAGTGTCTAGGAGTTTCCCCACCCAGGTTTTCTTTGGAAAGAAAAGGTATCCTGAACTTTCAACAGCTCAGCTATGCACTTGTTAAGACATATGTTTCCTATCATAAGAAACTTTGAGAGACTTTTTAAGGAATGCCTTGGTTTTGATTCTTGAAAACACACAAATATAATAAACGGGTTGTCCCAAACATTTGCCTAATTTCATGTACTACAGATCTGAAGGCATAGACTAAAATGCAGCTTATAACAGTGTATATACCTTATCCGTATAAGCTATATATAATACCGTGAACTCATCTATAGATTGCAACTTAACCCCTGTTAAAAGACATTTGTCTTAAAATTTATTTAAGCCATTAAAAGCAAATAAAAAATGACATGAAAAATTCAATTGTTTGTTGACGATAGCCATAGCTCCTTTGGCCTAGAAAGAATATGCCTAGTTGATGGGAGTAGAAAAGGAGCAAAAACCATGCATCATAAATTCATAATACACTTGAGTTTCTAGATTCTGTTATAAATTATAATACTTATTTATTGTCCTTGGTCGCATTTACCAAAGTTATGTCAAGAAGATGATTGTTAATTAAGCTTGAGTGCAGTTTCTCTCTAATCATTACTTTTGTTGTATCTGATAGTGATGTTAATAACTTAATTAGGTTGAATATTACATTAGCGTTTCTTTAGAATTGTGTCCAGATCTTAACACAGGCACAGCCTTAGTTGTTATTTTTGGTCCATAACATGTTCGGTAGATTGACTTCCTTGGTGAAAATTTCAAAAATGTTGCTCTCCGATATTTAGCGTGAGAGGTGATCATTTTCTAGATGATAGCACTACAGAGCATGGTCTATGCCCTTGAGGGTTTGCAGTACATATCATCAGATGTGGTTTTAGTCGTACAAGTTGGAAAGATACTTCCTTCTAGAAGAGGATGGGGTTTTGAATCCTGCCAAAAACATTAGATTTAAAGTACTTTATTCTTTTAGAACATGAATATTTTATTTAAATACTTTCAAAACTGAATATGCAACTGTCAATATTAAGGGAAAGAGCATTGTTTACTTTTTCTTAGACAGAACCCTAAAACATAGATGGATTCGTTAGGTTTCATAAACATTTTTGGTCTGAGACATTAAGAAATGTGTCCCTTGAATCAAATACCAAATGGGACATGCCAAATTATTAATATTCAAAAGAAGAATTTATTTTATCCACATACATTAAAAATATTGCGAATGCAACATCTGCAATCAGTTACATACATTAGGGAAGAGAAAGACTTCTTATCTATCGATGAAGACAAAAGTAAATAGTCATTGCAGAGTAAATAGCCTAAGCACGTAGCCTATTATATCTCGACTTCAGAGAGAAGTGACTCTATTTATGATGCGTTTAATAAATTTAAATTTAGCAGTAATTGTAATAAAGTAATGAATCGTATAGCATGATTTTTGCTGGACAGGATAAGATTTAAGTTTGTGGATTGTGATTAGCAATGCAGTAATTTCAGAAGCACAAATGCCACATAATGACTGAAAGGGTAAAGCTTTCACGCAAAAAGAAAAGAAAATGATGACTTGAAATAAAAAATACCTCTTTCTCTGGATTGCATAGCAATCTTTTATCGATAACATCTTTGGGCACAGGAGTCGAATCCGGGTATGTCATAGGCAATGGAAGAGCGTCGTCTTTAGTGAGTGAACTATCATTATCCCCGTATCGATTTTCCTTGGCGTTGACCCTTGTTAACCGCCTGCCATCAGCCCCAACCCCCGCCCCAGCAGGACTCAAGTTCGAATCCTGCTGAATTCTACCTGCAGAAGACGACGACGGCGAAGAAGAAGAACCGTCCAATATCACGTCCGCAGCTTTGAAAATTGCAGAGGACCAAGGCTCTGGCACGGCGGGCACATACTGCGAGCGACAAATGACGGATCTTTTCACCGTCAATGGACGGTGTAGCCGTGAGGATTTTGTGGAGGTTCTGTTGGGGTCCAGAGGTGATGAAAAGAAGAGAAGAGACGGGACACTCAACATTTGACAGGTGTTTGAGATCGACAAACGACGACCATTCTTCCTGCGCCGAGTTTGTGCTCACAGCAACTGAGCTTGAATCTCAAGCTGTAAAGGGAGAGAGCCGGTGAGTTCAATTTGCGCGGTGTCCTGTGTCCGTCACCGTTGATTGCAAAATCCTCACGAGTCAGGTGTCATATACAGATATGATAAATGTGTACAATCTGTGGCCTCGCAGGTTTGTAAAGATATTAACAAAGTAAATGCTGCAAAGCAACGAGTTTGTTTATTATACTTTATATGATTGATAAAAAAACATTAAGATATTCAGGCATATAGGCGTTATTGTTTCAAAATTGGGTGGTTACTAAGTTTTAATAAAAATTTAGATGTTGCTGACTTTGATTGCATTATTTGTAAGGGATTAGATTTAACATCTTAATGTTTTTGTAATTTATAATCTGGATAATTGTTGTTTGTAAATGATGGTTTCTCTGTTCCCAATCGCTCCATTGTAACGCTATGTTCCCAACAGCTACACTCTCTTTATTAATTCAAGTACCCAGCGAGGTTCGATCAATACGGAACCAAATGCAGGATCAAAATTATTAAGAACAAGAAAAAATATCCGTCATTCTTTACAAGCAGAGGACAGCTTAAGAAGGGGCAGCCAAGGATGTCTTTGTGGTCGCTTATGTGAAGTAAAACTGCAACAAATGGGCATGTAAGCTGAATGGTTTTGGTTACCTTTTTTTTACATAAATATGAATGGTTTAGGTTTTTGAGATTTAGTTTTTGTAAATTTTGTGAAAATTTTATTTAGATAGTAATATGTATTTTATAATTGATTTAGAATTAGTATAGATTTATAATGGATATTATTTCAGATTTTTTTTTATGTTGATAGGCATTTAGATATTATTTCAAATTCTTTATTTAAGTGGATAACAAGATTAACCCAAGTGTACAGCAGGGATTCATTTCATGATCGTTGTATCTTGTTATGCATAAATGCATAGTGACTAGCACATCCACATAGTTTGTGGCTGAATCACATGGATAGGGACCAAATAGTTAAGAGATAGTTATGGAATGAAAGACAATTTGGAATTATTTTTTTTTCCTCATATTCTTCTACTTAAACAGGTTCAAGTGTGAGTTATCCATGCCTAGCTACATGTTATCACCGAGGTTCTTCATGTTATCTATTTATCAACTATCCGTTATTTTTTATATTGTTTTTCTTTTTATCTCACATTATTCTAGTTATGTGACATGAAGTGTTAGTTATCCATTAATCACTTATGAGTTATCCATGCATTGCTACTAGTTATCCATTCATCATCTAGCAATCAGTTATTTTTATATTCATTTTTTTATAATTGTTTATTTCGAATTTTGAACAACTATCATATAATCAATCTCGATTGTACACTTGTCTCATCCTCATCCGTAGATGAAAAAACATAGGCCGTAGTCGACCCCAAATCTCAAATAAAAAAGTCTTTCGAGGTAATTAAGATTTAAATAAGTTTTAGTTAAAGGGTAGTTAAAGAAACGGGTAACAATTTGTTTTTGTTTTTTCATATCGGTGTTTTTTTTTCTTATTAAATAGTATTTGTTTTGTTTTTTTCACTGGCCACTTTACTTGTGGGTGTGCTAGTTCTATCACATCGAAAGGGATCCAATTTCTTGAATTGTATTACAAAAATTTACACCTCAATGAATTTGATTCTTCTCTTACTTTATAGATTTGAGTTTGAGTTTTAATTTTTTATTTGGATTTTTTAATTATTTTTTGTATTTTTTTATTTTATAAGTTCATGTAAATTTGTAATTACTTTTTATTTTTGATAATGTTAAGTTAAGTTACAACATCTTTCCCATACTTGTTGTAAAGAACTTCTTTTTTAGATGTAAAAAATTAAAATACTTTTATTCATAACTATCTAAAGTTTTTTTTTTAATTTGAACCATTTCAAATATAAAAAATAAATATTATCAAAGTTTTTTTCAATTTAAACCATTTCAAAAATAAAAAGTAACGTTGAATTTTTTATAATGAACATAATATTTTTTTTTAAATATCACGAAAAACAAAATTCTTTCGTTGCTTAAAAGACGTTATCGACGGATGAGATGATAAGCCCGAAATACATAACTTTGATCGAGTGATCAGAAAGTTAACTTTCTGCTTGTGCTTTTGAACTAGTAGTGGCTTACAAAATACAGGGATCTTTAGGTAGCTCACCATTGATTACACACCATTGGCTTGAAGGGTTGGTTGATTTGTTTTGTAAGTTATGTATAGAGCCCTTCAATCTCCAAACTAAGCATTGAAGTAATCCGACCACTTCAGTCTCAAATCTATGAGAGGATGTACCTTTTCAGCATGGGCCCAAATTTCAACATTCTCTAACACATTAAAAAAATATATATATTATAAAATTTGCAATTTGATTTCAATCAACAAAGAAGATGAAAAGAAGAGATTGTTGGATGAAAAAAAAATGGAAAGAGTAGATTGGTTTGGTGCTTACAATAACCATAAACATTACTTGTATGGATCTTTTGTCATGCAATTATAATGAATTTATTAATATTATGGAAAATCATTATAAATAACTTTACATTTATGTGCTTATTCTATTATTATAAATAATTATGTATTTCTACGTTTTATAATAGAATTTTTTTAATGTCTATGTTAATAACTTTTTAGTGTTGAAAAGATGAAATTGGGGAGGGAGGTGCGAGAGGGGTCATTTTTTACCCTAGAGAATACATAGCTTCCTACGACTGGGGATTCATGGGTAGTTATTCAATTCATGCAAAGCATCTTGTCTGGAAAAAGGAAGGAGATAGGGAAAGTTCATAAGAGAATTGTATCCTTCATCAAGGACATTTCCAAAGTCTAGTTTCATTGTATTAAGCGATATAACAATACCCTTGTCGATAAGCAAGCCAACATTGGTGTCAATCTTGGACAAGGAGAACTTTTGGTGGGTAATTCTTTCTTCACTATAGTTAAATGGGTAAATTTGTAGTTTGTTATTTGGAATGTTTCTGAAGCATTTCGTTATCATTGGCACATTCTTTAATGGTATTGCCACATAGTGACATTTATCAATTGCTACATTGGATTGCGACATTGATCTGTTAAGTTGGATCACAGCATTCATCCATTGCCATGTTGCATTATGGTTATGTTCCTTAATGGGTTTTGTCTCATTATGTGATTCATTATAACGTTCGCAAGGGTTAGGTTTAGTCATATTTGGAATTGTTTTATTCAATCTTGACATACATCAAGGGTTATGTTGGATGCCGATGTTCATCGAGGGTTATGTTGGATTGTGCCATTTCTCCATGGTTATGTTGTATTATGGTTATGTTCATTGATGTGTTTGGTTGCATTACGAGATTCAAAGTAATATAATCAATACATTATCTATTTAATTTATAGTTCCATCGAGATTTGTATCTGTAATGTTCGTTGGAGTTGTTATTATATTGTAACAGTGGAACAGTTGTTAAGGGTTATATTTGATTGTGAGAACCACATCGTTGCCACATAAATTCTCATATTTATATTTGGAATGTTTCTTAAGGATTTTGTTATATTTGACACATTCCTTAATGGTTTGCTTGCATTGCAACGTTACGAAGTGCTATATTGGATTACAATTTTCATTAAGTGTTAAGCTGTATTGCGACATTAGTCCATGGTCATGTTGCATTATGGTTATCTTACATAACCATAATGCAACATTCCTTATTAAAATGTTTATCCATCGTTTTGCAAGGGTTGGGTTTAGTTATTTTTAGGAATGGTTTAAATTAAATAAATATGATATTTAATTAATTTATAATACCATTGAGATACATATGTGCAATGTTCTTGAAATATTTTATTAGATTGTAATAGTGTAACAATTAATAAAGGTTATGTTGGATTGCAACATTGTTGTCAATTAAATGTTTAGTTTGTTATTTGGAATGTTTTTGAAGCGATTCGTTATCTTTGGTACATTTTTTAATGGTATTGCCACATAGTGGCATTTATCAATTGCTATGTTGGATTGTGACATTTATTACACTTCCTCTTAGTGTGTGTATCATTTATTACACTTCCTCTTAGTTTGTGAAAATGTCATAGGATTTAATTGATGCTATGTGTAGCATGTTTTACATGACAAAGGTTGTTCAAACATATTTCAAATTAATTTGTTAATTTTTGTTTATACCATGGCCATCTCACTTGAAATTGATAAAAACCACAATTTTAAATTAGATATCCAATTAGTATGCATGTAATGAGTTCATTGAGTTGTTGAAAGATAAAATTAGTTTGTTCCATTAATATAATGTTTTCATAACACAATGGTGACATGTTACTTGATCAACGTAATAAATGTAAGAGAATAAATATTGCTTAAAAGATCATTTGCAATGAGTGAATTAAGATGTAATTATATCAATTTCAGTAACATAATTATCAATTTGTAAAGAAAATAAATCATCGTAAGAACAAGTGGAAACTCAAGAGAAAATATGCAATAAATTGTATCATGCATTGATAGTCGATATTTATAATACAAAATATGGCAAAGTATTCAGCCCTTAAATTATGTGTCAATGTACATGTATCACTGAGTACAACGATGTACATGTATACCAAAGTACATATATCCAAGCAGACGCATAAAAAATCAATCTTTCACTTGTTTTTCCCTAACTTTGCTCTATCAACCATCTCCCTAGGATCACTCTACATCTAAGGAGTCTAAAAATCAAAGATCATTTTTTAATCAAATAACTGCATTAATACCCTAGCATTAACAAACTTAAAAAATTAACTTACGGTCAAATTATTTATGACAAACACTCACCAAATCTAATAGGGGTATTGATGCTTGTGGTTTGCTCATGGAAGTTAAATATATAATTGTGCTCTGTAAATAAAATATCATATCTCAATTAATTCAACAATTATCAACATGTGTATGTAAATTGAATAAAAAGACTTAGTCATTAATGAACTTCTCACTATAGGAGGAAACCTTATCGCAACCATGGATTGACCGGAGGGATCAAGCACTGCTACCGCTAATGGCTACAATCACCAAATGCTGACATAGTTATATATGCATGAATAAACAATACAATTACATGATTATACAATGTACAAATGTTGAAATAGTTACCTTTGTATGACTTGTTGTAATTGCAGATGCGTCACTAACTACAACATTAATGACCCTTGCTAGGTTAGGCATGGATGGCTCTCTCATGCACCTACAATAGAGGACATCCACACCCTTTATAGGAGGGGATCCTCTTGTATATTGTTGGCCCTAAGAAATTGTGTGAAGAATGGACCAAAAGTTTTGAGGAAACTAGTTGCAGTGTGCACAAGGTTGTGCCAGAGTAAAATAGAGAAGGGGTCAAAGCCAAAAATTTTGCCAGTTTTTGGGGAAACACTAAATGTAAAGGGTGAGTTAGTTAGAAAATAAGTCCGCTTATGGGTAGTGGGCACGGGATGTAAACTCCTCTGTTAGAGACTATATAAATGTAAAGGGGATTCTTGAGTAGGGGTTTTGGACGTGATTTTTTATGGGATTTTTGGGTGATTTTGGAGAGAGTGTGAACGATGAATAAAAGTCATGAAGGGTATGTAATGTCAATCTGCAGGCTGTGTGCACGGACATAGTGTAATGGAGTTTTGATGAACAAGTTTGCAAGCTGAGTGCGTAGATAAAAAGCGTTTAAGACATGACTTATGCCAGATGAAGAATGTTTTGTGGTTTTTTCCCATATGGGTTTCCACATTAAAACCTTTGTGTCAATGGTGTGTGTTTCTTTTATGTCTGTGTCTTTATAAATTTGTTGTGACTAGTAATGCTTATGATGAAATGGAAATAATAGTAATAAGAATATGGTAGATGTGATCTATATATGCATGCTTTATATACTGTTGTTATTTGTCGATGATTATTCCCCGATCTGCATCCTTGGGTAGTTTGTCGAGTTCTATTATGGAGAGTTCCCCTTCTGTAACTGCAGAAGCATGGTTCTTGTAGTCCCTATAGGTATCTCGGGTGATACAACCCTTGTATCGCAAGTCTTTTCAACGGGGTTATACTCTAACGGGCCCATACCTTGGGTTTTGTTGGTTGGGATGAAGGTTGAACCTGGGTTAGTAAAAGCAAGCCAACAAATGGTTTCGTTGTCGAGACCATGATCATTATGAAAGGGGCATGTTTTGGCACCAAACGAATCCAGAGATCTAAGATTGGGTGGACTATAAAGCTAGAAGATTTGCGGAAGAAGAAATTGAGGGATCACGGCTAACTCTGACATAATGGTTAGAAAGGTATGTTTACTCAAATATTCATGAAATATTCTTTAGTGAATTTCCTATTGTACTGTCTGAATGGTTGACGAGATTAGCAACTCGGAGAACAAATTTTCAAGGCAGAGAACCCAAAGAGTGGACTTCTCAGCTAATCTGACAGTTGAAGGGTGTCAATAATCCTATCTCTAGGACTATCAACTTCTATGTGAGTTGATAGCATTTTGGAAGGATACATTACTGATATTGTTGTCGTCCTATCAAATCATATAGTGAAGGAGAGAGAGAGAGATTTCTTCTAAGGACCTAGAGGTCGATATCTGAAATTCTTAAATTTGTGGATCAAAATGTTGGTGTGTGAAAAAGGGATCCTAAGGATGGAATTCGGAGTGTAAATCACTGTGCATGGAGGACATGGGTCGTGACAGAAGGAAGGTATGAACACGATGGATACAGTAAGCTAAGATGTTCCCAGCCAACAATGAGAATGATGAAGAGGGTGGCCACATAAGGGTGGAAGAAGATTTTGTTTAAGGAAGAGGTGAAGAATTGCGATAGGGAGAGAGGATTGCAGTGCGATCATAAGAGGGGACTACGAGCTGGTTCCACATCTCGAAAAGGAATCTTGCGATGAAGATGAGGAATCTAGGCTTATCTTTGAAGGTGAAGAATAGGCGCCAGATACATACCAAGAACGAGACTACGACATACTCACAACTCCACTTACATCTCCATCATCATAGGTAAGACCCAACAATATTTTGGTGTGCGGTTTGTTAAATCATAGTAATAGTAACAACCAAGATAGTGGTCAGGGAGTTCCTACTAGTGGAACATTTAATTCAAATTCGTTAGCACCCCAAGTACATAGGATTTATGGGAGAGACATAAAATTGCCTATATTAAATGGGAATGAGTTGGAAGACCCCGAGCAACATTGGTTCTTCTGTGCGGTTGTCTGGATTATGCGACAGGTCCAGGATGAGGCCATAAAAAGAGCCCAGATGATCACAACCTTTAGAGGTCATGCTCTTGATTGGTACCTGAATGTTTATGTGGTTCCTGCGGGAACTCCTCAATAGCCATTAGATTAGATTCGGTCTGGATTGACATATGAGTTCAAGAAGCCCAAGTCCGAATCACAATTCATAAGAGAGTTAAAGAAGATCAAGCAAATGTCGACTGAGTCTGTCTCAGATTTTGACCATAGGTTCAAGACCCTGATGTCCAAAGTAAGTTTTTAGATGTCAGATGTCTAACACAAATAATGGTTCATTGCTACATTGTTACCACATATCCATGTTCCCCTAATGCAACAAAAGATCATATCCCATATTGAAGTTCTCGATCTTTCCATGAAGTTGGAAGCTTCACCAATTGGAGAAATTGGTGCGAGAATGATGCAAATTCAGTGACATCTAGCTAATCTAACATTGCAAATACAAGACATCAAGAAAGGAAAAAAAATACATGAGGAAGTCTGGTGTGCAAGGTGCAAAACTAAAGGTCATCATAAGGATTCATGTCTAGCCTACCTGGATTATCTTGTGTCAAAAGCGTTGAATCCATTAAGTTTGCAAGGGATTCCATGGTGTCGAATTTTCCAAACAAGAGGCCATCGTTTAGAGGAATGTGTGTATCTACAAAAGATAGTCAATACACCTACTAGCTTATATTGTAAATTTTGTCAATCTGTGGGCCATGATGAAAAGGGCTGTAGAGCATACCATTTGTTGTAGGAGAATATAATAGACACATATTTAATGAAAGATGACAAGCAGATGCAAGCTGAGCGAGGTCATGCACAATTGCCTCAGCCAAAGGGGGGCGGTATGTTCATATGCCAAGGACGAGGAGGAGGATTTGGTCAAGGGTAAGGCCAAATTATTTTCTACAATTGTGGATAGTCGGGACATTATCCTAGATACTACACTAATCCTACGTCGACATGTTCATATTGTATAGCGTTGGATCATACTAATGAAGAACGCCTGCAACTTATTGCTAAGTGGAAGGCCAGAATTATGGCAAACCAAAACCAACCTGCAAATTCCAATCAGAACGTTCAAAATATTTGTACTGAGCCATGAGAACCTAATATTGTTGTTTTCACAAGAGGTGGAAATGCGACTGGAGATGATCAAGAAGCACCATGGGTAAATCCATGAGTTCAACTTGTCGCACAAAAGAAAAAGTCATTCGATGTCTAGAAGGAGAAATGTGTCTTCTTCAATGCACATGATAAGTTCATGGAAAAAAATTGTGCTTCAATATCTACTAATGTTTCAGTGTTTGATGACGGACCAATTTTGGATATGCCACCAAGTTTTGACCAGTGAATTCAAAGGAAGTAGACAGAAAAGGTAAGCAAGTTGAAAGGTTTCTTCAAAAATTGTTTAGCACTTATAAAAGATAAAGATGCTCTAGTAGAGCTATCCGCTTTGATAGAAGAACCTCATCCAAGTCGACGGCCAGATAAAAATGTTAATCACATTCATAGAAGACTAAAGACTGGTTGAGAGCTACATATGAATGCTCATATGGGTGACTATGATATGGATTTCAGCATTCTTGATTTAGGGTCAGATGTCAATATCCTAACAAGGAAAACATGGGGAAGCATGGGGAAGCATGGGAAAGCCTAGGTTGGTATGGTCTCCTGTTCAAATAAGGTTATCCAATCAGCTAAAGTTTCTGCCTATTAGTCAGCTACCACAAGTTCCTGTCAAGGTGGAAGGACTATGTACCTACGCGGATTTTGAGGTAATATATATTGTCGACGATACAAATCTTTATCTAGCACTTCTAGGGATCAACTGGGCTATTGAGAATCAAACAATCATAACTTTTAAGAAGATAATAGTTTCCTTTGAAGATTTAAAAATGTGGGTAGTCTTTCCAATCGATCCTTTGGAGGGCAAGAGATATGTCAAGCCAGTAAAAAGTGAAGGTCAAGAAGGATACCTGGATAATATTTACAATATCACATATGCAATGGATGACTACACCAATCTGACAATTGATGGTAAATTAAGTTGGCAAAGTATTATTTCTTTTTCATTAGATTTAGGCCAAGCTCTAGAGAACTGGAAGAACCTGCTACATGAAGTATCAATGCAAAAATGTGTGAGGATCACGAAATATCTCAAATGGGTAGGTATCGAGGTATGTGATCTAACTAATTATGAAGGATTACCTAATATAGATGCATTTCTTATAGAGTTTGAAGACAAGGTACTGGAACCTCAAGGAATGTTAGCATTGGATGTTGCATTGAAAAATACACCACGAGGTGATGGGTTTCTCACAAACAATCTATTTCAGAATGGTCCTAGTGTCGACGGCTGCTGGAAATTAGATTCGGTAAAAATATTTTTTATACTAGCTAGAAATACATGGGATTCATGAATCCTCTCAACCACATCGAAAATTGTCGTGTAACATGGAGGACACCACCGCGATAAGAATGGGTTCATATGTTCATACACACTTTGGACATGATACCAATAAATTGGTATATGTCGGTCGAGCTATGACAAGGAACTGTAGAATGAGAAGAGTTAGATACTAGTTTCACAGATACTTTTATCTTTGCCAATGATAGTCCAGCGGTTGATGATGCTCTGCAAGTTATCAAAACTAAATTTTTTGAGGATATTCCTATTTCGATGTCAAAGTTTCCTCAGAGCAGTGCAATGGTTCAGAGCTGGATGGAATGTTATAACATAACTTGTGAACTTGAAGGGGATGATCAACATGATATACATATCCCTGAATCCGAGGGTAGTCAAGCTATGGAGAGATTGGGATTATCAAGTGACAAATTTATGAAGCTCCTCAAAATAAAGAATATAAATATGTGTTCCCCTGAGAACCAGAAATTCACCAATATTAGGGATTACTGGGATGTTGAGACAGTAGGGAAAATCACAGATTTATTGCGCAAATTCCAGGATTTATTCCCAACAAAATTTCAGAAATGAAGGGGATCATTGGGTATTTAGATGAAATGAAGATCCCCTTGAATCCAAACGCAAAACCTATCAAGTAGTGGTCGTACAAACTAAATCCCATATATAAGGAGAAGGTTAAGACAGAATTAGATAGAATGCTAGAGGCAGGAATTATTGAACCTGTCGAGGAGTCAGAGTGGATGCCCTACGGTTCTTAAAGACAAGAAAACTAGTGAAGTATGTATCTATGTCGACCCGCGGAAACTGAATGATGCTTGCCTACATGATCCATTTCCTACACCTTTAGCAGGTGAAGTATTGGAAAGCATATGAGGGCAAGAAGTGTACTCTTTCACTAATGGATTTTACAGGTACCATCAAATAAGGATCAAGAAAGAAGACTGACATAAGACCACTTTTGCAACAAAATGGGGTTGCTTCCAATATACGATAATGCCCTTCAAACTCAAGAATGTGCCTGTTATATTTTTCAGAATAGTAGTAGCTGCTTTTAAAGACTTTATCTATAAATTTATTGAGGTATACTTTTAGGATTGGACGGTTTATGGGCTAGTTAAATATCATATCAAGAGCCTTCGCATGATGTTGGAATGGTGTAGACAATTCCATATTTCTATAAATCTAAAGAAATGTATTTTTTGTGGTCCTTTTGGTATTTTGTTGGTCATGTTGTCTTTTGAGATGGAATATTGATGGACCCAGTAAAGATTGAAATTATTGTCGACTTTCCCCCACCCACATCAGTTGAATAGTTAAGTACCACGATGGGACATACTAGTTATTTCATAAAATTTATCCAAGGGTATGCAGAGGTCACTTATATAAAAATCCTATGGAAAAGTTTCTAAAGAAAGATATTAAATTCCAATGGTACGAGCAGTATCAAAATAGCTTAGATATCCTCAAGAACAAGATGGTCTCATCTTGGCATATTGGTATTTCCTGATTTACAGAAAGAATTTCATGTACATGTCGATGCATCATTTGTCATACTCGGTGCTGTGCTTGCACAACCAGGTGAGGGTTCTTTGGATCACCCCATTGCATTTGCTAGTAGGAAGTTGTCGATTGCAGAAAGGAATTATACCACTGTTGAGCGAGAAGGACTTGCCATGGTATATGCACTCCATAAATTTTGACATTATTTACTGGGTGGTCAATCCAGAATGTTTACAGACCATTATGTGTTAAAGTACTCAGTCAATAAGCCAATGTTGGGGGGGATGTCGTTAGCTTCTTCTCTTCCAGGAATTTGATTTCAAAATTATCGTAAAGCCAGGATGAATGAATGCAAAACTTGGCCATCTTTCAAGGTTAGAGAATGGAGAGGAGCCTACTACTCTAGACGATAATATTCCTGACGCACAATTATTTGCATCAAAATGATTAATGACCATTACAAAGACATTGAGCATTTCTTAACTACACGGTATGCACCAGAGGGATTCAACATAGCACAAAAGAAGAAATTAGTGGTGAAAGTTGCAGACTTCAAGCTAATAGACAAACAATTATATAATATGGGACCATATGAGATACTTCGTCGTTGTGTCTTGGAACACGAGCGACCCCTGGTGTTAAATGAAGATCATGTTGCTGTCATAGGGGGGAACTATGTCGAAAAAGAAACAACATGCAATATTTTGTAGGCGTAATTATGGTGGCCTACCCTTCATGCAGATGTTATGGATTATTATTGCAAATGTGATATTTGTCAACATACTGTGAAACTGTCACCACGAGATGTAATGTCATTGGTACCACATGTAGCTTTGCATGCATTTGATAAGTGGGTTGTCGACTTTGTGGGTCCAATTAACCCACCAGGGAAATGGACGGGTGCACGATATATAATTATCGTGACAAATTACTTAACTAGGTGGATCGAAGAATCATCAGTCAGAGATTGTACTGCCACAACAGAAGTTTGTTGCTTCATTGTATTAAGGTATGAAGTTTCTCGAAGTGAAATAGCTGTCTACAACTCTTTGAAGCCAAAAGTTTGTTATAATGGAGATCCTTGTGCCGAGTACAAGCACCATTCAAGGTTCAGGTATGGAGCCCCCCCCTTCCATACCCATTGTCGAGGAGGAACCAGAGGTTGTGTCGTGACCTATCCCTGTCAATCCACCAAGGAGGAAACATACGATTGGATGTGTAGTTTTTTTTTAGCAAAGGTTCAAAGCCACTCATGATATTGAAGCTTTAGGATCTACATCAATGACAATATTGCGTGGATATATTCCACCACAGAAGGATGATGCTACCAATGTGGTCATTCTGAAGAATGCCAAGTACCTACTAGTTAAGTCAGCAATTCCGAAAGGTGTGCATATTATGGTGGATATTCTACCAAACTTGAAGAAACTTACACTCGCAGACCATGATTTGCAGAAATTCCCTGAGTTGTAGATGTCTTGATATACGACATCTGTATTGTTAGACGAATGTGGGCCTATTCAATTGGTCCCTATGGTGAAGTCGGGAATTATGTCTTTGATGCATATGCCCCACTTTGGTTACACTACTAAGGTGAATACTTGCGTGAAGTAGTTGTTGGTCTACTTTCGTGGGGGTTGCTTATGGTTGGACAACCGTATTTCTATAGATGTTGACCTGATTTTTTCCATTACTAGGCTACCTAAAGCTGGGGTCGATCTAGTGCCATTCTTTGCTAGTAAGGAGCATAACCCGAGCCTATTCACTCATACGAAGGAGAAGTACAATCTCACGCAGGATAAGAGGGGATTTTCCATCACCTCTATTAGGGATACAGGTGTTTGGTTCACATCAAAAGTATTCTCAAGTAAGATGTTAAGAAAGATGCAATCGAATCAGTGCATTGTTGGTACCATCATTGTAGTAAAACAATGTGCTATTGGTGTTTAGATGATTTGGTTTTCATACTTGTTGGACTATTGGCAGATGCCATCGACGCCCAAGAAAAAGGTAATCCTTTCACTTATTCCTGGTTGATAATTTTGATCTCTATTGTCACATGGACCGAGCCACCAAATTATGAAGGGATGGAAGTGTATGTCCCTTGTCATGGGGCCCACTAACAAAACCTATGGTATGAGGAGAAGAACCAGCGGCGAAAAAATGAAGAATAACATAGAATTCTACTTGCATGTTGATGCACTGAGACATCATATCGAGAACCAATCAAGGATTGTCGCAGGAATTGTTCAACAAAATAGGAACATGATTAAATTCACTGTCAGGGCGCACTATCTATATTTACAACCTCGATGAGACCTACAACATTAATGGTTGACCACGACATTTTGGTAAACAGAGGAGGAACTTGAAATGATTATTTGGGACTAACGTAAGGAATGAAAGTAGCCTATCGTAGATTATCAACTATCTGTTGAGACCGACCTGCAATCGGAGGGAATGTCAAGAACCCAAGGAAGGGAAACCCAAGATGAAGAAAACCCACCCAGTTCCCCCTGTGAGATAAATGAAGAATCCAGTGCCACATCGATGGATCCTAAATAGGGGGAAAATAGGAAAGTTGTTGAAGAAAGTAAGAAGAGTAAAAAAAGCAGAAGGTTGACAGAGACCCCCTGCTAATGAAACCCACCAAAGAATTGACGCTCAGAATACAGACTTTGTGGGGGGAATCACTGAATTTCTTCAAACACTCTGTGTCACGGTAAAGGAAGTGAGTATAGTGTTTAGTTAGGACACATCACAGTCGCAATTGGAGTCGCAATAATTCGGTCCTTCTAAGGATAGTTGAGTTGAAGTACCCTTGACTCAACAACATCATAAGGTTGAAGTGTTGCCTAAAGCACTTGAAGTGGGCACACCTTAATATAATAGCATGATTAAGGGAATTAGTTATGTCAGCGTCAACCTTTCTGTGATGCCCATGTTTCTGTTAACACCATTATTTATCAAAGAGGATAATAAACCATGGTGGAGAAAGAAAAATAATGGTTGTTTGGATACTTTGGTTAAAGGATATATAGTAAAAATGAGACTATAGGCAAGAGGCGATTAAGTCACCGAAGGTCCTAGGCCACGATGGAAGAAGGGAGAAAATCAATGGCTGATATTCTCTCCGCTCCCCAGAGATGCAAGGAAGATAAAGGTTTGACCGGGCGTCTATTGGGCACACAGATCAGCGGTCATCAAGTCGTTTTGCGCAGATCCACGGTCTATATCCAATCCGCTTCGTGAAGTTGCATCCTGGTTAAAACAATACAATCCGGCGGAATCGGGTGCGTGTTACTCAATCCAATGGCGGAGAGGTGAAGTCGGATCGTATCTACGGTCGAGATTGATTCCGGAACCAGAACCTGCACGACCGATAAACCTAAAGCGCCCAGCGGAATGAGTTATCCGGTGATCGATCTAACGGTGGAAAATCAAAGTGAATCAAATCGACGGCTATTATGATTTCCGGAGAGTGAACTAGCGCGGTGGATAATTCCGAAGTGCTCAGCGGAATTTGGTACGTGGCATATGATTTGACGGTGGAGAGTTGAAGGCGTATCACATCAATGGCTGAGGATGATTATGGGGATCAAAGCTGCACGACGGTTAAAGCGACGGAGCCCAGCGGAATTCGTTACGTGTCACCTGATCCAACGGCTCATGATAAAAGGCGAGATCATCGACGATGGGAGATCATTCCGGGATGGAGACCGGCACGTCGTTTATCACCAAGGCGCTTGGCGGAGCAGGGTACGTGGCACATGATCTGAAGGCCAGAAATTAAAGAGAAATCAGATCTAGGGTCTTAAATGAAGCTGGAAAATAGAAGTGCACGACAGTTAAGAGTGAATGGTGGTTGCGGAAAATAAATGCTGTCCACGTGGCAAATTATGTGGTCCTATAAAGGCCAGGTTGACCTCTCCAATGATTATTTTATTTGCTCGGGACCCAATGAAAAGGACCTGGCGATTTGGGAGCTTCCATTTGTCAGTGCCAGGCACGTTCCGAACACGCGCCTCCACAGCAAGCCAGGTAGGACTTTAACCCTGTAACTCCTTCGTCCAAGTTACCATCATAAATTAAGAAATGGACCAAGGGAGAGAGGTTCGTGTGTCTGGTCGGGTCGCGGATGACAGAGAAGAATTTTTAGTAGACAGACACAGGGGCGTCTGCGACCCCTTCCTATCCACAGGAAGCGTGTTCGGCAACAAAGAGAAATTGTGGTCTTATTATTCACAGGGGAATGACGTTCTGAATGTATGCAAGTCTTTTTTGTACCATTTCGCCCTTGAGCAAACCCTCCACTTCCCTGAATTTTCCGAGTGGTGTGCGATGAACTATTCTCCCTCTTAGAGGATTATTGTGAGTCGGTCCGCGTCGAAAATACTGTGTAAAATTGATGCTTCGGTCGTCAGAGAAAACCTTAGTCTGCCCGAAAATTACCCTGTAAATCGTGAGTCTGTAAATGAATCTGTCCTTGCTGAGTTTTTCAAAAATTGCGAAAGTGAAAGTCGTTGTAAATTCTTGTCAAGTATCCTGAAGGTAGGTCAATCCCTTGAAGGTCTTTTCTTGCCCTACCCCTTGCACATTTTTAAGACTGAGGTGCAACTGGTAATGTCTTTGGTCTGTCAAGTGTTAGGTCTAGACGACGATTGTCATATAGATGAGGTTATCCTTGGTTTCTTGTTAAAAACAAATTCGTTAAGCCCTGAGTCCCAGTCAATCCCCGTGCTTAATTTAGATGAGTACCTTGCCGAAGCGATCCACCTTCAGTTGACTGAATTTCCCAAGGTCCAGTTCTTTAGGTTTCAAACATACTTGCTTAACATGTTGTTATGCTCTAATGTTACCGAATTAAAATTCTTAAGTGCTCTATGTTCTTCTGATTTGCCCAAGCAAATCAACATGGTCGAATTTGCCAATTCGATCATGTCTGAAATGTATAGAATGTTATTTGATGAGGACCTGCCCCGTGTCCTGGAGGAAATGAGATGCCTAATGCAGTCATCACCCGAAGATCGGGTGGGGGACTGGTTCCTGTACAGAGGTTACACAGTGTTAAGAATATATGGCTTTACTGGTCAACCTTATAGGATACCATCCTTCTTGACCCCAAGGATTTTCGCACTAGAGTTCATGAGGCAGAGATTGATGTCTGAGGAAGAGCACTTTGGTGCTTTCAAAAAATCTTCGAATATTAAATTTCCATGTAAAGTCGCCCCTTTCATTTTTAAAGGTAAAGGTGCCCTGGCATTTATAGAAAAGTTGATGGAGAATATGGATTTCATAAAGGATGTAAATATGAACTACGACCCCCACCAGGTGATCTCATTGAGAAAACAGGCAAACAAGAATAAACCATTTGAGCATCAGGCTATTGAGGGGATAGCTGAAATGGCCAATTTGTTGCAATATACTGACAGGTCAGATTCTGATGAAGAGACACATGCTACACCTGTCACAGCGACCCAAATAACAGAAGGTGCTGGTATTGTGGTCAAGAGGAGTTTGTCTGAAACTGAGAGTATGGATGTAGACAAGGAAGGCCCCCATAAAAGGGAAAAGCTGCTTCAAAGTGGTGAAATTGTAGATGAGGAGGTTTCTGATGGTTCCAAAAGAGGTGCCCTAGTTCCCCTAAAACCAGTGCAAGTAATTCAATTCTCTTTTAAAAATACAGAGGGTGATGTAGACAGTTTGGAATTATGCCACGTGTTTAAGTTGAAGGAAGACCTAAAATCCAGTTACATGGAAAAGAGGAAACAGTCTATGGAGGAAACGAGGAATTTTCTCCCGAAGGTTAGAAGTTTGTATAGTTCGAAAACCTCTCTGGTCTCTGCTAGAGATGCTCAAAGGAATACTTTTAAAATGGCTATGGTAAACGATAAAAATATGTCTGAAATGGAGATCCGGTTAGACAAAATCAGCACTCCGGATAAAATTCAACTCCACAAACAGACCAGCGATATCATCTACTCAGACTTACTACAAGCCATGGTGAAGATTAATAAATTACATGTTTTGATAGATAAATTGGAAATTCAGTTGAAACATGAGAAAGTGGAAAATAAAGCAAATGTTGTTCAGATTAGGAAGCTGCAGACAGACATTGCTAGTTCAGACAGTACACAGGCAATCAAAAGGTTGTTAGAGGAAAAGGATAATGCGCTCCAGGTCCTGAAGAAGAAACTGAAGATCCCAGGTACTGAACATGTTCAGTCATCTGAGTTGCTAGCCCTCCAAGAAGAAAAGGATAAAGTCCATCAGGAGATGATGGAATACAAAGGAAGAGCCGGAGAGCTACAGGAGGAAAAAGAGAAGTGGGAAGCCGAAAGGTAGGAACTATTATCCCAAATCTCCTTGATGAAAAAAGATCAGAATGAAGAGAAGGATATTATGGAAGAGTTGATGAGCCAGACTCCCACCGGCGAGGACCTATCTATTGTAAATATCCAGAAGCCATTAGATGATTTCTCTACTGACGATTTGTTGGTGCCAATGTCCCAGGTGAGTTTGAAAGAATAAGCAATCAAAGATTTGAAAGTAGAGAATGAAAAGATGAAAGCTGAACTGGCCAAAGTTAATGAAAGCAAAAAACAAATATTGCAGGACAGGAATCAATTACAGAAGAAATTTAATGAACTAGAGGAAAAATGCATTGGGAAAGGCCCTCTTTAGGGGGAAAAACACATCATTTGGGATACCCTGTGTATAGAGATTACCATGTTCAGGCACTATTTAAATTTTATTGATGATTTGAATATAATGATAGATCTGGCCCACCAGAGGCTGAAACTGGTAAACGAACATATGGAGAAAAGACCCCTTGTTACGGCTCAGAACACATTAAATTTTCTAAATTCACTGTCATATCAGAAGTTGCAGGAATTGGGCATAAAGGATAGAGTGTCAATAGTGATTTGGGCAAAGAAAATCATCCATAAGCATCACTTAATCAAAACGGCCCATGATAAATCAGAAGGATTGTTGCTGCAGGTAAATAATTTTAAACAGGAGTTTAAAGAGTTGTTCGAGGACGGATTGCCTTCTTTCTGGGATGGAGAAGGGTGGATGTTCTCACAGGAACACTATCATAACCTACTTGTTCAGTGCCGCATGGATCACACCAAATTCAATTATTTGGAGAAAAACCTGACCAAGAAGACCATTGTGGATATGCTCATAGAATATTTCGAGATTCTGCAGAAGTTCGCCATCATTAGGAGCAGATTGCCTAGAAAGTCCTATGAATCATATATGGAGCTCGAGGTAGCTATTCGGGAAATGATGGAGTGTGACACCCCAAGTTCAGAGCAGTGGAAAGCTGTGGAGCAGTTTGGAAAGACAAAGTATATTCTCCATCCCTAAGAACAGGTGTCATGCACTGAAGAGCTGATGGGGCAAAGACGTGGAGCTGATGGGGCAAAGACGTGGAGCTGATGGGGAAAAGACGTGGAGCTGATGGGGCAAAGACGTGGAGCTGATGGGGCAAAGACATGGAGCTGATGGGGAAAAGACGTGGAGCTGATGGGGCAAAGACGTGGAGCTGATGGGACAAAGACGTGGAGCTGGTGAACAAAAGTTTGTTGTCAAGTTGATTCGTACTTTATGGTCTGTTAGGATTGGAGTTGTAACAAACTTCCTAGGGGTTAGGAATTTAGTTACAAACTCTAAATTAAGCCGATCATTCTGTTATTGATCTTCTTGTTGGAGCACCGATCATTTTATGTATAAATATGCATCTTTTTTAAGAGATGGGGGTTGGAACCCATCGGGTGGGGAATAATTTTGGAGAACATATCTATTTTTGAATGACAAAGTGAATGCATGAGAGTTTTGTCAGAGATTCATGTGTCGTTGATATTACAGTCTGTGCTTCTTTCTTTTATGTGATTGTACCTCCTTTGTGTAACATTTCATTTTGTTTCTTCCTCGTATCTGGAATATAGCGTTAGATGATCAGAATTCATGTGTTTATGCTCTGGTTATCATTTCAGATATTATATGATTTTTTCTGCTAAAGTTGATATACAAATCATCCTCGTTGATGCTCTGTATTAATGGGTTGTTTCTTCATCTCTTCTGTTCCACCTGAATCAATTTGAATGACTGTGATGATATTATTATCTTGCCTTTGATGAATATCATGTATATGTCTTTGTGGTATCTTTATATTTGTATATGACTCCATGCCCAATGGTTACGTGATTGTTTCAGACAAATACATAAATCTGTGAATATTATTTTAAATCTGGTCTTGTTAAATCTTTATTGAGAGATCCCTCTCTGGAAGAAAATACCAGTTTCTTCCCAAAATGGTTTTGTTGTTCCCTTGGAGTATACCTCTTACAACCTGGGTGCATTCTGAGTGCTAACAATTTCTATTGCACAACATTCAACAGGCTACAATGGATGAGATTAAAGCGAGGGAACATGCAGTGTATGAACAGTTGAATCATTCAAATAACACCACATCTTCTCTCCGGATGAAATTGCATGAAACAGAGTAACATACACAACGATGGTAGTAGTATAGGTAGAGACTGGAACAAGATGTCGTGTTCACTTGCCACAAAACTGCAAAGGTGGGAGTTACACCTGAAATGTTTCTAGAAGCTCGAGTCATTAGGCCAAGGGAAGTGGTTGTCGATTTCTGCCAATGCATTGCAAAGTTAGAAGCTAAGTTGCTTCCTAGTACAACCCCTAAAGTACTAGAAGAGTGATGGAAGGTAGTGAGCGAAAATGTACAACAAATTCAGGAGGCTAAGGCACTTTGTACTAAGCATATGCGCAGGTTTCTTATGCTTGGGAAGCCTGAATGGAGGATGATGAGCTACAGAAAGTAACATAGCAACTTTATAGCTGAGTCAAATCTAGCAAGGTTAAGGAATTCGATGAAGAAATTGCCTCCGGTCGAGAAGATGAGTAAGGTTGCTGACTTGAAAATATTACAGCAGCTGGTCGTCAAGCTTCGAACACAACAACTATGGAGATCCGACCATGTTGCAGAGCTTCAGGCCAAAGCAGAGAAGGTAACAAGAACTATTCATCTGTTACATGTGCAGGTGCGACAGGTTTTGGAGGTGACAAAAGTAGAAAATTTTGAACCTATTAGTTCCAAAATCATGGAGAATATTGTGAAGGTAAAAGAAAATGTTCAACGACATGCAGAGGGTATAATGGATTTTTTTCAAGATTTTTAAAATAAGTTGAATGTCACGTAGGTATATGGCTGAGGTGGCTCGGGATGAGCCACAAGTTTGTATTGGGGGCCTGTTGACCCTAGGAAACTGTGTAAATAATGGACCAGATGTTTTGAGGAAACCGATCGCAGTGTGAACAGGGCTGCAATGGAGTAAAAGAGAGAAGGGGTCAAAGCCGGAATTTTGGCCAATTTTTGGGAAAACAATAAATGTAAAGGGTAGGTTAGTTAGAAAAGACATCCACTTACGGGTAGTGGGCATGAGATGTAAACTTGGTCATTATATCTTATATAAATGTAAAGGGGATTCTTGAGTAGGGGTTACGGACGTGATTTTTATGGGATTTTTGGGTAATTTTGGGGAGAGTGTGAATGATGAATAAAAGTCATGAAGGGTATGTAATGTCGATCTGCAGGTTGTGTGCATGGACATAGTGTAATGGAGGTTTGATGAGCAAGTATACAAGATGAGTGCACATACAGAAAGCATTTAAGACACGAATTATGCCAGATGAAGAGCACTTTTGAGGTTTTTTCCTGTATGGGTTTCCATGTTAAAACCTCTATGTCAATGGTGTGTGTTTATTTTATGTCTGCATATTTGTATTTTTATTGCGACTGATAATGCTTATGATGAAATGGCAATAATAGTAATAATAATATGGTAGATGTGATTTAGATTTGCATGCTTTATCTATTGTTGTTATCTGTCGATGATCGTTCCCCTTTCTTCATCCTGGGTTAGTATGTTGAGTTTTATTATGGAGAGATCCCTTTCTGTAACTACAGAAGCTTGGTTACTTCAGTCCCTATCAGTATCTCAGGTGAGACAAAACTTGCGTTGTAAGTGTTTCCAACGGTGTTATACTTTGTCGGGATGGTACATTGGTTTTTGTTGGTCAGGCTAAAGGTTGAACCTAGGTTAGTAAAAGTGAGCCAACATATACACACAAGCCTTATGCACATTTTTTAATTGTTGGGAGAGGAAACTACGGGTTATTATCTAAATATAGTATGTGATGGCTACAATCACCAAGTGCTGACGTAGTTAGAAATGCATTCATAAATGAACTAACCTACATTAACAAATTGATAATGTATAAATACTTATCGATATACGATATGCTTCCAACAATTATGCGACATGTTCTAGCGTATAATCATGCCTTATGAAATGTGTAGCGCTTATCTCCCCACTAGGGGGGGTATCAATAGAAGAAATGATTTTCCCCTTTGGGGGATATACAACCTGCAATTTAGAAAATTGTAAATATTAGATAGTGTATCATTAATTAACTAACATATATTAAAAAACTAGAATGTTGAAATAGTTACTTCAGTGTCAACTATTGATTTCGAACTTGTACATCAAAGGTGCTTGGTACATGAGCCTCTGGGCGATCCCTAGATTCACCA
>LPNX010064847.1:652934-771191 GCA_001517045.1 Pseudotsuga menziesii | reverse complement strand
TATATATATATATATATATATATATATATACACACACATAGTAAGGAAAACAAATTTGAACAAGACTAGTGTTAACCATTTACTTACCTGAGTAAAATACTCAGTAAGGATATCATATATCTGCACATGACCATAGTAGGGATGGGAACACGCAGTGCATGGTTGAGGATCTTGGTTGGGATCATGATATGCAAGTTTATCCCCACTACTAGATGCTCCTTGGCCACTGAAAGGTAGTGGCTCCACCCCACTGGGAGGTGGTGGCCTTGCCCCACCAAGAAATGGTGGATTTGATGGAATTTCTTGGTACGTACCTTAGAGATAAGTGTTATGGAGAACAACCTCTTGTTCGAACTGTAGGAATGATTCTTTCATTTGTGGGAGCAGTTGATGTGCAGAAGACACATTTGGCCTAGGTATCCACCTGCGAGGAGGAGGGACTGGGTGATTGGGACATATGTGCCTCACATTGGGACATTGTTGAGGCATCCCCAACCCAATTTGCTAGTACTTTAACATATCAAAATATTTCACATGCTTCCGCAAAACAAATTATGCATACATCTTTCTTAGAAAATATAATGACATTTCCATGTTGTTGTGTTGTGGTACATCATATACCATGTACCATATGTCCATCCAATTATCTATGAATGGTTGATATGTACACCACTCAATATAAATATGTTCTTTGTTTAAGTATGGGATTTGACCCATATGTGGATCTCTAAGAAGGGAAAATATGTGTTGTTTTCCTATCTTCGATTTCTTAACTTCTTTGTAGCTAAGTTCATTGGCATATTTTTGCCTCTTTCTCTCTCTAAGTGGCAATGTTATGAAGGGCACTGTTTGACCTACCAAATGTTTCTATCATCGCATCCAAATTGGATGCAAGCATACGATGTCTATCATCAACAATGGTAATTGAGGCTTGGATGTCTCTAAGCCTATGGATTTATCTGTGTATGTCTACATGTGCATCCACATATATGCTATAATGACATATCTTAAAAATGAAAAATGTAAAACTATTGCACAAGAATGATTCCATTACAAACATAAATCTCATCTCGGTATATTGTAATAACAAAAATCTTCTTGGGGATATATGGTATATATTTATAAGGACTAGTTGTTTGGGGTTATAGGATCTAGGTATTAATTGGGTACATATAGGTTAGTGGTTAAATATGTTGAGGTGTTTGTATTATAAGTTATAGATTAAATGAGGTAGGGGTTATATGCGTTAAATGTGTTAACTAAATGTTAGTGGCTAAATGGATTATAAGGATGGTGAATGCCATTTTATAAAAGTTGGGATGTTAGGGATTTAAGGGATATGTTTTAAAGGGTTACATGGGTTAACATCTATATGGTGAGGAGAGAAGTAGGTTATAATTTAACATTCATTAATCCAATGTGAATTAGGAAAACATAAATCGATTATTAAACTTAGAACACACGTTGATACTTGTAAGATACTCGCAAACACATGAAAGAACACAAAAAATTAATTTTATACAATTCTTCACTACAAATATATGTGGTTATATTATATTTTCCTAGTGGGAGATTCAAACGTAGATTAATCAGCTTTCTTAAAATAATTATGGACCTTTCTAGGATAAGGACCTCTTATGCTCAAATGAGTGAAACCAAGTTTGGTTAGCAATTGTTTGTTTGGTTGTGTAATATCATCCAATGACCAACATAAACCTTTCTCATGGTTTTGAGGCACCTTCAAAGTCTCCATGGTTTGAAGGACGATATTTTAAAAGAGGACTTTGCTAAAGAGGAAGGTGATAAAGGATTAGAAAGAGATTTCAATGCTCGCAATAACCTAGTGGTTAATGTGGGAAGAAGAGGAAGAATATATGTAAAATTTCCATCATTGAAACCTAAATTATGTGAAGATGTAAAAATGAGTGAGATGGTAGAAGTGAGCGGAAATTTGTGCTAGGGTACATGTGTTGAGGTTTCATACATTGGTAAAAGGTTGGTGGGTATTGCACTTGAAAGCTAAAGGATATGTTGTTAATGTTGTGTGGTCTAGATGGTTCTAGAGTAATGTAACATATTTTATAGGCTAGAGAAATGGATGCCTAGTTTTGACCCCATCTTAAAGAGAAAAACGTGCATCCTATGTGTGTAAAACTTGTTGGTTTAGTGCTAGACGACTAGACTGTGGAAGTATTTAGGGCTATTGGGACATAGGGTCTTTTTTTGAAGATTATAAGCATATTAAAGTGGATACCTCACACTTAGTGGCTCATATCCTAGTTGGCATTGACTTAAAGGATACTTTGGCAGAGGTTATGGAAGTAGAGATGGGGATCTAATGTTATGTACATAATCACTTGGATTATGTATGAGTACCTTTCAGACAGTAAGATTCCATATTTATGGGCATTTAGCCATTGAACGTCTCATTAAATTTTATAAGGGGTAATGAAGAAGAAATAACGAGGAAATGGTTGGATTGAAGGAATGGAAGGAGGTCTAATGGCTCTAGTACTGTGTAGGGAAGCTTGAGATGAAAAACATATTTAACCATGATGAGAACATAGAAGTTCATCATTCATTGGAATATATGAAGGAAAATAGGGGTTTGGAAATAGCCATCATTGGAGGTGAAGAGGTACTTGTGAACACAACTGTAATTCCATAATTGGACATGCCAAAAAGTTAGTTTGGTTACAAATTTTCATGAGCCTTAGAACTTTGAGCAAGCATTCAACTAGCCGATAGAGAAAATAGCAAGTCATACTATCCCTTTACCAATTTTGATATTTTAAATTTAGAGAATGCTAGTGGGAATTTATCGGGATAATCTTTGCATGGGTTAGAAATTTCTAGTTGGATTTGGTACATAATTACACTATGGCTATGGATTTAGTATGTAATGATTATGGAAATTTAGTTCTGGTTTCATTTAATTGGATTTAATATTTGGGGCAACATTAAAAATTATATGTTTAATAAGGAAATGAGGTAAAATTGAAGAGCATAGTTGCTTAAGGAACCATGCCTAACTCTTTCAATTTTCCCTTCTCAAATATTTTCCCACCTCTTCCAATTCTCCCCTCTAGCAATTGAAAACGCTCGAGCGTTCTTGCCCCTGTCATGAATCTTGGACACATAATGCAGAATGGAGGTCATGGTCTCTTTTGGGCTTATGATACGTTAAATAAAACACTCAAGTGTTTCTTAGTTCATAAACGCTTGAGGGTTTTCTCTTCATATCCTGCATGTTGAATAACATGGCAAGCCCGAGCCCACCCATGCCTAGTTCAAAGCAACATGGGAACGTTTTCATTTTACTTAACTCTAGCAAGTTTCACGAAACTAAGATTGCATAAAAAGTGTCCTTCAACTTTGTACAAGAACACCATATATATATATAAAGAAGATCATATATTCAAGTGTTAAAAAAATTATATATACCTGTATCATTGGTTTTGTTGATTTGGGTTTACTTGTAGAGAGGGGTTAGGAAAGTATGACCACATTTTTTAATACCCGTTTTAACCATCCATATGCCCACGTCATACTTTGTAGTTTGTAAGCTACTATTTCCATGTTAAGATGATATACATCACACTTAAATAATAATAATTGAAATATCGCTACTAAAGGTAAAGGGTCAAGAAGATTAATAATTTAACATTGTCACATTAACTATCTCAATTTGAAAATTTAAGAATATTGAATTTAAAATAATATTATCCCTCTGATGAAAAGAACATTTATTATTCACTTAAACAAATGATATGGCATTCACCTAATCATTTTAATTATTTATTATATTTTATTATAATTATATATTAATAACATACCTCTTAGGGACAATGACGGGAATGGCATCTGCGTCTTCTCAAACCCTAAGGGGCTGCAGCTGCAGCCCTTGAAAACCATCGGCTTCAACACAGCTTTCCCTTCCGCTTCACAGTCCACAATTGACAGATGGTGTATGGTGATGAGGATTTAGTGGACTACTCAGAGGACCCATGGTAGGGGGGAATCGGTTTTTTCCTCACCATCCACAAGCGGTGAACCTTGCACTGTCACAAACCAACCTTGCCCTGCAATTTTTCTAGCTGGGACCTCATCCGAACCTGCTGGTTCAATGGAAATTGAGGTTAGTAGTTGGTAATTGGATCCCCCTCCACACTACCGACTGCATGTTTTGCAACTACCACTAGATGTTAGACCATTCGACCCGACGCTCGGCGGAAGCCCTTTCTCCCTTTTTCCTTCACCCTCCAAAGCTAACCTAGGGCTTAGTCACCCAACTGGTTCTACCATTATGCACACAGAAGTGCACGAAAACTTGGTTATGAACCCGTCGACGCCCTTTTATCCGACCCTGCTTAGTGATTTCGAACTGTTAGAAGCAGGATGGATCGACTCCCTTCCTGAATGCCCAGATCTGCCACTCCTTCTTGCAATGGATGGAGGAGAAAGCCACAGTATCGATAGTTTCATCGTATCCTTCCTTCGACTGGTAGACTTATAAGGGCACCAGTTGATTCTGGCTCTTATAAGAGCTGCAAAGAAGACAAGGAGGGTTCGCAAGGTGGAAAGTACTGTATGGAACGAAACCCTAGCAAAAAAGGAAGAAGAAGTGCTTGATCTCGATAAAAGGGCCCATAAACCTCATCCGTGGGGTAAATGTCTCTATAGGAGAAGCCAAGAATATGGCAGAGACGATCCTGGTTGGGAAAATCAAAGGTCGCAACCCTAGCCCTGAAGATTTAGAAGTTTGGGTTGAGGAAAATTGGACGAGTCTCCTAAATTATGAACCGGAAATAAGTGCCCTAACTAAGGGATGCTTTGGTTTCAAGTTCAAGGATGCTGACAAAATTTTGGGAAAACACTGCAGCTATGGATCCATTCCCATCTTGCTAAAAAAATGGACGTTGCTCTTCAACTCATATTGTGAGAAAATGGATACCCTACCTGTCTGGGTTCCCCTCCCTGGTCTTCCATGGTAGTTCTGGAATTCGGATTTTCTTTGGGATCATAGGAATGAGCTAAGGGAATTCTTGGATGTTGAACTCTCCTTTCAAACTACTCAAAGAAAAATGGTTGTCCGCATCCTTGTCTCCCTCGACATTAGAATGGACCTTCGTGATCACATAAACCTTATTTAGGGCAATGAAATAAAAAGACATATTTTAGATTATGAAGGAATACCTTTTAGGTTTCATCGATGCCATGTAACTAGACACCTTGCAAAAAACTACCATCTGGGATTTACAAAGAATCAAGCTAGGAAGAGATGGATTCAGAGGGATGAAGAGGAAAAGAAAATAACAAAAGCAAGCAGGTATAGAAGGTGGATGTCTTCATCATCTTGGGCGAAGAACCTCTCCAACGTTCTCTCTCCACGGAACAAACCTCAGAGGATCCTTGCAAAGTTCTGGAACAATCACTTCAATAGGAATTGGAACACTCTCTGGGTAAGCCTTCTAAATATTCCTTGAATGATCATTTGGTAGAGCTTTCTTTTCTTGATTTAAACCTTAAAGAATAAGAAGTTTTGGTACCTTCCCACTTTTGTTCTACTCAAGGCCCCCCTGGTCCTCCTTCCCCTCCCCCTTTATTCGCAACACCTCCATCCTTAGGCTCTCCTCCCCCACAGAATACTACCGCCCATGTCCTCTCCTCTTCATCTACAATATGTTTTCACCTCAGATCAAGAGACATCCCTACTTTACTCAATAACGTCTCCACATACAGTGCTAGGAATAAACCCTAGTTTTCCCCCAAAAGGAAAAGGAAGAGGTAGAGCCTCACACATATCCTCAACACATCAGAAATATTTGAGGTATCAAGCAAATACAATACATAAAACAATATTTGGGGCACTTAGAGCAGTGCAGGCCCTAGAAGGGATTCCCAAATGAAAATCCTATCACAAAACTATAGGGGTCTGGCAAGTACCCAGAATAAACTTGCTTTGAAGAGGATGCTTATGGTCCAAAAACTGGATGTAATCCTCCTCCAAGAAAAAATGTGATAAAAAACAGAGGTTACAAACCTGTTAAACTCCATTTCTCGAAATTATTCCTTTCTAGCTCAAAGTGCAAAAGGTCACTTAGGAGAACTGGCTATCGGTTGGAATAAACTCTCTGTAAATTGTGTAAATTCTTGGGGATCCATCTTTGGTATGGGGATACATTTTCACTGGGCTGAAGCAAATATCCTCTTAATCATTCAAAATATCTATGCCCCCTATGACATCAGAGTAGCCTTCTAGGACAAGATGCGCACTTCTCCCCTTCTAAAAAACAAAAAATGTCATCCTTGGAGGAGACATAAATTTTACCCTCGACAACCAAGAAATTTGGGGTCCAATAGCAAGGGTGGATGCTTTGGCAAGATATTTTGTCTAGTATCTTTAGGACTCCTAGTTAATGGATATTGAACCCATCAAAATTAAGCCCACTTGGAAGAACAAAAGAATTGGGGAAAACATAATCGGAAAAAGACTGGATAGGTTTTTACTGGAAGAAAGTATCATGGGAAAGAACTTGATGTTCAGACAATGGGTTGATTCTGGTGGTGACTCTAATCACCTACCTATATGTCTCTAAATTCTAAGTAGCCCTAAAAAACCTGCCATCCCTTTCAAATTCTATGGAGCATGGTTAAAAAATGAGGAAGTGATCCACCTAATCCAAACGAATTGGATCCCTTACACAATTGGAGATGGGAACCATGTTCCATCTCATTTTGCTCAAAATATCTCCTGTATAAAACCTCTCCTCAAAGAATGGGCTAAAATTAAAAAGGAGGCAGATGATCAGGCTCTTCTACAGATCAAAGTGGATATAGCCAAAATACAAAATTTAGAATGGGATGGTTTCTTCTCACAGAAAGACAAAGAAAAGTTGGTCACTTTGAAATCCAATAGGAACAAACTCCTGAAAGAAAGGGAGGAAGTTTGGAGACTAAAAAGTAGATCCATCTAGTTGGCTAGTGGGGATGATAACACAAAATTCTTCAAATCCTTTGCAAAAGGAAGAAAAATGCAGAACACCATATGGGAATTAAAGAACTCAAATAAGGAGATGTGCTCCAATTTTGAAGATCTGGCTGGGATCAGTAAATCACATTTTGGAACCCTCTTTAAAGCAGAGAATCAAGCAATGATTGCAGAGGTAATGTAGATCTCTCAATTCTTTCTAGTTCAAATTTTAGAAGAGGACAACACAAAGCTATTGGAGGAGATATCTAAGGATGAGTTAAAGTAAACTTTGCATAGCTTCTAGAAGGATAAAAGCTTGGTCCAGATGGTTGGACCATTGAATTTTTCTTGGCCCTCTATGACACAATTGGCCCTGATCTTCTCCACTTGGTTGAATAATTGCGGGTAAATGGCCATATGCATCCTCCCTCAACTCCACTTCCATAGCTCTCATTCCAAAAAATTAAAATCTACTCTCTCTGGAAGACTTTAGGCCTATACCCCTATGCAACATTACCTACAAAATGATAGAAAAAATCATTGCTCAAAGATTCAAAAAGGTTCTTTCAAAAATCATCTCTATGGAACAGTTCGGCTTCCTTGAGAATAGACAAATCCATGAAGCTATAGGAGTAGCTGAAGAAGGGTTGCACAACATAAAAATCAATAAGATAAAAGGGGTGATCTTAGATTGATCTCTCAAAGGCTTTCGACAGGGTAAGTTGGCTATACCTAAGAATTCTCCTTACACATATAGGCTTTAGCTACTCTTTTATTAAATGGATTTTTTGTTGCATCACCACCACCTCGTTTTTCAGTCCTTATTAATCACTCAACTTCCCCATTCTTTCCCTTGGTGAGAGGACTTCGGAAAGGGTGCCCTCTTTCCCCATTGCTTTTTCTATTGGTGGTTGAAGGTATTAACATAGCACTAACTGATGCAAAAACAAGAGGTATGTTCTTAGGGATCAAAATAGCCAATAATTTAAATATCACTCATCTTATCTTCGTGGATGATATCCTTATATTTTGCAATGGATCGATTAGAAATGTAGACAAATGATCAAAAATCCTGCAACTTTTCTGTAAAGCCACTGGTATGAAGTTGAATGAGAAAAAATCCACCCTCTCTCCCACCAATATGGAAGAAGCAGAATTGCGAAGATATAGAGAGATTTCCCCTTTTAACATCACAAATATGGAGGATGGATTAAAATATCTGGGTTTCAGGCTGAAGCCGAATTGCTACAGAAAGGAGGACTGGACTTGGTTGTTGGACAAACTGGAAAGAAGGATTAACACTTGGTGCAATAGATGGCTCTCTAGAGATGGTATATTAGTTTTGGTTAAATCGGTTCTAGACACCATCCTAGTCTATCGGATGTCTTCCATGGGTCCCAAAGTCCATTTTAGTAAAGTCACAAAAAATCTGCTCTGGATTCCTCTAGCTAGGGAGGAATGAACACAACATCCTTCCTTGGGTGAAATGGGATCAGATTACCAGACCCAAATCTCTCGACGGATGGGGCCTCAAAAACATCCATGCCTTTGTAAAATCCGTAACTATAAAAACAGGCTAGAGGCTCATTTCTATAAAAGGACTTTCGAATGAGGTGGTTTGTAAGAATACATTGCCCCTGACTATGTCCTTGATTGGATCAGAAATACTACCTTCCAAATCCCATCCTCAGGGACAATTATCTAGAAATCCATCTGCAATGCTTTTCCTCTCATACAAAATGGGATTTCCTAGAAAGTAGGCAACGACTCTAAGGTCGGTCTAGGTGCGGACCCCTGGCCCGGAAGTCAAAATCAACACATCCTCCCACAACATCTGATTCATCACTTAAACCAAAAAGGATACTTCCACCTCAATCAGATAGTTGACCCTGATTCCACAAATATTTGGCAGCAACGTTGGAAGGGGACTAGAGATCTGGAGCTTTCAGTCCACTGGAATGCAGTATGGATCAGATACATAAACTCTCTCAAAGTTGCACATATAAAGCTCATTGACTTGTCAAACTAGATCATTTGGGAATATGCGGCTCATGGTCTTTACACTCCCAAGACTGGGTACCAACACTTAAGTGCCACAACACATCAAGGAGATCCCCCATGGTGGAAGAAAGAAATTTGGAAGCTAAAATTCCCTCTGAAATCAAAATAGTTCATGTGGTGTGCTCTAGCAAACAAAATCCCAACTTGGGAAAGAATGAAAAACGTTCCTTGGAAGGCCCTGGCTGGTGCACATTATACAAAAATGGGGACAAAAACATTACACAACTATTTATTTCTTGCCCTTTCACAATCCAAATTTGAAACTCTTCTCAATCTATGCTAAACAAAAACCTAGGTTGGCCTAGGTTGGCAGGGCCAAACTCTAGAGGATGCCTGGAAAGCTTGGTTTAACTCAAATAACCTTTCCCATATAAAAGCTCCGCCTCTCTTAAACATTTGGTGCATCTGGATGGCCAGAAACGCAGTTATCTTTCAGGACAAAGCCTCATTGCCAGAAGTCATTACAAAATAGGGATTAGATGTTCTGTCATATTTACCTCAATCAAAAGACACCGCGGTTGTTCGCATTATATCGAAAGAACACATTGATTTCACCATTCCTTGGGATTTTTGTGATGGATCCTCTTAGGATCGTACTTGTGGGAGGGGGGAGCAACCGTCTTCCTATTGCAAAGTCACCATTTTAAATTTCATATGGGATTAGGGAAGGGAACAATTAATTTTGTTGAACTACTTGCTCTCAAACTCCTTCTATGTTTTGCATTAGAAAAAAATTGTAGAAATATGCAAATCTTTGGTGAGCCAATGGTGGTAATTAACTGGGTGAATAAAATTCAAAAGTGCAGAACTTTAAATCTTGCCCCAATCTATGGAAAAATTTGACACCATAATTTGCCAACATGTGTACAGGGAAAGGAATTCCGAAGCAAACAAGCTCTCAAAAAAGGGATTCTGATGGAACAGGGAACATGGAAGATTTTGGAGGCCAATGAAGAAGAAGTCTATGAATTTTATCATAGACCTTTCATAGATCCTCAGAAAGGTTAACTCTTTTCTTCTTTTTATACACTGGACACAGCTTCTGGTTTTACCTCTTTTGGGACTAAATCGCATTAGCTCCGCGGGCATATATTCGAGCCATATAATTGGCTCAGGTTTTGTTTTTATTCATGTCATAATAGAAATAGACACATATAGAGAGACACAACAAAAATTTTGACAGAAGTTTGAGCAACTGAGGGCTCGCTTTTCTTTTTTCTTTTTTGCTGACAAGATAGGAAAACATGGACTTCACATATTTTCTATGAAAATTTATGCACACATACATTACGCAGATGTAAATTCATTACGATTAATAAAATTAAGCTTTTTTTCTACGAAAAAATACCTCTTATATTAATTATAACAAACTGTTTAGCAAAAACAATGACTATTTATTTTACTTTTGGATTCACTTAACTAGTCAAAATATTATTTATCATATGAACATTCAACATTTCTTCACATATAGTATGGAATGTCTATTTAATGTATGTATTGAAGTAAAATCAAATCCTTCTCTACATTTAAATAGAGGAAACATTAAATAATAATAACTAGCATATCTTTGAAGTGGGGTAAAGAAACGTTGAAGAGATCTTTGATATGTTGTAAAATGAGAGAAAGTCAAGTGTGAATATAGATAATATAATTTTATGTGTTGAAAGTAAGTTTAGTGAATCTATGGTGGGTATAGTAGTCGATGAAATTGAATATAAAAATTGGTTGCAAGTACTAATATGCAATAAATAGAAACTCATGTGGTCGATGGAAAGTAGAACGAAATGTACATTAATATGTCATATGAGAAAGTATACATATATGATTAAAGCAGTGAAGGGCTAGGTAGTGATCAAGTTTGACTCTAATTATATTGGAAATCAACATTGGTATGTTCATTTGGTAGGAGGAGTGTTGGGATTGAGGGTTGCAATTTTAAGTGCGAAAGGGATAGAGAATGAAGAAGTGTCGCTTCCTTTTTTTGAAGTGAGACTTATGAAGTATATTTCATCTTTCCATATAGTTCGAAGGAGAATGATGGTGCAATTCACATTCCTTCTAATGTTGTAGTGTGTGGCATTGTTGCGAAGGTCAAGCATTGATGTTCATTTTTACCAATGTCAATGGTTGGCCTTGTTAATGTCAATCCTTGGGAATTATGGATAGTCAATGCACATACCAATTCCACCCATAAATCGAAGTAACAAGAAAAAAATACCCCTCAAGATAGCTTAGGAATTTGGAGAAAAGCTGTCAAGATTTAGATGCATGACTTAAGAAAACTTCTTGCATTCGACTTTTGCAAGCTTCTTCATATTTTGACCCGCAATTATTTCGTCCATTTGTGTTATTTCCTTAATTTAAGTAAAATAATTAATTGATCACATTGAAATTCTTTAAACTAACATGTATGAAGTGTTATTTTTTTAACGGTGTACATATATAGACACCTTTTTCATATACGCTCCCGACTGCAAGTGACCCTGCGTTGCTGGTGGACCAACCTTTTTCGAGTATCTTGTTATTTGGTCACGTCATGGATTTTTTTGGAAGAAATCAATCTACTAAACACATATGGGCCCTACATATCAAAAGGACATCTCTAGGACAGGATTGAGGATGAAGGGAATTTTAGTCTCCCCAACTTGGTGATTACGGGTGACCTAAAATTTACTTGGTCGGCATATGAAATTTGGGGGACGAAAGCAAAGCAGGATCCAGTAAGCTCATATTTTGCAGATATTTTTGAAAGGGAAGATTTGGTAGATGTAGAGCCTATCCCCATCTTCCCTACATTGTGCAATGACAGATTAGATAAACATGGGGTTTAAAAAAGACTAGATTGTTTTTTTCTAAGTGCTTCTCTTATTGAAAAACTAGATAAATATGGGACTTGGGTTGATCCAAACAAACTCTTGGACCATTACCCCATTTTTTGTGAGATTGAGGCTGGGGGGAAGAATACTAATAGACCTTTTAATTTCAACCATGAGTGGATTAAGGTGGATGGTTTCATGGAACTCGTGAACAGGGTGTGGAACGATAAAACAGATATGACCCCTCTTTCTCTGAGGGATATTTTAACTATGAAATTAGGAAAGTTGAAATATGAGCTCATCAGCTAAGACACCAAGAGATATGAACTGGATAAAAAGGTTCTGGTGTCCATCGAGGAACATATTGATCATATCACTTCAAATTCATCATTAGTATTACTGGCACAGTCAAATATGGACTTGTTATTGAAATTGGAACAAGATAAATTGAACATCCTAAGGATCTCCTTTGAAAAATATCGTCTGGTGAGAAGGATCACTTGGTTATAGGCAGGGGACAAGAATACGAAGTTCCTCCATAAATATGTCAATCATCGCATGAATTTTAACTATATTTGGGCCTTGAAAAATAATTATGGTTTACTTGTTGAGGAACAAGAGGAGATTTCAGAGGTGGTTCACTTATATTTTGAGTCCTATTATAGAGCATATGGTAACTTCTTAGTCAGAGATCAGATAAAGGTGATTAAGGAGTTTCCTAGACTTTTCTTTGAAGATGAGGGTGATGAGATTTTCTATCCTATTCTTTTGCTCGAACTAAAAGGGGTCATTATGTCCTTTGCTAGATCTAAAATACCTGGCACTGAAGAGTGGACTATGGAACTATTTCTGGATTGTTTTGAAGTGATGGGAGCAGACTTGTTAAATGCATTGGAAGAATCCAGAGAAAGAGGGGTGAGCTCAGGGGCCATAAACTCCACTTTTTTGCATTAATACCCCAAAAATATGCCATCGAGGATCTGGAGGACTTCTGCTCCATATCCCTCTGTAACTTTGCTTACAAAATCATTTTAAAGATGATTTCTAACATGATAAAACCTATTCTATTGAGAGGTCTCTCAAATGAAAAATTTGGTCTTTTAGATAAAAGATAGATTCTGGAATCCATTGGGGTGGCACGAGAGGTTTTCCACAGCATAAAGACCCGAAATATGAAAGCATGTTCCCTTCAGTTGGATTTAAACAAAGCTTTTAACAGGGTCCAGTGGGGGTTTCTAAAGCTCATATTAATCCAAATTGGTATTCCATTGAGGGTAATGGAATGGATTATGGGTTGTGTAGCATCAATGTCATATGTTGTTCTTGTGAATGATTGCCCTACTATTTTCTTTCCTGCAGAAAGGGGGCTTCGGCAGGGGTGCCTCTATCTCCATTACTCTTTCTCCTTGTTATTGAAGGTCTTAGCAGGTTGATCATCAAAGAAAAATTTGAGGGTAAAATAACTGGTATTAATATCAGATCTAGCGTATATATATCTCATCTTTTATTTGTAGATGATATTATGATTTTTGGTCCAGGCTCTACCTCTGAATGGCGTGCTTATCATGATCTGATCATGGAATTCTGTAATGTCTCTGTCATATCCATTAATACCAAAAAATCCATACTTCTAGAAAATGGGACCTCTTCAGATGATATGTTCAAGATGTGTAATTTTTATTAGGTACAGGTTCAACCCCTTGGGGAGGGGACCCGATATCTTGGTTACTACATGTTAACACAAAAAATTGTTCACCTAGCTCTCCATGGTCCAAACCATAAGTATACATCATAATCCCACCATTATTTCCTTCATTTTGACCTTCAGAATCAAAATTCCACCAAATATGGTCCAAAACATTATTATTCCTTCCCCAATAAATGAAGAGAAGTTGAGCATTTATTGTGACATATCCCCACTCTCTCCAAAAAAGACTCAAAAACCCTAAAATGAGAATGGGTGAAAAACCATAGATAAATACCATGCACAATAAAATACCATGGGTAAAAAAGCCTTGGATCATCCTATAAATACATTGTGAAGATCTCCCCCAAGCATTACATTACATGGCATTACTTTTCACCTTTCGTCACAGTTCCCATATTTTTCCATGTCATTTTCCATGATGTATGTTGATCTTGATTCATAACCTCTTGGAGCCATTCCCCCTTTTTCACAACCATTAGTGGAGACAATTAGAGAACCAGGCCATGGAGTTGGTGGACCATTTCGTCAAATGACTACAGTGGCCCATTTTATTGAAAGGTATGCTTGTTCTTTTTTCATTAGTTAGAAAAAAATATAAAAAATCATAAAAATATTTATGTTGTTGTTACTGCTTATTATTGCAAGTCGAGGTTGAGAAACCCCTCACACCATTAACTCTACCCTATGATATGGCTGATCTAGGGTAGGTACTTTTTCATATAGCAGGGGAGAAATCCCCACTATAGTTTTAGCGACTCCATTGTCTTGATCCCATCGGATCTTTGTTTTTGCAAGTGTTTCTACTGGTTTTTTCTACTTGGGTAACTTTATCCGTCACATATTTGACCCCCTTGCGGCAGATCTGAACCAATCTTGTCTTAATGCCTGCTCCCTCGACCCAAGCTGACATTTTTTTCTCAAAAAACCCTCAGTTTCGGTTGGATTGCACCTATCTAGCAGAAATTTGCGACCCAGGTCGCACCTTTTTTTTCTGATAAGCATGACCTAGGTTCCGCCTGTTAGCACCCAGAATCGCGCCCAAGGCTGCGGGAGTGCAGACCCCAAGTCAATAGCAGAACCACTTTAGGAAAGGGAGCTGGATTCTCCGATTCCAAAGAGGGATCTCTCACATATACATAGCAAGGCCAGATTATATTGGCACAAGATAGATTTAGGAGGTTGGAGGCAGCCCGTCGATGTAGAGCACCACAAGGGTGAATTCTACATCAATTTTGGAGGAAATATTTGGTGGATATCAGAGACAATGACATGAGCATATGAGTATGAATCCCTAACCATTATACACTAAGTCTACGACATGAATAAAACATAATGTAAAGAGGAAACATGAACTACATGTACGTAAGGAAAGAAAAGCACAGATTGCAACTAAGAAATACACATGAATTATTACATCCAAAGGCCGACATCCAGCTCTATTTCTTGTATTAAAGAGGGTCTAATTACATAAGAAACCGAAAACCTCTCAGGTTCCAACCAAAACCAACAACCCCTTCTCCCTTGGCGGGGAGTATTTTTATAGTGCTTCAGGCCCCCGAGGCTAACCTCGAAACAAGGCGAGAAGTCAGTTACAGTCGCAATCAAAATTAAAACAGGATTTGAACATGGCATACTCGCCACTGTCTACATATACAAAACAAAACATTATGGAGAAAATGCGTGTGCTGGTCTCAAAGGTAGGTCAACGCTTCTGGTCTTGGACTTGCTTGTCTTGAAAATGACGGCTTGGGACCTCCTTTGGTAATTTGTCACTGACTTGGCTCGAATTGTCTAACTTGGTGCAAGGTCTGTAACGTGTATTTTTCCTTTCAGGACTGTTTGTGCTCGTTTTGTGCTCAAAGGAACCTTTCTTCATGGGCTTATAGCAGGAAAGAAGGTTTGTGTTCCTTCTATGTTCAACCTTCTTCCTCACCCCCCTTTATCCTGGTAACAATGTTATTTGAGGTGATTTAAAGAAGGGACACACTGTTTTTGATAGTGTCAGGTCCTTGAGGAGGCTGGTCGTTCTTGTGCTTTCCCCCTCTTAGAAGGGGGATCCTTTTGCAGACCGTATAGCGTGGCACACTTCCAACCTCATCACCACTCCGGATAAAGTTGGCAAGTGGAATTCACAAAGGTGGTGATGAGGAATTTGGAATTCTTCTCCTCCCATATGATCATTCGTTCCAACAGGTCGCTGCTAGCAATGGTCAAAACATGCTACGATTATGGAAAATGCGGCCCTGTCCAGAGGCTTTGGAGGGACGCCCATTGGATAGGAAATTATAGGCACAACCTTAGCGGGGGTGTGACCTTCTATTAAGACAATAATTCCATCACCAGCCCCAGGAGGTCCATATAATGCGATGAATGTCCTTGCCACAACCTCGCTGGTGCTAGAAGGATTCTCTAATACAATGAACGTCCCTACCCAGATGGCTAGATATTTTTTGCTAAAAAAACCAGGGAAATTCCTGGAGCCATGCTCACCCACTAATAACACTCCATGACATACGATATTTTCAAACCATACGACCATCGTAGACCTTCTCTAAACTTCCCAGAACTCTCAACAGACTAACGTTCCACCACCTTATCTTCTCTTCCACATTCACTAGGTCTTTGTTTCTTGGAGGCTCTGAAGTATGGAGTTTATAAAGAGCTGGAAAACTGGACACGGTGATGACCGTGTCGGCACCCTTACACACTTCACTGTCAAGTACCATGATGACAACACTCTCGGGCACGTGGGTTCAGGATCCCATCTTCCTGCTGAAAATTTAATCATGTCGTCTCCTCTGTTGCAGCATTAAAATACTGGCTGTGGAAAAGGCCCTTGGCGCTATCCTGCATCGTCGCCCATATTGCTCATGGCACATGGAATTAACATTCCTTACCTTGTTCTCCCTGTTGGTGATGGTATCAGAATGGTTCTCCTTGGTTGCGTCTTCTTGCTTCGTGTGGAAACCTTACCTGTCCTCTACAATTCAACCTTTGGGATATTTTCCAAATTTTCGAACATTTGATGCAGTGGCCAATGGGTTCAGGAGGATTATTTGCATTGTGCATCCAACTTCTCCATCGCAGGCATGCTCCAATGGTGTTAGGGAATTTGATTACCTATCAATTCGATCCTTCGCACATCTATCTCGAGATATCTCATTGACAGGGTCTTTTTGGAACGAGCAGATCTTATGCAGAACCGCACACTTCGTCTCTGATTTTCCTTTATGCAACATTTTGACAAATACTATCATTTCAGACATTTCAACCTGAAACATCTTCTCTCCCAGCCGTACACGTGTACTGGAAATTCCACTTTTCTCGAATCCCCAAGAGGATTAGTCTCATGCATGTTCCATTAGCGGAGAAATCATCCACCGCAGATCTTTCTTCAGCGAGATCTGCATCATTAAATGTTGCCTCCCTTTTAACCCATTTCGGGGTTCTGAGGACCAAGACTTTGGTGAGCACTTTGATCCAGCAAAATCAATCTTTCCCGTTGATCTGTCTACTATCGATCATGGCCCTCGAAACCTATGGTATCTTTAGAGTCATTTCACAAAGACACAAAGGCAATTTGGATCGCGCCTATGGTATTTGCGAAAACCATTCCATCCATTGATATGGTTAGTCTCTAGATCTCCACCGTAGAGACACCATCCTTTTTAACACAGTTTTTTTACCACCCTGCGGCTGGAATTTTTCATGCGTTTTTAGGTTGTTCTTGCTCCATCCTACCTTTTTCATCATCTTACATGGAGTGAAAAACAGTGCTAATAAGTGGCTCCATATAGGGATGCTATCCTCCTAGTGAGGTACCAAAGAAAAAACGTATACCAAGTGCCAAAATCCATTGGGTGACTCCTCTAGCTTTGTTGCAATCTTTCAAAAATGCTCCAAAGGGCCAAAATTAAACCAAATGATGGTACTAACTTTAAAAAAAACTTTGTGGGCATTAGAAAACTACTTAAAAGGAAATGCTCATTATACTGAGCTTATTCATCTCTATCTATCTATTCTATCTACTGGATCTCATTTTTCGTTTTAAGTAATAACTGACTTCCAATGAATCCAACCAAGCAAATGATCCCATAAATCCCATTTCTTTTCCTGTCGGACCAAAAGCAACATAAAAAAACCTAGCGGCACAAAATTACAATAAAGAAATTTATTCTTGCAATGAAGGATTAACCATTCGTTACCCTCTTCCAGTCTCATCATGTATTATGCTACCGGATCATAGAAACCTTGATGGCTACCGGCTCTTTCAGCTGTTCACCTGACGTGACAAAAACGTTCCAACTGCCATTCTTCCAGCGTCATGCAGCGACGACGTATCAAAATTTTGGGAGATGCCCTTTGGTTCATTAGTATCGACAGCTTCAACTTTTATGTGTGGAACTCCAAATGTCAAGGAATTATTCCTCACAAGTGTCGTAAAGAAAGCGGCGTTGTGTTCTTCAATAGTACCCGGTAACTCCATTTCTTGGCCTAGGATGCACGAAGAAGTATCCTTTCTGGGGTCTTCGTCTACTCCTCGGTGGTCTTCGTGGTCGAAAAATATTTCCATAGAATCAGTGACATGACCATAAAGATCACTGCATTGCCCAGAGGGATATGTCATCCACTTATATTGGGAGAATTGTTTAAAATCCAACCCCTCCGACCCATAATCGGGTTGGTTTCCTAAGGAACCATCCACAAAGCATCCCCTGTATTCTTTGAATGGTGTATCGTGGTTTTGGATCCACTCCTCAGGAGCCAAAACTTCATCTTTTAGATATGTTCCAGCAAGGGCACAGTCATCTACCTCAACCAAGCCGAAAAACCCTTCACCTTGATACGAGGTGTTCGACCCTGAAATATATGGAGAAACTTTGATTTTAGAAACCGTGTCTCTTTCCTTGTCAGGCCTTGGATTTACAGGATATGCATTTGTTTCCTTAGGCACGCCATCCCAATATTCATCTTCGTATTCATCATATATGGCTGCGCAAAAATCTTGCTCGGGGCTATCATGCACACAGTTCGCAATAGGATGGACGCAATATTTAGGGAATAAACTAGTAAAACATCTTGTATTTTTATTGCCATACTAGCTTTCTCTCTGTCTACTGGTGAAAGGGGTCAATTCCCAAGGGGATTCCTCTTTCTTCTCATGTAGCTCTACCAGTTTCAGCCTTTTCTCATTTCCATTATTACCCTCTGGTCTAGGAGCCTTCCTGACAACCTAAAATTTTCTTGAGCTTCCAATGCATCAGCAAACATCTTCTGTAATGAAAACGATTTTCTCTCCAATAGAAATAGAGAAAAATCAAGAAGGAAAACAAATGCGTAATGTAGCTTCGCAACACCCTCTAAGGGTTGAATTTCCTTGGGCATACCGTAATAGAAGCTTGCAAACCTTTTGTTGAAATTGGATGTAGCTTCGCCTTCATGTTTTCTCATAGAGTAAAAATCAGAGAGTATTTGATCTAATGACCTCCTTTCACCCCAGAAGTCCAAAAATGTATGAAAAAAATCTTCCCACATAGTGATAGATTCTGGCTGTAGATGCCTGAACCAGTTTTTTACGTTGCCTTGCAGGGATTGGGAAAAACCCTCATACGGACATCGTCATGTTCTATCTCAAAAAGATCAAGAAAGTATTCAAAATATTGTAGATGTTTCTCAGTTGTAGGGCCTTCAGGTTCTCCATTGAACTCGGGAATATATTTATAGTGTTTTGTAGGGAAATCGTGAAGGATCTGAGGTAGGCGAAGAGGCATGTATCGACTTTGGGTATCGGGGGAAATGGATCATTATGGAAAGGACATGCTCTTGAAAATGACATCACGACGCCCATCAGGTTGCCTCTTAATGTCAGGGTTCTCAGGAGGAGGCTCCATACTAAAATAAGATGTACAGGATGGAGAAATACTCTCCATCTGCAGGGAAAGATACACAAGACTGAACTCATAACTTTGCTTGGGGTGAAATAAGCCATGACAGATTGTTCTAACAAACTCAGGAAAAGAGAAATAAATATTTACAAGAAAAGCCAAGACGTTATGGAGAAAACTTAATCTTAAGTATCTCATCTTTTCCTCAAGCCTACCCATGCCTTTACAGTGAATTCACACACATTGTGGAAACCACCAATGCCTTTGCAGAAACTTAAATTTTAGTACCACGACATTAGTGGAGCTATCACAGCATTGGAAACATGGGTTTATGGAAGTCACTGGATGAAAGACTCATTTTCTTCTGGCTGTCTGATTGTCGTTCACTACCGACAATCTAGTCTACGACACTATTGTCCATAGCTTCAGGAGGCTTTGAAACTTCCTCCTCGTATCGGTCCTTTCAGCCGCCAATCTCCCCAGTGGAGTCATCTTCTATAAATTTTAATGTGAAGTCACCAGGGCAAATGATGCAAGCTTTTTACACGTAGGGATATTTGTTCGCCCATAGAAACCCTGTATTTATTTGAATCTTTGTCATTATTCCCAGGAAATATTTTCAATTTCATCCCCGACAACGGTGCGAATTTGTTAGCACCCAGAATCCCACCCAAGGCTGTGGGAGGGTGGACTTCGAGGCAACAACATAACTGCTTTAGGAAAGGGAGTTGGCTTCTTCGATTCCAGAGACAGATCTCTCACATATACATAGCAAGGCCAGATTATATTGTCACGGGATGAATTTTGGAGGTTGGAGGTGGAAACGAAGCGGAATATGTTGGGCAATAGAGTCACAAAAATACCAAGAAATGCAGAGTAGTCTGTGCAGATAATGTTCGCAAGAGCAAGATAGCACTTTGGTCATGGTCAATATGTTAAAGTCTGGTGATAACTAAGGAAAGATGACAACCTGTCGATGTAGAGCACCATGAGGGTGAGTTCTACACCAATTTTGGAGGAAATATTTGGTGGATATCGTAGACAATGGCAGGAGCATATGATTATGAATTCCTAACCATTATACACTAAGTCTACGACATGAAGAAAACATAATGTAAAGAGGAAACAAGAAACACATTCACGTAAGGAAAGAAAAGAACATACTGCAACTAAGAAATACACAGGAATTCTTACATCCAAAGGGCAACATCCAGCTCTATTTCTTGTATTAAAGAGGGTCGAATTACATAAGAAAACAAAAACCTCTCAGGTTCCAACCAAAACCAACAACCCCTTCTCCCTCGGCGGGGAGTATTTTTATAGTGCTTCACGCCCCCAAGGCTAACCTCAAAACAGGGCGAGAAGTCAGTTACAATCGCAATCAAAAGTCAAACAGAATTAGAATGTGGCATACTCTCCATGGTTTACATATACAAAAAAAAACATTATGGAGAAAACGCACGTGCTGGTATCAATTGCAGTGCAACGCTTCTAGTCTTGGGCTTGCTTTTCTTGAAAATGATGGCTCGGGACCTCCTTTGGAAATTTCTCACTAACTTGGCTCGAACTGTCTAACTTGGTGCAGGGTCTACAATGTGTCTTTTTCCTTTTGGGACTATTTGTGTTCATTTTGTGCTCAAAGGCACCTTTCTGCATGGGCTTATAGCTGGCAAGAAGGTTTGTGTTCCTTTTGTGTTCAACCTTCTTCCTCGCCCCCGTTTCTCCTGGTAACACTATTATTCAAGGGGATTTAAAGAAGGGCTGCACTACTTTTGATAGTGTCGGGTCCTTGAGGATGTTGTTCATTCTTGTGCTTCCCCTCTCTTAGGAGGGGGATCCTTCTCCATATCGTACGACATGACACACTTTCAACCTCATCATCACTCAAGATAAAGTTGGCAAGTGGAATTCACAAAGGCGGTGATGAGGAATTTCGACGTCCTCTCTTCCCATACGAGCATTCACTCCAACGGGTCCCCACTAGCAATGGTCAACTGTTGCGATTATGGAGACCGCGACCCTATCCAGAGGCTTTGGAGGGACGCCCATTGGATAGGAAATTCCAGGCATGACCTCAGCGGGGGTGTGACCTTTTATTAAGACAATAATTCCCTCACCATCCCTAGGAGGTCTATCTAATGCGATGAATGTCCTTGCCATGAGCTCGCTGGCACTGGAAGGATTCTCTAATACCATGAATGTCCCTACCCCGATGGATGGAGTCTTTTCGGTACAAATACCAGGGAAATTCCTAGAGGCATTCTAGCCCACCAATAACACTCCCCGACAGACAAGATTTTCAAACCAGATGGCCATCGCGGACCTTCTCTAAATTTCCCAGAACTCTCAACAGACTAACATTCCACCACCTTATCTTCTCTTCCATATTCACTCAGTCTCTGTCTCTTGGAAGCTTTGAAGTATGGAGTTTATAAAGAGCTGGAAAACTCAACACGACGATGACCCCGTCAGCACCCTCACACACTTCATCGTTGAATACCATGATGACAACATGCTTGGGCACATGGGTTTGAGATCTCGTCTTCATACTGAAAATTTAATCACATCCCCTCCTTTGCTGCAACATTAAAATACTGGCTGTGGAAAAGGCCCTTGGCACTATCCCGCGTCATCGCCCATCTGGCCAATGGCACATGGACTTGACGTTCCTTACCTTTTCCTCCCTGTTGGTGACAATATCATAATGGTTCTCCTTGGATGCGTCTTCTTGCTTCGTGTGGAAACCTTACCTGTCCTCTGTAATTCAACCTTCAGGATATTTTCCAGATTTCTGCATGTTTGATGTAGTGGCCTTTGGGTTCAGGAGGGTTATCTACATTGTGGAGCCAACTTATCCATCGCAGGCATGCTCCAATGGTGTCAATGCATTGGATTACATGTCAATTCGGCCCTTCGCACATCTATCTTGAGATATCACATTGACAGGGTCGTTTTGGAATGAGCAGATCGTACGAAAAACTGCACACTTCATCTCTGATTTCCCTTTTTACGAAATTTTGATGAATACTGTCATTTCAGACCTTTCAATCTGAAACATTTTTGCTCCCAGTCGTACACGTGTACTAGAAAAGCCTCTTTTCACAAATCCCCGAGACTATTCATCTCGTGCATGTCCCACTAGCGAAGAAATCATCCACCGTAGATATTTCTTCACTGAGATATGCACCATTGAATGTTGTCTCCCTTTTAACCCATTTCGTGGATCTGGGGACCAAGACTGATGAGCACTTTGATTCGATGAAATCAATCTCGCTCGGTGATATGTCTTCTATCGATCGTGGCCCTTGGAACCCGCGGTTGCTTTGGTGTCATTTCGCAAAGATGAAAAGGAAATTTGGATCGCACCTGTGGTATTCGCGAAAACCATTTTGTCTGTCGATCAGGTTCATCTCTATATAGCCACCATAGAGACGCCATCTTTTTTAACACAGTTTTTTGGCCACCCTGCGATTGGAATTTTTCATTCGTTTTTAGGCTATGCTTGCTCCATCTTACCTTTCTCATCATCTTACGCGAAGAGAAAAAAAGTGCTAACAACGCCTTCTTCCCTGATAAGTGTGACTTGGACCAAAACTCCAGATCTCACTTGTCCAAGCTACCAGAGCGATCCAGATCGCTATTGTGACCCATTTTTGTGCAACCTGTCGTGCAAAAACCCCCTTTTTGTGTGACCTGAGTCTTTTAGCTAATTTTTTGTCCCAATCACGATTGTTTTATAGTTCTTTGTGACCTCGATCGCACCTGTTCCAGCGACAAGTGCGACCTTTAGATTTTTCAGTCCTTTTCGATGTTTGAGACCCTTTTCCAAACCCCCTATCTGTGTTCTACCCCTTCCCGTCCTGTTTCCTTCTAGATATGATTGTTGATAGTCCCCTGGTTTGTTTTGTGGTCCTATTTTCCTTGTATGTTAGCCCCCTAGTCGAGCTTGGTAGTTGAGAGCCCCTTTGTGTTTCTACAACCTATTCAGTTCCTTATAAGCTCATTTATGGAAGAAATAGTTGTTTGAAAAATATTTACTCTCATTTACTGTTATTTATTTTTCTTCATTTGCATATCGGTCGTGAGATCATTGGGGTTTACACATTACACATCACTTATGCACACATATCACACCCTTAAGTAAAATGCTTGGTTCAAGAGCCCAAGCTGAGCCTAATAATTAACTTAACTTAACCCACATTGTAACCTGATTTGAGGACCAAAACAATATTGTAGTTAAGTTAGGACACTGGGATAGGAATCCAAATAACTCCCCTTTGTCACTTACATCTGAGACATAGTTGTTGTCCATTAGGGTATTGAAATCCTCTTGTACTTGTTGACATGGTCACAACCAGTTTGTCGGAGTCCCCCCTGCTCTGCAGAAGTAATCCACAACGAAGGGGTTTCAGAAGTAAGGGTGGAATACCGCACTCAATTATCCAGCGAAGGCTAACCCTTCATATTCCTCCTCATGAATGTTGAGGACCAAAGGGATGAAGTGCCATGAAACCACTCCCAACGTGTCATGAATGAGGTAGCCTAGTTTCCAGTCTATTTATGGCTCTTGTACCCGAGGTCCCTCTCGGTATTGGGATTCTGTTAGCCTATTGTTCTTCCATTTCATATTGTTTGACTGGGATTTCATCACCTACCAGAGGATACGATTTGTGAGGGGCTTCCATCTTGTATTCAAGATTTTTCTTGCACTTATAATCCATAGGTTAGTGCATCATTTTATTTATAGGTAGTGTTGCGTGTTGGATTTCTGGCCACTTTGTTGTCGACTCGTCTGTTGTAACACGCTATTGCAGTTTGGTTTTAGAGCTTGTATTTTGGCCTACAAGCCACCATTTGTACGCTTTCCTTCTGGACACTCAGTTGTAGTTGGATTTTTGAGCATGTGTTTGACACTCTTGCGCCTACATTTATTACACAAAACATCATCATGTCATCATTTCTCCACCACGCTAATCAAATAAACTTAGGGGGCATACCCCTCAGTTCATTTCCTTGAAGCTTCACCATTGGATCGATATTCGATGCTGTTCACCACCTTCAGATCCATACATTGCATCTGAGTCTGATTCCAATTCCTATTAATCTGAACCTAACTTATTCACATCCCCATCTATCCCCATGGTTGGTGTACCTCCTAACCCCTTTTGGGGGGGTGGTTGATAGTGGACTCATGACTGCTCCACCTGTCATCTCAGGTATCCCTTCTGTCATACCCATTGGTCCTGGTCCTCATGGTTCCCTCGCCACTGTACACACTACTACTGGTACTCTACCCACTAGTGGTGGCCCCACTCCAACCACCATGGTTCATATTGTACCTTCAATTATGTATGGGGGCATTAGCCCTTTTACCACCATTCCCACTAGTCACACCATTCCAGTGACTACTCTTACTGTCAGAAGTCAGCCAAACCAACCCCCATTTGCATGCGGAAACTATATGCCCGCCGATCCCAGCACCATTGCTGGCCCTCCTTGATCTACTCTCGGCCCTAGTCTATCATTTATGGCTAGTCTCAACCTACCTGATCTGGCATGATTGACGAATGACCTCATCCGTCATGACCAGTTGTGGCCTCCCATGCCTACCGAACTCCCATAATACATCCCTAAGTTTGAGTGAAAGGCGGGAGAAGAACCCCAAAACCACATCATGTCATTCCACTTATACTGTTCCTCTAACAGTATAGTGGATGATTTTATCCAATTGCGGCTTTTTCAGTGCACACTCACTAGTGTTGCAGCCAAATGGTATATTGAACTGCCTCATGCCACTTACCTAGAGTTTTACTCGTTAGCCTTGATGTTTCTCCAATACTTCCAGTTACCCATCCGTTATGATGAGGGCATGGAAATCTTATTAACCTATCGACATAACACTACTACCCATATCACGGATCACATCCATGAGTGGCGTCATCACCATAGCTTGTGTAAAATATAGTTAGATGATATGATTTTCCTAGATTGGTTTCTCAAAACCTTACTCCCCCTTATCGCTAAGGACATCACAATTGAGCGCCCACAAACTAAGGAGGAGGCCATCCTCAAGGCACAACAATTCGATCTTATCTGTGCCCAATCAGGTTAGATGTATACCATTATACCTGATGCTCCCCATGCTGGCTCCTCGTGACAAGATACATCAGGGAATACCATGCTACTTGTTAGCACTCAGAATGTACCCAGGTTGTAAAAGGTATACTCCAAGGTAGCAGCAAAACCACTTTAGGAAGAAACTGGTATTTTCTTCCAGAGAGGGATCTCTCAATAAAGATTTAACAAGACCAGATTTAAAATAACATTCACAGATTTATGTATTTGGCTGAAACAATAACATAACCATTGGGCATGGAGTCATATACAACACAAAGATACCACAAAGACATATACATGATATTCATCAAAGGCAAGGTAATCATATCATCACAGTCATTCAAATTGATTCTGGTGGAATAGAAGAGATGAAGAAACAACCCATTAATACAGAGCATCAACAAGGATGAGTTCTATATCAACTTTAGCAGAAAAATTCATATAATATCTGAAATGATAACCAGAGCATAACTACATGAATTCTGATCATCTAACGCTATATTCCTGATATGAGGAAGAAACAAAATGGAGTGTTACACAAAGAAGGTACAATCACATAAACGAAAGAAGCACAGACTGTAATATCAACAAAACATGAATCTCTGACAAAACTCTCATGCATTTACTTTGTCATTCCAAAAACAAATATGTTCTCCAAAATTATTCACAACCCGATGGGTTCCAACCCCCATCTCATAAAAAGATACAAATTTATAGATAAAACAATAAGTCGGCCCCCCAGCAGATCAATAACAGAATGATCGACGTAAATTAGAGTTTGTAACTGAATTCCTACACCACTAGGAAGTACGAATCATAAAGTATGAATCAACTGGATAACAAACTCTCGCCCAATAGTTCCACATCTTTGCCCCAACAGCTCCACGTCTTTGCCCCATCAGCTCCATGTCTTTGCCCCATAAGCTCCATGTCTTTGCCCCATCAGCCATTCAGTACCTGACACCTGTTCCTAGGGGGGAAGAATATACTTTGTTTTCCCAAACCGCTCTACAGCTTTCCACTGCTCCGAACTTGGGGTGTCACACTCCACCATCTCCCGAATTGCTACCTCGAGCTCCATAAATGCTTCATAATATTTCTTGGGCGATCTGGCTCTGATGATTGCGAACTTCTGCAGGATTTCGAAGTCTTCCGTCAACATGTTCACAATGGTTTGTCCTGTCAGGCTCTTCTCCAAGTTATTAAATTTTGAGTGGTCCATGCGAGCCTGGACAAGCAGGTGATGATAATGTTCCGGTGGGAGCATCCGACCTTCTTCATCCCAGAAGGACGGCAATCCATCTTCGAACAGCTCTTTAAACTCTTGTTTGAACTTATTGACCTGCACAAGCAATTCTTCTGACTTGTCTTGGAAAGTCTTCTTTAGATGGTGTTTGTGGATGATCTTCTTCGCCCACAGCACTATTGAGATTTTGTCCTTTATGCCCATGTCGTGCAACTTCTGGTATGTCAGTGAATTCAGAAATTTTAATGTGTTCTGAGCTGTAGTGAGGGGTCTTTTTTCCATGTGTTCATTTACCAGTTTCAGTTTTTGTTGAGCCGAATCTGTCAGTATACTCAAATCATCAATAAAATTCAGGTAGTGCCGGAACTTGGTAATCTCTATAGTCAGGGTATCCCAAATGATATGTTTCACCCCCTGAAGAGGGCCTTTCCCAATGCATTTTTATTTTAGCTCATCGAGCTTTTTCTGTAATTGATTCCTGTCTTGCAAGATCTGTTTTTTTCTTTCACTTACTCTAGCCAATTCAACTTTCATCTTCTCATTCTCTGCTTTCAAATCTTTGATTGCTTCTTCCTTCAAACTCACCTGGGACATTGGTACTAACAAATCATCAGTAGAGAAATCATCTAAAGGCTTCTGGATATTTACAATAGACAAGTCCTCGTCGGTGGGAGTTTGGCTCATCAACTCTTCCATAATCTCCTTCTCTTCATTCTGATATTTTTTCATCAAGGAGATTTGGGATAACAGTTCCTCCCTTTCGGCTTCCCACTTCTCTTTTTCCTCCTGTAGCTGTCCGGCTCTTCCTTTGTATTCCATCATCTCCTGATGGACTTTATCCTTTTCTTCTTGGAGGGCTAGCAACTCAGATGACTGAACATGTTCAGTACCTGGGATCTTTAGTTTCTTCTTCAGGACCTGGAGTGCATTATCCTTTTCGTCTAATAATCTCTTGACTGCCTATGTACTGTCTGAACTAGCAATGTCTGTCTGCAGCTTCTTAATCTGAACAACATTTGCTTTATTTTCTACTTTCTCATGTTTCAACTGGATTTCCAATTTGTCTATCAAGATTTGCAATTTATTGATCTTCACCATGGCTTGAAGTAAGTCTGAGTAGATGATATCGCTTGTCTATTTGTGGAGTTGAATTTTGTCCGGAGTGCTGATTTTGTCTAACCGGATCTCTATTTCAGACATTTTCCTGTCACTTCCCATAGCCATTCTAAAAGTATTCCTCTCAGCATCTCTAGTAGAGACCAGAGAGGTTTTCGAACTATACAAACTTCTAACCTTCGGGAGCAAATTTCTCGTTTCCTCCATAGACTGTTTCCTCTTCTCCATGTAACTAGCTTTTAGGTCTTCCTTCGACTTAAACACGTGGCACAATTCCGAACTGCCTACATCACCTTCCGAATTTTTAAAAGAGACTTGGATTATCTGCACCGCTTTCAGGGGAACTAGGGCACCTCCTTTGGAACCATCAGAAACCTCCTCATCTATAATTTCACCACCTTGCAGCAGTTTTGTCCTTTTATGGGGGCCTTCCTCGTCTACATCCATGCTCTCAGCTTCAGACAAACTCCTGACCAAAATACCAGCACCTTCTGTTATTTGGGCTGCTGTCTCTTCATCAGACTTTGACCTGTCAGTACATTGTAGCAAATTGGCCATTTCAGCTAGCCCCTCAATGTCTTGATGCTCGAATGGTTTATTCTTGTTTGCCTGTTTTCTCAATGAGATCACCTAGTGGGGGTCGTAGTTCATATTTACATCTTTTATGAAATCCATATTCTCCATCAACCTTTCTATAAATGCCAGGGCACCTTTACCTTTAAAAATGAAAGGGCCGACTTCAAATGGAAATTTAATATTCAAAGATTTTCTGAAAGCACCAAAGTGCTCCTCCTCAGACAACAATCTCTGCCTCATGAACTCCAGTGCGAAAATCCTTGGGGTCAAGAAGGATGGTAGCCTATAAGGCTGACCAGTAAAGCCATATATTCTTAACACTGTGTAACCTCTGTACAGGAACCAGTCCCCCACCCGATCTTCGGGTGACGACTGCATTAGACATCTCATTTCATCCAGGACACGGGGCAGGTCCTCATCAAATAACATCCTGTATATTTCGGACATGATCGAATTGGCAAATTCGACCATGTTGATTTGCTTGGGCGAATCAGAAGAACATAGAGCACTTAAGAACTTTAATTCAGTAACATTAGAACATAATAACATGTTAAGCAAGTATGTTTGAAACCTAAAGAACTGGACCTTGGGAAATTCAGTCAACTGGAGGTGGATCGCTTCGACAAGGTACTCATCTAAATTAAGCACGGGGACTGACTGGGACTCGGGACTTAAAGAATTTATTTTTAACAAGAAACCAAGGATAACATCACCTATTTGACAATCGTCATCTAGACCTAACACTTGACAGACCAAGGACATTACCAATTGCACCTCAGTTCTAAAAACGCGCAAGGGGTAAGGTGAGAAAAGGCTTTCAAGAGACTGACCTTCCTTCAGGATACTTGACAGGAATCGAGAGCGACTTTCACTTTCACAATTTTTGAAAAACTCGGCAAGGACAGATTCATTTACAGACTCACGATTTACAAGGTAGCTTTTGGGCAGACTAAGGTTTTCTCTCGACCGAAGCATCGATTTTACACAGTATTTTCAACGCAGACCGACTCACAATGATCCTCTGAGAGGGAGAATAGTTCACTGCGCACCATTCGGCAAATTCAGGGAAGTGGAGGGTTTGCTCAAGGGAGAAATGGTACAAAAAAGACTTGCATACATTCAGAATGTCATTCCCCTGTGAAAAATAAGACCACAATTTCTCTTTGCTGCCGGACACGCTCCCTGTGGACAGGAAGGGGTCGCAGACGCCCATGTGTCTGTCTATTAAAAATTCCTCTCTGTCATCCGTGACCCGACCAGACACATGAACCTCGCTCCCTTGGTCCATTTCTTAATTTATACTGGTAATTTGACGAAGGAGTTACAGGATTAAAGTCCTACCTGGCGTACTGTGGAGGCATGTGTTCGAAACGTGCCTGGTACTGACAAATGGAAGCTCCCAAATCGCCAGGTCATTTTCGCCGGGTCTCGAGCAAATAAAATAATCATTGGAGAGGTCAACCCTGCCTTTATAGGACCACCCAATTCGCCACGTGGACAGCATTTATTTCCGCAACCACCACTTATCTCTAACTGCCGTGCACTTCTATTTTCCGGTTTCATCCACGACCGTAGATCTGGCTTCTCTTTAATTTCTGGCCTTTGGATCGTGTGCCACGTATCCCGTTCCGCCCGGTGCCTTGGTATTAACCAACGTGCAACTTCATGCCCCGGAAACGCTCACAACCGTTGCTGTGTCGTACCTTCCATTTTTCACCGTTGGATCAAACGCCACATCCCACATTCCGCTAGGCTTTCTAGCTTTAACCCTCGTGCAGCTTTAATCTATGGAATCATTTACAGCCCTCTATCTAATATACCTTTATTGGCGAGCTGTTGGATCACTTGCCGCCTATCAAATTCCGCTAGGCTCCTTCCCTTTATTCAACGTGCAAGTTTGGGCTCCGGAATCTTTTTCGGCTGTTGATGTGATCACCCAGCATTCATCAGCCGTCAGATCTGTCGACGTCTACCCAATTCCGCTGGGAGTCTGGGACTTATCTCCCGTGCAATTTCACTCCCCGGAACTCATAATAACCGTTGATCTATCCCGCTTTTATTTCTGTCCGTCGGATGTGTCGTCAGATAACAAATTCCGCTGGGCCTTTTGGGCTTATCCGTCGTGCAGGTTTCGCTTCCGGAATCACTCTCATCCCTCGATATGATCTGACCTCGCCTCTCCACCGTCGGATTGAGAGAAGGCTACACGATTCCGCCAGACTCCATTTTCTTAACCAACTCGTGCCTTCACAAGGCGGATTTGATGTGAACCGTGGATCTGCCCAGGACCACTTTATAACCTTTGATCTGTGCAGCTGGTTAAAAGCCGAAACCTATCTTATATTGCTCGCATGTTGCAAAGGGCAGGGGGAATACCAACCATTGATTTTCTTCCTTCCTTCATCGCGGCCTGGGCTCTTTGGTAAATTGATCGATATTTTGACTATCATTCCACCCTTGCACTATATCCTTTAACCAAAGTATTTAAACAACATTACCTTATCTCCACTATGGTCTTATTTCTCCCATTGTTAAATACAGGTGTTAACAGTTGGCTCCATCTGGGGATGATATCCTCCCTGCAAGGTATCAAATAACTCGTAGACCAGGTTCCTGTCTTTGATTTTGTATACTAACTCCCAAAAACCCATCTTTTGTCTTTTGTAAATATATCATTTTTATATATTTTTAGAAAAGAATGGTAAGCCTCCTGGATCTTAGGGCTTTCACTGCGAGCTTCAAATACATTCGGCTTACTATTTCTATTTATTTGTAAAGAGAAACAAATATATACAATTCTATGATACAAACTTTACCTTCCCCCTCAGGACAGGTAATGCTTCAGATATCTTCCATTTACAGGGTTGCTCTCCAGAAGAACCTCGTTTGTGTATTCCAACAAAAATGCATTCTGTCCTCTGTACCCAGCAACAACATAAGGTCCGACCCACATAGGGTCGAACTTTCCATGCTTGTCTTCGTTAGGAGCATCCCACTTCAAAACCAGGTCATCTATCTTAAACTACTCTTCCTTGATCCTCATGTCAAAAATTTTCTTCATCTTCTCTTGATGAGACTGCACTTTGTCATAAGCTTTACTTCTTCGTTCTTCTGCTCGATGATCTGACTTATCCTCCGCTGTATGTGATTTGGTTCTTCTTGCTGATCCTGGAAATATCTCATAACTGGTACTCCTAATGATGGTGGAAAAATCACTTCAGCCCCATATACCAGTTGAAATGGAGACATGCTGATTGCTCTTTTAGTACTAATCCTGTCAGCCCATAGAGCATATTTTAGTTTGGTGTGCCAGGACCTCTTATTATCTTCCAACAGCTTTTTGATAATCCTCACCAGGCTTTTATTTGAAGACTCAGCTAATCCATTTCCTTGAGGGTAATATGCAGTTGAGTGATTGAGGCTTATATGATACTTATGACAAAAGTTAATCATCTTCCTGGATTTGAAAGAAGCTGTGTTGTCTGTTACTATCCTTTTTGGACACCCGAACCGGGCCAATATATTTTCTTCAAGAAACTCCATGATCACATTCTCAGTGGCCCTCCTGGTAGGAATTGCCTCTATCCATTTAGTAAAATAGTCCGTAGCTGTCAAGATCCACCTGTGCTGACCTGATGAGTTGGGGTTTATTTCACCGATAAAATCCAAACCCCATTGCTGGAAAGGAGCCTCAACTGTTGTCGGATCCAAAGGGAGAGATAGTACCTTTCTCTTACCGTCGAAAATTTGGCATTGATGACATTTGCTGGTTTCTTTATATACATCGGAGAATAATGCAGGCCAATAATAACCAGCTCTTAGGATTTTGTTTGCAGTCACCTTCCAAGAATGATGTCCCCCGCAGTCTCCTTTGTGAAATTCTCTGGTAACTTGCTGCGCTTCATCTTCCAACAGACAATTTAGTAGAACTCCTCCAGGATCCTTCCAATAAAGATATTTATTTATGATACAGAATTTAGCAGATTTCAACTTTACAGATCTTGCTCTCGATTTACTTAACCCTTCTGGTGCTTGCAAATTCCGGAGGACATACACAACGCCAGAATACCATGGAGAGGACATAAAGTCAGCCATCACTTCTATCTCTGTGTCTAACTGATCAGACTGGTGAGTCAAAAAATTGATCTGTAAAGATTCACAATTTGAGCTTGTCATCATCTTTGCTAACCCTTGTCCTTTAACCAGCTTCGTAGGTTTTATTTCTATATCATATTCCAATAATGTAGTTATCCATCTCGCCCTCCTGCCTTCGGGGTCTGCCTGAGTCAAAATTGCTTTTACTGCAGCAGTCGAAACATGTGCAATTACATGGGAATGCAAAACATATATTCTGAAATCCTTTAATGCTTTAATCAGAGCATAGGCCTACTTTTCCATGATATCATATTTCAACTCCCCATCCCGTAGCATTTTACTGAAAAGGGCTATGGGTTGTTCCAAATTTTCATCATTTTTCTGCAATAATACTGCTGCTATAGTATGTTCTGAAGCATCTGAGAATACTGAAAAATCTTTGGCAAAATCTGGACTTACCAAGACAGGGGCTTCTGAAATTGCTTTCTTGATTTCCCAAAATGACTCCTTAGCTTCTGTATTCCATTTTATTTCATGACCTTTCTTCAACATATTTGTAATATTCATCAAGATCTCAGCAAAGCTTGGTACAAATCTCCTCAAGAAGTTTACCTGTCCCAGAAATGATTGTATCTCCTTTTTGCTTCTGGGTTCTCCTACCTTCAGAATTGCACTCATCCTTTCAGGATCAATCTTTATGCCATCCTTGGATATTATATGGCCTAGCAGCTTTCCTTCTTCTAGTGCAAAATTAGACTTCTTAGGGTTCAAAGATATGCCATACTTCCTACACTTCATGAAGACCTTCTCCAGATGATGGAGATGCTCTCTATCAGATTTTGAGTAGACAATGATATCATCCATATAAATCACCACGAAAATTCCAATTTCTCCTGTAAAGCAATGTCCATAGCTAGCTGAAAAGTGGCGGCTGCATTCATCAAACCAAAAGGCATCTTCGCATACATGAAAGTGCCCCATGGTGTAGTGAAGGAAGTCTTCCCTTGATCTTCTGGCAGCACTTTGATCTGATTATACCTGGAAAAACCATCCAGCATCGAAATCCTTTCAGCTCCCACCACTTGCTGCAGTATATGATCCATCTTTGGTAAGGGATAGTTGTCTTTCATGGAGACCTTATTCAAAGTGCGGAAATCTATGCACAATCTTATCTCTCCATTCTTCTTTCTGACAGGGACCAAATTCGCAACCCATTTAGAAAATCTGAGTGTTACAATGATCTTGGCATCAAATAACTTCCTAATTTCCTTCTCAATGACAGGGATCAGTTTAGGATTGATCCTTCTGAGTTTCTATTTAAAAGGATTCTCCCCCGGCTTATAGGAATAGTGTGCTGTATGATAGATGTATCATATTCTTTGAGATGTTCAAAACTCCAAGCAAACACATCTGTATATTTTTTCATCAACTTTACATACTCCTCTTTCTCTCTCTCCGGCAGCTTCTTGGATAATTTTATGATTTTAGGATTCTCCTCAGTGCCAATATTTTTATCTTCAATGGCATCACCAATAGGTTTCACTTTGGGGTTCTTGGCAACATCATTTTGATCAAATAGCCTTTCTAAAGGGATCAGGCCTCTTGGTATGAAATTATTTTTTAGCTGGATGATATCTTTACCTCCCAAGGTTTTCTTTAACTTCTCAACATCTTCTTCTATTTCGACATCTTCATCACCTCCAGGGGTCCTATCATTGTCATTTTCATTGTCAAAATGAGTATTCACAAACTCCCCTGATAACTCTAGAAATCTTCGGATCTGCATATCATCTTCAAACACCTGCCAGTATTTGGAATTGTCAGGGATAGAAGGTCTGTTAAGAATCTCCACCTGGTATTCTTTTTGACTAGTCATTGGGGTCTCAAATCTTCCAGCAGATACTGCCAAAGAATCGGCCACAAAATTGTCAACCCTGGGAACAACCTGGATTGTGTGCTCCGTGAAGAAATTACCAAGCATATCCCATAATTCATTTCTGTAATCCCTCATCCGAGGATGCCTGGCTTGATAACTATCATTTACCTGGTTTATCACCAACTTAGAATCTCCCAAGATCCTGACTCGCTGAGCCCCCAAATCTTTCAAAGCATGTAATCCTAATAACAGAGCCTCATACTCTGCTACATTATTCGTGCATTCAAATAGCAATTTGTATGACAAAGCTTTGAAATCATGAATAGGAGAAATGATATAGACACCGGCCCCAGCACCAACCTTTGCAACAGATCCATCAAAGTACATTATCCATTGGCCTTCTTTTTTCTGCTTTGCTTCCAAATCCTTCTGTTCCAAAACTTCCTTTTTCTCATTTGCCACAGACTTCTCTTGCAATGTCTTTTCTACCTCATGTGGGACAGCCTCATTAAAGAAAATGGAAGACCCCAAATCAGTATCAACAGCATATATGTGATGGACTTCAGGTTTATCTTGACTGCTGACCACATAGGGAGTTCTTTTTTCACTATATAACCTTCTGCTACCGTCTGGAACAGGAATTGTTGCATATGACATGTCCATCTGTAAACTACCTTTCAGCTTGGAGGTCCAAGATCTTGATAGCAACACCCCAAATTTAGGTGGAATATCTGCTACCACCACATCCATGACTATAGTTTTAGATGGCAATTTATTCAGGGTCACCACCATGTCTTTAATTAAACCAAGGAATTTTACTCTCTTAGAATCAAATGAGTATAAATCCTTATATGGTCTAGTCACTTATAATCCCAGACTTTCCACAACCCCTTTAGGCATTAGATTGTGTGATGCCCCCGAATCCAACATAGCATTGTGGACCACTTTGTCAAGCACATTTAGACTTAAATAGAAAGGAGGAACCTCTTCACCTTCTAAATTTTCAACCTTTGGTCCAAATGAAATAGCAGGATTATCATCATTTAGTTCTAAAATATCTGACTGCCATTCTCCTTGGTTTTTTATCATTTTGGTGATAGTATCTCTGTATTCAGTGTTTCTCAACATCTCATTAAATGGAACGGAGATCTTTAGTTTTGAAAGCTCATTCTGTAGGTTAAAACCAGCACTAATCTTTTCCACATCAATCGGAGTTGACTTCTTTATTATTTTATCCCTTTGTACATCATTTTCAACCTCTTTACTCACAAAGGGTTCCTTTTGTAGTCCTTTCCCCTTTTCTTCATTCAAAGAACTAGAGGAAGGCTGGTTTGGATTTGCCTTCCCCTTATTTATGGGGACATCCCTATTCCTCAGTCTCATTTTCCTTTGCACATCATCCATTGCATGCAAATAACCTCTTTGATATAGCTCATTTTCAAATTCTTCATTTGGACCTTCCTGTGCAAACATATTATGTTCTTCTTCAGTAAGATATATTTCTGAATCCTGTTCCCCAAACAGATGAATCTCATTTTCAGGTGGGTCTTCTTCATCCCCAACATAATTTTCAGGGAAAGGCGGGCGGATAGGCTGTTCTTCTTGATTTCTTGGGTTCCTCTGTCGGTTCTGGGGAGGGACATGGGGATTGCGTCTTCTGAAATTTGGATTCCTGATTTGGGGATCCCCCTGCTCCCTGTTGAAAGGCCTAGTATCCATGGTTAACTTATCCATCAACTTTTCCATAGTCTTCAACATCGTCTCAAATTTAACATCAGCGGAAGAAGATGAAGTAGAAGACATATTTTCTTCCCTTCTCCTCCTTTCCATGTCTCTATGTTTTATCTTCCCACTAGCCATCATGTTGGCCTCCACTTCTAGGGCATCAGTAAACATGGCAGCAAGAGTTTCCGATCTCCTTTCCCGTAATGAAAATGCAAAATCATTATCAAAAGCTCCAGCATAATGCAGTTGAGCAGTTGCAGGATAAGGTTTTATATCTTCAGGAATAGAGTTGTAAGCCGTCATGAATATGCTTGAAAATTCGTGAACAGACTCAAAACCCCCCTTCTTAAGACTGTTGTACTAAGATAAAAGCTGCAGAGGGTTCTGTTTATCATCCCACCTGTCCAGAAAGGCATTTTGAAAGGCCTGAAAATTTGCTATAGATCCATTAGGCAAGTCCTTAAACCACTTCTTTGCCTCCCTAGACAAACTTTGGGCAAATAACCGTAGTTTGACATCAGGATAGTCAACTTCTTCCAAGTCAATGAAATCTTCAAACTTGGCAACATGCTGTTTTGCAGTTATATCACCCTCCCCATCAAATAAAGAAATCCTCTGAGAATAATTTTGGGGGAGATCATGTAGTACAGCTGGCAAACGCAAGGGAGCAAATCTAGCGGCCATTGGTCTGGGTGGGTTCATAGGAACTGTAGTGCTCTGAGAATGCTCAGAGGCTGTTGTTTTAGCTTTGGAGGTTTGTTGCAAGTCCTTCCAGAGGGAATCTAAGAGATAGGATTCTAACCTACTAGGCTTGGACCTTGTATTTTTGAGGTCGGATTCAGACCTAACTCTCAACCCACAAGGAATGAACTCAGTGTTTTTTAGGTCGGGTTCAGATCTAGTTTTTAACAGGGTCTGCGCAGTATTGACTTCCCATGCTGGATTAATATGGGAATCAGGTGATGACGATGGGCCGAACAAAGGGAAATCTAACTTCTCTTTATTCTTTCTCTTAAACAACTTTTCTGGATCTTCAAAGCTTTTCAGGATCTCGGTATCAGAGTTACCTTGTGTATGTCTTCTTGAAGCCAGAATATCGTTCTTGAATTCTGAAACAATTTCACAATGAAGTTGCCAGGGCAAATATACAACCTTCTTTTCTTTTTGAAACTCCCGTTTGCCCACAGAAATCTCTCTTGATCTTTGTCGCTTTCCCGGGGCAGATAAGCTCTTTCGTCCTCGGCAATGGTGCTAGTTGTGTTAGCACTCAGAATGTACCCAGGTTGTAAAAGGTATACTCCAAGGTAACATCAAAACCACTTTAGGAAGAAACTGATATTTTCTTCCAGAGAGGGATCTCTCAATAAAGATTTAACAAGACCAGATTTAAAATAACATTCACAGATTTATGTATTTGGCTGAAACAATAACATAACCATTGGGCATGGAGTCACATACAACAAAAAGATACCACAAAGACATATACATGATATTCATCAAAGGCAAGGTAATCATATCATCATAGTCATTCAAATTGATTCTGGTGGAATAGAAGAGATGAAGAAACAACCCATTAATACAGAGCATCAACAAGGATGAGTTCTATATCAACTTTAGCAGAAAAATTCATATAATATCTGAAATGATAACTAGAGCATAACTACATGAATTCTGATCATCTAACGCTATATTCCAGATACGAGGAAGAAACAAAATGGAGTGTTACACAAAGAAGGTACAATCACATAAACGAAAGAAGCACAGACTGTAATATCAACAACACATGAATCTCTGACAAAACTCTCATGCATTTACTTTGTCATTCCAAAAACAGATATGTTCTCCAAAATTATTCACAACTCGATGGGTTCCAACCCCCATCTCATAAAAAGATACAAATTTATAGATAAAACAATAAGTCGGCCCCCCAGCAGATCAATAACAAAATGATCGGCGTAAATTAGAGTTTGTAACTAAATTCATACACCACTAGGAAGTTGTTACAACTCCATTCCTAACAGATCATAAAGTATGAATCAACTGGATAACAAACTCTCGCCCAATAGTTCCACGTCTTTGCCCCAACAGCTCCACGTCTTTGCCCCATCAGCTCCATGTCTTTGCCCCATCAGCCATTCAGTACCTAACACCTGTTCCTAGGGGGGAAGAATATACTTTGTTTTCCCAAACTTCTCTATAGCTTTCCACTGCTCCGAACTTGGGGTGTCACACTCCATCATCTCCCGAATTGCTACCTCAAGCTCCATAAATGCTTCATAAGATTTCTTGGGCGATCTGGCTCTGATGATTGCGAACTTCTATAGGATTTCGAAGTCTTCCATCAACATGTTCACAATGGTTTGTCCTGTCAGGCTCTTCTCCAAGTTATTAAATTTTGAGTGGTCCATGCGAGCCCGGACAAGCAGGTGATGATAATGTTTCTGCGGGAGCATCCGACCTTCTTCGTCCCAGAAGGACGGCAATCCATCTTCGAACAGCTCTTTAAACTCTTGTTTGAACTTATTGACCTGCACAAGCAATTATTCTTACTTGTCTTGGACAGTCTTCATTAGATGGTGTTTGTGGATGATCTTCTTTGCCCACAGCACTATTGAGATTCTTTCCTTTATGCCCATGTTATGCAACTTCTGGTATGTCAGTGAATTCAGAAAATTTAATGTGTTCTGAGCTGTAGTGAGGGGCCTTTTTGCCATGTGTTCATTTACCAGTTTCAGTTTTTGTTGAGCCGAATCTGTCAGTATACTCAAATCATCAATAAAATTCAGGTAGTGCCCGAGCTTGGTAATCTCTATAGTCAGGGTATCCCAAATGATATGTTTCTCCCCCTGAAGAGGGCCTTTCCCAATGCATTTTTCTTTTAGCTCATCGAGCTTTTTCTGTAATTGATTCCTATCTTGCAAGATCTGTTTTTTGCTTTCACTTACTCTAGCCAATTCAGCTTTCATATTCTCATTCTCTGCTTTCAAATATTTGATTGCTTCTTCCTTCAAACTCACCTGGGACATTGGTACTAACAAATCATCAGTAGAGAAATCATCTAAAGGCTTCTGGATATTTACAATAGACAAGTCCTTGCCGGTGGGAGTTTGGCTCATCAACTCTTCCATAATCTCCTTCTCTTCATTCTGATATTTTTTCATCAAGGAGATTTGGGATAACAGTTCCTCCCCTTCGGCTCCCACTTCTCTTTTTCCTCCTGTAGCTCTCCGGCTCTTCCTTTGTATTCCATCATCTCCTGATGGACTTTATCCTTTTCTTCTTAGAGGGTTAGCAACTCAGATGACTAAACATGTTCAGTACCTGGGATCTTCAGTTTCTTCTTCAGGACCTGGAGTGCATTATCCTTTTCGTCTAACAATCTCTTGACTGCCTGTGTACTGTCTGAACTAGCAATGTCTGTCTGCAGCTTCTTAATCTGAACAACATTTGCTTTATTTTCTACTTTCTCATGTTTCAACTGGATTTCCAATTCGTCTATCAAGATTTGCAATTTATTGATCTTCACCATGGCTTGAAGTAAGTCTGAGTAGATGATATCGCTTGTCTGTTTGTGGAGTTGAATTTTGTCCGGAGTGCTGATTTTGTCTAATCGGATCTCTATTTCAGACATTTTCCTATCACTTACCATAGCCATTCTAAAATTATTCCTCTCAACATCTCTAGCAGAGACCAGAGAGGTTTTCGAACTGTACAAACTTCTAACCTTCGGGAGCAAATTTCTCGTTTCCTCCATAGACTGTTTCCTCTTCTCCATGTAACTGGCTTTTAGGTCTTCCTTCGACTTAAACACGTGGCACAATTCCGAACTGCCTACATCACCTTCCGGATTTTTAAAAGAGACTTGGCTTATCTGCACCGCTTTCAGGGGAATTAGGGCACCTCCTTTGGAACCATCAGAAACCTCCTCATCTATAATTTCACCACTTTGCAGCAGTTTTGTCCTTTTATGGGGGCCTTCCTCATCTACATCCATGCTCTCAGCTTCAGACAAACTCCTCTTGACCAAAATACTAGCACCTTCTGTTATTTGGGCTGCTGTCTCTTCATCAGACTTTGACCTGTCAGTACATTGTAGCAAATTGGCCATTTCAGCTAGCCCCTCAGTAGCTTGATGCTTGAATGGTTTATTCTTGTTTGCCTGTTTTCTCAATGAGATCACATGGTGGGGGTCGTAGTTCATATTTACATCTTTTATGAAATCCATATTCTCCATCAACCTTTCTATAAATGCCAGGGCACCTTTACCTTTAAAAATGAAAGGGCCGACTTTAAATGGAAATTTAATATTCAAATATTTTCTGTAAGCACCAAAGTGCTCCTCCTCAGACAACAATCTCTGCCTCATGAACTCCAGTGCGAAAATCCTTGGGGTGAAGAAGGATGGTAGCCTATAAGGCTGACCAGTAAAGCCATATATTCTTAACACTGTGTAACCTCTGTACAGGAACCAGTCCCCCACCCGATCTTCGGGTGACGACTGCATTAGACATCTCATTTCGTCCAGGACACGGGGCAGGTCCTCATCAAATAACATCCTGTATATTTCGGACATGATCGAATTGGCAAATTCGACCATGTTGATTTGCTTGGGAAAATCAGAAGAACATAGAGCACTTAAGAACTTTAATTCAGTAACATTAGAACATAATAACATGTTAAGCAAGTATGTTTGAAACCTAAAGAACTGGACCTTGGGAAATTCAGTCAACTGGAGGTGGATCGCTTCGGCAAGGTACTCATCTAAATTAAGCACGGGGACTGACTGGGACTCGGGACTTAAATAATTTATTTTTAACAAGAAACCAAGGATAACATCACCTATATGACAATCGCCATCTAGACCTAACACTTGACAGACCAAAGACATTACCAGTTGCACCTCAGTTCTAAAAACGTGCAAGGGGTAAGGTGAGAAAAGGATTTCAAGAGACTGACCTTCCTTCAGGATACTTGACAGGAATCAAGAGCGACTTTCACTTTCGCAATTTTTGAAAAACTTGGCAAGGAGAGATTCATTTACAGACTCACGATTTACAGGGTAGCTTTCGGGCAGACTAAGGTTTTCTCTGACGACCGAAGCATCGATTTTACACAATATTTTCGACGTGGACCGACATACAATGATCCTCTGAGAGGGAGAATAGTTCACTGCGCACCATTCAGAAAATTCAGGGAAGTGGAGGGTTTTCTCAAGGGCGAAATGGTACAAAAAAGACTTGCATACATTCAGAACGTCATTCCCCTATGAAAAATAAGACCACAATTTCTCGTTGCTGCCGGACATGCTCCCTGTGGACAGGAAGGGGTCGCAGATGCCCCTGTGTCTGTCTATTAAAAATTCCTCTCTGTCATCCGCGACCCGACCAAACACACGAAACTCGCTCCCTTGGTACATTTCTTAATTTATACTAGTAATTTGACGAAGGAGTTACAGGATTAAAGTCCTACCTGGCGTACTGTGGAGGTGTGTGTTCGAAACGTGCCTGGTACTAACAAATGGAAGCTCCCAAATCGCCAGGTCCTTTTCGCTGTGTCCCGAGCAAATAAAATAATCATTGGAGAGGTCAACCCTGCCTTTATAAGACCACCCAATTCGCCACGTGGACAACATTTATTTCCGCAACCACCACTTATCTCTAACTGCCGTGCACTTCTATTTTTCGGTTTCATCCATGACCGTAGATCTGGATTCTCTTTAATTTCTGGCCTTTGGATCGTGTGCCACGTATCCCGTTCCGCCCGGTGCCTTGGTATTAACCAACGTGCAACTTCGTGCCCCAAAAATGCTCACAACCGTTGTTGTGTCGTACCTTCCATTTTTCACCATTGGATCAAACGCCACGTCCCACATTCCGCTGGGCTTTCTGGCTTTAACCCTCGTGCAGCTTTAATCTCCGGAATCATCTACAGCCCTCGATCTAATATACCTTTATTGGCGAGCCGTTGGATCACTTGCCACCTATCAAATTCCGCTGGGCTCCTTCCCTTTATTCAACGTGCAAGTTTGGGCTCCGGAATCTTTTTCGGCCGTTGATGTGATCGCCCGGCATTCATCAGCCGTCAGATCTGTCAACGTCTACCCAATTCCGCTAGGATTCTGGGACTTATCTCCCGTGCAATTTCACTCCCCGGAACTCATAATAACCGTTGATCTATCCCACTTTGATTTTCGTCCGTCGGATGTGTCGTCAGATAACAAATTCCGCTGGGCCTTTTGGGATTATCCGCCGTGCAAGTTTCGCTTCCGGAATCACTCTCATCCCTCGATATGATCCGACCTCACCTCTCCGCCGTCGGATTGAGAGAAGGCTACACGATTCCGCCAGACTCCATTTTCTTAACCAACTCGTGCCTTCACAAGGCGGATTTGATGTGAACCGTGGATCTGCCCAGGACCACTTTATAACCTTTGATCTGTGCAGCTGGTTAAAAGCTGGAACCTGTCTTATCTTCCTCGCATGTTGCGAAGGGCGGGGGGAATACCAACCATTGATTTTATTCCTTCCTTCATCGCGGCGTGGGATCTTTGGCAAATTGATCGATATTTTGACTATCATTCCACCCTTGCACTATATCCTTTAACCAAAGTATTTAAACAACATTACCTTATCTCCACTATGGTCTTATTTCTCCCATTGTTAAATACAGGTGTTAACAGCTACTAATGGTGTCATTGGATCTATTACTCAGCATCCTCACCAATACACTACCTCTCCTTCGATGCCACCTCATTCCGGTACCACCCCTAGTGTTGCCCAAACAGGTTACACCCTTGATTTTTCACGCATAACGGCTTAGTCCGGAGCCACACCTTCCTATGCGCGACCTGCACCAGTTCCTCACATTCATGAACGAAATTTCTTGTCACCTGCATGTAATGGTCAGACTATATGCTTTGCATCCCCTCTAGCTTCTCCTACCTATTACCCACCATCTGTACAACCTACACCTACTCTAGCCCCGACTCCTCCTGCTCCTCAAGGACAAGTCTACGCTCAGCAAAACCTCCCTAATCAACCCACCCCCAATACCAAACAAGGGCAGGGATGACGACAATGAGGTAAGAATCAGGGAAATAACTAACCTCAAGGAGGTGGCCAACAACCCAACCCTCCAAAAAACAACATAGCTAATACCCCCGCACAAAATCCCTAGCGTCCACCTAGACCTGGGAAAAACCCTCAGTTGCAAACAAACCATCTGTTTGCTATTTGTGACACTTACGTCCATTATAAACATCAGTGTCCCCATATGGATCAAGTCCGCCATTTAATACAAACCGATAATCAACGTGACCCCAACGTGGTCCCTCCATCTCAGCCAAACCTAGAACCACCAGGTCCTCCGCCTATGATGCTGTAGAATCCCTTTCCAAATCAAGGCATAGTTGCAACCCAACCATTGGTACCACAAACCCCTACACCCACTACTACGGGTCCCCCCATTGATCTCGGTGTCCATCACCTTATGACGTTATTGTCTTATGTCAACTTACATACTCGACGAAACCAGTATGGATCCACCTCGAAAACTATTAATCCCTCCATGGAATTTAACTCTACTACTCTTGATATGTCTTTACATTTTTTGAGACCCCCCACGGACGAGACTACCAAAGTCTCGTGATTCCCTTTGTGTCGTGTCGTGAACAACCCCATTTTCAAAGTCATGCTCAACTACAGTGTAGTCAACGACTTGGCCCAATATCCTTTTTCCATGCCTTCTCTCGAAGTTCTCAAAACTTGTCCTTCACAATGCAAAGATTTGTTATAAGTGTTAGTTGTTGTCGATCCCTCCGATTCCCAGTTGGTCACTTTCGACTTGGATCAAGGAGAACCCCAAATGCCATCATTCGTCGCCTTCTAGGTTTCAGTCACAATTTAGAATTTGGTTATTCATCGATGCATCATTGATGAGGGTGCATCCTCCTACATTATGTCAACATTTGTTTGTCATAAACTTGGATCCCCAACCCTTCAACCTTCCACCACTTCCCTTTGCGATTACGATAATTGCGTTGCTCAACCACAAGGCATTCTCACGAATGTCCCCATTAAGTTATATGGAAAAACCATGTTGATTGACATTAAGACTGTCAACGCCCGACTCGATTACAATCTACTCCTTAGACGTAGTTATATGTATGCAATGCGACTCGTTGCCTCTACCATATTTCAACTCTTAATGTTCCCCCACAATGGGAAGATCATGACTATCGACCATCTAACGTATTTTGATCCTAAAGGACCAGCCACTTTGGAGCATGTCCTCCCTACGATCAACACTACCATCGATAGCGTATCCATCCTTTCCCTTTCTATTGTTGGTCTAGGTCTCTTTACCAATGCTCCTTTAACGTACACCTTTTTGTCCTTACGACCCCCTCCTTCGACGATTGACATATCGAATTTGTGCACTATCACATCCGGTAACATCCCAACCTCTTCTCAACCTCAGTTGCAACCCCAACCAGAGACCTCGAGGAATTATTGGGGTTCATTCCCCATACACATGATCCACTTCCTCTTTCCACCTTTCGACATCATGAGTAATCCAGTCATGGATACTCTCAACCTTTTGGGATTCAATTTGGGTATTCCCATGTGGTACCTGGATCCACCCACCCCTTCTCTGAAACCATAGATTGTGCTGACTTTAATCCAACCTATTGAGACAATGTCGCACCCACATCCTAGTACACAAATGACTGCTTTTGTCTCTTCTTTTGCCCCTCCTCCTCCCACAAAGATTGGGGGAAAACAACCTAAATCCTCAATGGAACCATGTCCTACTCCTACATGTGCATTATGCAATGTCTCGATTTGATAATCCTTCGCACCCATATGCACACAGTAGTCGAGACCAATGATTCTCCAGTTGTCAACATACCATCCATACATGCGATTAAAAACGAATCGCTTCGAACCAACCACCCATGTGCATTTTGTGGCCTATATGGTTATTATTCACACCATTTCCCAAACTTTCCCTAGTACTGGTTGCTCCTCAGTGACCTTCACAAGCACTCCCGTGAGTCTCAAATCACTGTCCGTGAGAATATCCACCCCCCCAGTCTCTTCCTCGGACACCAATAACATCATTTATACAATCTCTAGCTCTAGTTGTCCTTCCCACTCATTGACCGCAGAAGACCCCCCTGATCTATCCCAACACCAATTTCGTGACTACGAACAGATCCTTGAAACCACCACCGGTTTTACCCCATTTCATTTAGTTCACGGTGTGAAATCGGTTCTTCACATTAAATGCCAAATTTCATCACTCTGTCTTGTCATCGAATTTCTACCTGATACTTCACCGTTAGAAAAACGCCTACTTATGTTTGAACAAACTGATGAGGACCATTGTGCTGCTCTCCAAATGATCGAAGTGGTTAAGACCCGGTCCAAGTCCCATTATGACTCCCACGTCCACCCACACACCTTTTGCGAGGATGACCTTGTCCTCGTCTATGGCCAAGCCCATGATAATACTAGAAAAAGGAAGTTTGAATCCATTTGGTATGGCTCCTCGCTGAATTAACGGTCACCTCTTGAAGAATCCTTGCAATGGGCTCTATCTTAAGAGGTTCTATGCCTGAATTTTCCCACCATGCATACCCTTGTATCATAGTTTTTCTTTATTTTTTTACATCGTTTTTATCACGAATCTCACAGTTTGTTTCCTTGGTTGCTCTAGATGGATACTACCTGGCCTGGTTATGTTGGTTTCACTAATGGTGCAAGTAGATTGTTTCCTAATCTCGCCTCGTCTATGTGGGTCATTTATTCCCTGTCTTATGAGTTGATCCATATTGACAGAATGTGTGTTGGTGTTGCTACCAACAACTAGGTTGAGTGCGACGGTGTCGCTGGTCTCCTAACCGCCGCCCTTCACTTGGGGGTATTTGTCGCCTTGATGTCTTCTTAGACTCCTAGCTTCTTGTCGCCCAGATGAATGACTTTTACCAGGTACACGATCCTTTCCTATTTAGAAAGCTCCTACGCACTAGACACTTGGTTAGACAATTCGAATCCATTTCATTCATGCATGTTCCAAGAAGTCTCAATAGTGTAGGAGACCAAATGGCTAATGGCGTTCTAAAGTGGGACATCAATCATCGTATATGGGAAATAAAATGCATCATGCATCATCATATAATCATGCATACATATGTCATATACATCATATAGGCATACTCATAATTATAAAAAGAGACTTATAAAAATCCATAAAAATGCAAAAATGTGCATTCACATGCATAAATATCATAATCATGTTCAGTACAAAATGAGAAGCTCTACAGTCTTTCTCGTCTGGTAATACATATCATACAAAATTCCCCATGCTCAAATACATTGGGGATTGCATCACATGATCCTAGTTTGAGTCATCCTCCTCTGACTCTATGTCCTCGTCAGTGTCCTCGTCCTCTAAGCTCTCCTCCTCCATCGGCATGCCACCCTGTGCTGCCGCTTTGACATACTCAACAACAACCATGATCCTCCTCATCAAAGAGATCCATTCCAGAGGAGCTATCATATTAGAAGAAATTTGGGGTTTAAAATGGACCTTATAAAAAACGGTGCCATGGATGAGCTGGATTGAGTTGAATTTTTAAACCAATAGAATTTCAATATCTTTGGTCAACCATTATGGTTGAGTTGGACATATAATGCTTATGTGTCATATTTTTATTTGACAATAGCTAACTCCATATCAACCTCACATTGGTTAAGTTCTTGAAAACATCACCTCGAAATAAGATAAATAAACTTTAACTAATAAATATAGAATATTTTATTTGATCACTACTTCCAACTCCTCTAAAACATAACCTTTGCATTAATTAAAATTGTAGTGGAAGCATTTTGAAATACTAAAAACATTTATTAATCAATTTTTTAAAAAGAAAACTAAATAATATTTAATTTTAAATAGACTTATCTTGAAATACTAAATAAAAGATATTTAGTATTTTTAATATTATTAAATAATATTTAAAAAATAATTATATTTAATTATTACATCCAAAAATAAATAAAACATTTAAATACTAACAAAATAAAAAATAAAAACTATTTTTAATGTTACTAAAATTATAATAAAATTTGATTTTACTTTTTTTCTCTCTTACCTACTTACCCATTAACCTCAATTTTTTTTTATATTAATATAAAAAATAATATGAATATACATAGTTTATTGTTTTTTATTTTATATAAACTGTTTTTTATGTTAATATAAAAAATAATATGAATATACATAGTTTATTGTTTTTTATTTTATGTGATAATATGTTTTATATACTTACCCATTAATCTCAATTTTTTTTTTATATTAATATAAAAAATAATATGAATATACATAGCTTATTGTTTTTTATTTTATATAAACAATAATTTTTTTTATGTTAATATAAAAAATAATATGAATATACATAGTTTATTGTTTTTTATTTTATGTGATAATATGTTTTATATGAATTAATATAAAATTATTTAAAAAAATATTAGTGATTTTTTAATTTTATTAATACTATTATAATTATATTTTTCATTATAAATGAATATATTTGCGTTTTACATTTATTAAATATATAAAAATTAGTGGTCTATCCATTAAAAAAAATAATAATATAAAATTCAAAAGTTTCCTATCATTTATTATGTGTGCACAAGAATCTAAATATTTCATTAATATTTTTAACCAATATCTCTTAACTCTACATTAACTCAATATAGTTGTCAACTGTCATTAATGAGGCGATTTAGGTTGACTTTCATTAGATTTTCATTAGATTTAATCTGACATGGCATATTTGTAGTGTGATGTGTTTTTTTTTTTTTTTTCCTTAGGAGGCCCATTTTAGACCCCAAATTTCCTCTAATCTTAGTAGAACGCGACGATTAGATCCTTGTCTAGGTACTGCCACCCATCGTCGGTGACCCCCTCCAATAATCACTCCACATTTAGTAGCAGTGAGTCCACTATAGCACTCTGTCGCCTCCTCTGCCCATGAACATGTGGATCTAACCCCTCCACCCTGCCCCTATACCGTTGGTGCCCCGCTAGAGGGTGCGGTCCCATGTCTACACATGCACACAGTATGTCATCAATATATATCCCATGTATGATCTAGCTACCACTATGCTAGTAAACTATATATGACTGAAACAACATAGAGTCATGTATACGTACCATCAGGTCCCAAGACCTGTCCTGGAGGTTGAGGCATCTTCGTATCTCCTCGGTAGTCCATCCCCGCATATGAATAGTCCTCTATGAGGACATGAAGCTATCGCCACTATGCAAAAATATCTTAGGTGAAGAAACATCCCACAAGTTCGCCTACCTACCTGATCATCATCTTGCACTAGCGCCTAATGCGAGGCTCGCGAGGTCCCCCCTTCCGCACAACTATACGTGATCGCAACGTCGATAGACGCTTAAAGAAGAATGACCACAAAAAGGAGGGGAAACAAAAATTCTCACTCGCCAAGATGGCCTTGTTCATCCCATGCCGAACCATTGTCAAGTACATCTGGGCCCTCCCATAGTAGGTTCCCCTCAGCACACTCTTGACCATTAGTAGCTCGCCGCTCGAGATCTTGTGCTGACCTTTCGATCCCTGTATCCACAGCACCATCGTTGCAACTTCCCGAGTCTCTAGAATCTCGATGTCGCACACCAATATGTACGATGTATGCACATAAGCTGAGGCTTATCAATGCCCGGTGCATAGGTCATCCATCAACACCCCCCTTGGGAGCTTCGGTGAGGTATTGTCAATCATGCCTAGCAGTGGGAGGCCAATAAAAAAGTACACATATCGGAGGGCAATCTCAAGTTGCTCACCCTATATGATGAGGCACTTTGAGTCTTGATCTCAAAAACTCACAAGCTTGTTCAACAACAACTTTGTTGAACACATCAAGGGGATCTGGAAGAACTTCAACAACCTACATCGGGTAAGAATATATTCCACTGCTCCATCATCCTCTACATCATCTCTGAGGTCCCCGATGTCACACTCTCTCCATACGACTCAAGGCATCCTACACATCCAAAAGGTCCTTGCCAAACCCAGTTTCCAAAAATTTTCCATTCTATGCTAGGTCGCGCGAGTTGGGCCTTTTTCTGTGACCTAAGTCACGTAAAAACACTTGACAGGTGCGACCTAAGTCACATCTATCTCCTGAACAGGTGCGACCCAAGTCGCACCTATCTCCCCGACAAGCGCAACTGGGTCTAGCCTATCTTCTCGTTAGGTGTGACCAAGGTCGTGCATTTTCCCTTGAAAAGTATGGCCCAACCCCATGAACCTTTCAGGCTTGACTGAGGCCCCCAAAATGAGAAAGTGCAAAAAATAAACCACTAAAATTGATGGGCTTAGTGAGAGATACTACCTGCAACTCATAGATCATAAAATTGTCGGTCCAAAGAAATCAGCAGTTGTGCTCTGGGCCCCTCCACTCCAACTCAATACTGGATAGTGAAAATGCTAAGTGTCATGTGGTTCCCCTTGTTTATAGGCCTCCATTTGGTCAACCCTTTCTTCCGTGCACCACAGAGTCATTCAACGTTCGTTTTTCATGCTGTTCGCACCACCGGGTTCGGTTTTCCAACCTTTGTCTACTCATAAGACCTACGTCTCATGCATGCTGATTTTCTGGGCCATTTCACGTATTCACCTCGATTTGCATGCCACCACACAAATCAAACCTTGTATGTATTGGCATGTTCATGAGCCACCCGCTAAATCCATACTGCAAACTTGGCCTTATTTTACCGCCATTCACCATCCCACAAGGAGGCCCCACCCGTGTTCCACTTTTATTTTTTATCTATATCAGCCATGTTCACAACATCACCCCTTTTGGTACATCGAACACTTCCTCCTTACTTGACTGAATATTACAGAGTTTTTGTTAAGCTCCTTTCTAACTCCTAAAAGAATGAAAAGATCGTCGAGCACGCTTTATTCCTTTCATGCTCGTTAAAGTATTTGAAGGGCATCTATGTGGCCTCATTTATTTCCTTTTTTGGATTACATAGACTATTTAAAAGAAAAGGACCACCCCGACACCTTCCAACTAGGAACGTTTCCCTTTGTATGCTTTTATGCTTTGTTGGACATTGGGACCATAACTTACGAAAAATATCACTCATGGGTTGTATTTAAGCTCTCTTCCAACCCTCTCATAAGGAAAATATCACCGAGCAAACTTGGTTTTGTTCATGCTCGTAAAAGTATTTGAATGACCATCCAATCAGTATAGGTTTAACCTTTTTCGGCCTAGTTGGACTACCTACGAAAAAGAAGTGTCTCGGTCCCTTTCGAATGGGAGAGATCTCCTTTGTACACTTTTATCCTTTTTTGGACTTAGGAGACTATTGTACAAAAAGAGACCCACTGGAGTCTTCTTCCTGTTTTCAGACTCTCTAAACATGAAAAAACCATCGATCATTTACTGTCTCGGGCTTGACAAAAATCTACGAGACAGTATCATATTGAGCATACTTCTATCATTTCTTCATGCTCCTTAAACTATGAAGAAGGACCAAACGGTGCCTCTAGGTGCCCACACATATTACACATAGTCTCTCATTATGAAAGAAACCCCCCATTGGGTATCCTTTGTTCATATTACTCTGTGATGAGTCTCCCTTGGATCCTCTATATATCACTAGTCCAGTTACTTCCCCAGGTATCTCCTAGTGCAGTCATCTCCCCGGTTCCACAACTATGATTCCATCCACATGAGTCAGTATCATTTGCTACCAGGTCATCCCTGTCGTCATACTCTGAAGAAATGAAGTTTGAGTCCGCTATGCTCCCCTGCCCCTGTTCCCCATTCAGTGTGTCATTCCCCTGACTGTTCCACATCTCTGGTTGTCCCCCTCACGCTTCTATCAAGGAAACCTCATTTCCTTGTTAGATGCAGGTCTCCCTATGTCGAAGTCAACACTTCTATTCCATAGGATAGACCCATAGGTCCATGTATCATGGTTTCATCCACCTCATTGATGAGCTCCTTGGATCACTTGAAAGGAGTCCTTAGTGCCTTTCGAGTTGGTTGTGTGTCACATGCTCGACTTCAACTCCATCATCGCACTGCTGAGATTTGTACATGGTATTGGTTCCTTCATTATTTGGTTGAAGACCTCGGTTGTCACCTGATTCTAGCACATTGGTGAGTCTATTTTCGGGACCCATGTAGTTTCATGTCCCTTGTGATTTCCGAGCTGCGTTGGTGATAGTGTTCGGAATCCCCTTAGTGTCATGCTTCCATGTATCTATAGTACTTGATTTTGTTTATTATACCTCGGATATTCTGAATCTCAGTCATTGAGTCATACATATGTGTACACCTCCAGATCAACCAAAGCATTAGTTGTTGTGATATCACATTCCATGAGAATTCCATTGTTCATATGTACCAGTTCTTCAAATTAGTATATTTATTTAGCCTCCCATTGAGGCCATCATTATGTACTACCGGTTGTCTATATGTATTGATCGACTCCCATTGTTTGGGCCTTGATCCCCATTTTATATTGAGACATTGTTATGAGCATGGGTATGCCTGCCTCGTCCATATATATGTTTGAGATTATATGTTCCTGATCCATTTTTTAGAAGAAATACAAACCAAAATCCACTACAGTTCGAATGAGGAGAATCCACTCCTTCGCGGTCCTCTCTGGTCTCTCAATCGTTGTCACCATTTCTCCCTGGATCTTATGATGTCGATCGACCATACGATGAGCTCCTACCATCACACATCAAGGGGCAATCTATTAACACAAAAAATTGTTCACCTAGCTCTCCATGGTCCAAACCAGAATTATACATCATAATACCACCATTATTTCTTCCATTTTTACCTTCACAATTAATATNTATTCCTTCCCCCATAAATGAAGGGAAGTTGAGCATTTATTGTGACTTATCCCCACTCTCTCCAAAAAGGACAAAAAAACCCTAAAATGAGAATGGGTTGAAAACCATAGATAAATACCATGCACAATAAAATACCATGGGTCAAAAAACCTTGGATCATCCTATAAATACATTGTGAAGGTATCCCCCCAAACATTACATTACATGACATTACTTTTCACCTTTCGCCATTGTTCCCGTATTTTCGCCATATCATTTTCCACGTTGTATGTTGAGCTTGCTCCATACCCTCTTGGATCCATTCCCCCTTTTTGACAGCCATTAGTGGAGACAATTGGAGAACCAGACTATGGAGACGATGGACCATTTCCTCAAATGACTATAGTGTCCCATATTATTGAAATGTATGCTTGTTCTTGTTTTCATTAGTTAGAAAAAATATATAAAAAATCATAAAAATATTTTTGTTGTTGTTACTGCTTATTATTGCAAGTAGAGGTTGAGAAATTCCTCGCACCATGAACTCTACCATATGATCCGGATAATCTAGGGTAGGTGCTTTTGCACGTAGTGGGGGAGAAATCCCCACTACACTACATTAAACCAAATGGTTATAGAGTTGGGGACTGGTTGTGGTTACTGCAAATGTTCGATAGAAGAAACAAACATTAGTGCTGGTGATGGTTATCCCTCGGGAGTTGTTTTATATTGGCTAGATCTGTTTTAGTTAACCTCGCAGTTTATTGGTTCTACTTAAGCAAAGTACCAAAATTGATAATCAATGAAATAAAAAAAAATATTATGGCTTTTATCTGGTCTGGTAATCCGAAAAAGTCAAAGTACCAATTAGTGAGATGGGATATTCTCCCTTAGGTTTTGTCTAAAGGTGGTTGGGGCCTGAAAACATGCATTTTTCTCACTTGCATTGAGGTCTAGAAGCATGTGGATGTCTATTTCAGGTGGAAGTTTGTGGACCTGTGTCATTAATTCAAAATGCTTTAAGAACCTCACATTGGTTCAGTGTATCCGGAGTTTCAAAAAACCTCGAAGTGGAATATCAAACATTTGTGCTGGTCTCTTGGAGGATTTTAAGGTATGCGGGCCTTGGTTGGCTTGGGCCAACGATGATGGTCAATCTATCAAGGTGGGTGATGACCCTATCATTGGGGGTCCAATGTGTTTCCTGTTATCAACATAATTGATATATTTCCTACATAACAAGGGCTATTTTACACTATATAATATCTCTTTGCCGCCATTCTGTTCAGCTTCTACACAGGGGTGGATTACTGCTGCAAAATTGGGACTATATGGGTCGATGGGGGTAGAATGGTCATTTTCATCAAAGGTCTTCAACATGGATCCATCATGCTGGATGAAGGCATCGATACTCTAAAATGGACCTTCAATAAGGAAACATGGGTCATTACTGCCAATTTGACCTACCAGTTGTTGACCGATGATATCTTATGCAACCATTATTGGTGGCATTCCATTTGGTCTTGGAAGGATCCTTACCAGATCATTATATTTTTCTGTCTAGCATTGGAAAACTGACTCCTTACCTAGTACAATCTCCTGAAACGAGGTATGATCGGTCCAAATATTTGTCTCCTATGTGGTTTGGCTGAAGAATATATATTTCACATGTTTGTCTCTTGCAGTTTCACTTCTTCTGTTTCATTATCTATTGGATGCATTTTAAAATGCCACATTGAATGGAATGATTCCTTATTGGAATGTTTTGTTGCATGACAAAACAAGGCTCCACATTGGCAATCCTTACAATGCTTCGTATTATGGGAAATTTGGCTTCGCGGAAATAATAGGATCTTTGAGAATTCTACTCCAATTATTCTATCCGTTTGTCTAAAGGGTCTGAACGCATTTTTTGAAATCGATCATGAAGAAAAAACTAGAATAAATCCAAAGCACAACCTTAGAGTTCTTAAAGATATGCCCCCCTCTTGCAGGTTGATGGGATTCTTTGATGGGGCCTCTCAAAAGGACTCTTATCTTTGTGGGGCTGGTGCTCTTCTATGGATTGATGAGAACATATTTTATAAACTCTGGATGGGTTGTAGCTCTAGTTCCAATACCAAGGGGGTATCCTCTCCCTCTGGGTCCTTCTACATTTTTCTAGGCATCTCGATTTGGATGGGATCCACGTTTATGGTAACTCCCGCATTATTATTGATTGGGTTAAAAAATCTCATGGTATAAACCTCATTTGTCTTGAGGCATGGATGAAGAAGACCAGGCTTCTGATCAATAGCTTCCAAAAAATTTCATTCTCTCATATGTACAAAGAGCAGAACACTCATGCTGTCTTGCTGTCAAAGCGGGCTCTTTTGGCTGATTATGGTTTTATTTTCTTCGAACTCTGGTATGTGATTTCTCTTCCTCAGAGGGTAGCTTTCAGACTATCTTTACCTAAGTATTGGGTTGGACCATTTTGTACTAGTGTCCATCCTTCTCCTTTCTTGACTCAATTTTTTGGTCTTATCTTTTAGCCTTGCTTTGGGCTACTATTGGTTTCTATCTATCATGACTTTTCCATTGGGTCCTTCCCGCTAACTATTGTAGGTTGTTGCTATTTTTTTGGTTTACTTTTGGCACCATGAAATATTTTGTACTATGTTACTGGATTTTTTGGTTTACTTTTGGCACCATTGAAGTGTATATTGTTATCTACCACTACATATACTTCAATAAAGTATAGTTACTTTTCATGGAAAATATATACAACTTTTTCATTATGTGCAAGTTTTAAATCTCATGCTTCCTATCAAGCATAAAGGCTAAAATTTGGAGTAATGAATTTCTCCATGAATATAGGTTGGATTCAAATTTGGGGTGGATTTTTTTTTTGGTTCCCTGTGTGTTTTTTTTTCTTTTTCTTGTTTGTTGGATGGTTGATCAAATTCACATAGATGTCAAATTCTTAGATGTTATGGGTTTGCAATTTATTACTCTCATTATTGTTGTTTTTTCGTCGTCAACACTAATGTATTGAATCTGCAAAATAATGTTTTTTAGCAACGACTCCAAAACTTGGTTTAGATTACACTGGAAGGCGAAGTCGTTTACAAACGAATTGTTGAGAGGTGTATGTGCATACATAAAGCTACAATAAGTAACATGTTGATGATAAATAGTTTCATCTTCATGGATTTCGCCCCAAATGTAGGGCACTGCAGGAGCCCAATGCTCTGTCTCCTATAAAGTGGGCTTTCTCTTATAAGCCAAATGACACTGAAAAGTTCAGTTTATAGTGTTTTCATTTCCCAAAGCTGAGCTAATTTCAATACATAGTAAGACACACATGGCTTTCTAGAAGTTGTGCAATTAATGGAGTCATGGACAATAAAAGAAGAAAACAAAGGTACCCAAGGTTGAAATTTATCGTCTTACATGATAAATACAGTTAGGAGATTTTTGAAAGCTGAGCATTTTGGGGAGTTTTATAATTTAAATAATTTTGAAAAAATATGTTGTTTTAATATACTAATATAGATCCATCTTAACTCGGTTTGCATGACCTCAAGGGATTTGGTCTATCCCGATGCTTGGTAAATACAAAGTTCCGATGGATCTATATTGGTATAATATGTACATTTCTCATATGTGCTCAAATCCATCATATCAAATCCCAATTTAATGATTAATGATGGATCTAACTCCATGGCAAGAAGTATTCAAGTTTTGTTAGTTTTTTAATTTTAAATTAATTAGAATATCTCTCTCTTTGTTTTGAACTTTACATTAAGGATGGCATTGTAAAAATGTGTTTCCTTAATATTTCACTATTTTATTAAAGTGCCATATGTTCAACATTAAGCAGGGAATTACACTTCATCCCCAAAGCTAAACTTTAGGTTAGGGTTGTTATTGTTAAATTTGTATTTACTTAATATTTTATTATTTTATCAAATTACCACTTATCATCTCCATGTTGAGCATGGAATTACACTTCGCTTTTTAGTATAATAATATTAAGATTTAAAAAATAAATAAAAACAATGTTTAATTTAAAATTTCAAAAAAAAAATTATAAACATATAAAGTAAAACATAAAGAGATTAAATCTCAATATAGAGGGTGAGAATCTTTCATGTCAAAATTAAAAATTATCTTCTTAAACAAAAAAGAAAAAAACTACTTTAATTGGGTAATCTTCGAAATTCATATTTTCATTGATTTGGAATTTATCCTTGATTTGGAATTATCAAAAACTTTATGATTTCAAAATAAATAATAATAAAATTTTGATGATGGATAAATTATATTTATATTAAAATATTTAGTTTAAAAATAAAAGGAAAATTATTGGAATCAAAAGAGTAAACAAACTAATTATTATTTTTTATTTCTTAATATTAATATTAATATTTAATGTTAGAGGCGTTTAAAAATTTAACAATATAGATCGGATTACCGTTTTTAACTAGAATCAAGTGTTGTTTTAGAGATTTTAATGCTAGAAATAGTTTTAGTACCCTCAAAACCTTTGAAAACTAAAACTTAAATTTTGAAAAATTCTAACCATATTTATTCAAAATGGTGTTGGAAAAATGTATGTATTCTAACTCAGATTGTTGCAATGAGTACACAGTTGATGATAATGAGCTAGTTCATATTTCTCTTAATGGCTTTAGTCCACCTTGGTACTACTTTGTCTAAGTTATCCGTGGTCAAAAAAAGTTACCTCACTCGAGCAGTTGTAGGATGCTTTCATTGGAGAGGAGATGAGACAACAACAAGTATCAACCAGTTATAAGGATGTTCCAGACCTAGTCCTCATCGAGAAGGTTAGGAAGGAGGAAAGAAATAGAAAAATTTATGTATTCTAACTCAAACCATGGAACCATAGAACTTTTAGACTACACACTTAATTTTCATTAAAAAAAATTCACATTTCTATAACATAAAAAATAATAATTTAGTGTTATGTATTTAAGTTGTCAAAAAAATATAATGTACTTTAAGTTGTCAAAGAAATTATATTGGTTGAAAGAGAACTTTTAAAATTAATATTTTATATATATTATAATTTATGTACTTTAAGTTGTAAAAATATATATATATAATGTACTTTAAGTTGTCAAAGAAATTATATTGGTTGAAAGAGAACTCTTAAAATTAATATTTTTTATATATATTATAATTTATAGATTCAAATTTAATTGTAATAAAAAAATGGTAACACTATATTTTGAAGGTACAAAAAATATCAAATTTTATTTTTAAAAACAAAGTTTGGCTTAAAAATGGCGAAACTATATTAACGATATTAATGTGTGAAGATATGTGAATTTAATTGTAAAGATATGTGAATTTAATTGTAACATACAAAGTTTGGATTTAAAAAAATGGTAAGACTATATTTTGAAGGTATAAAAAAATATCAAATTTTATATTTAAAAACAAAGTTTGCTTAAAAATGGTGAAACTATATTAAAGATATTAATGTATGAAGATATGTGGTAAAAGTTGTATATTACAATAAAGTATATTTTATTAAAAAAGTTGTTTTAATTATTATGTTTCTTATATAGTTTAGGTAGGGGTATTAGTTTGGGTGATTATCATTTTTTCATAAAAGATTATTGTTTGAATAGAGAAAATGAAATTTTATTTTGAAAAACAAATTTTTAAATAACAGTTTTTGGTATTTGATTGGTTGTTTGAGGTTGGTGTCTGCTTTGTTATGTGTTTCTCATCATGGGGCAACGAGATGATATTAGGCTCTTTAAATGCGACTGCAAGTTCAATAAATTGTGAAATTTCCTTAACAAGTACAACTCTATCATCTCTGACACTTCCTTTGAAAATCCAACACTGAATTACCCACACTTATACCTGACAACTCTACCATCTCTGACACCTGCTTCATTGCGACCTGGCCACTGGAGTCGTACGATAAAAGACAACTAAAATGCCCCACTTTCTGGCACGTTTAAAATGGGTCAAAATATTTCTTGGAAATTGATATTTTTACAATTTAATCAGTTTAGCAATAGTATTTGTCGGTCCTAGAATTAATGCTCGATTTTAAAACTACCTAGATTTATAAATTACAATCTGAGCACTCTAAATTAGGATTTCAACAATAATTTGTTTGCTAGATGACACAAGCCGTGAAGAATCTCAACGATGATTATATTATTTCATAGAAGAGTATTACATATAAAGGAAATCAAAATCATTATCTACGGTTATATAATGAGATTATTAACGAGAACTTACTAACTAATAACTAAAATATTATTTACAATGAAATCCCAAAGGGTTATGCAACATCCCCCCCTTAATCTGAAGGAGCATCTAACATGCCAAGCTACATTCTAAAATTTTCAAACTTTTCACGGTCTAATGCTTTAGTAAGATATCTGCAATTTGCTCTGAAGAAGAACAATGTGTCAGATGATTGGTTTTGGCCTCAACGTGATGTCTAATCAAGTGATATTTGGTGTTGATACGTTTGGTTCGATCATGGAATTTTGGATTCTTGGCCAATTGAATTGCATAAGAGTTGTCAACAAACAGAGGTGTTGAAGTCTATTGTTTCTCCTGTAAGTCTTAAAGTATTTTATGAAGCCAAATGATTTCTTTTGTGGCTTGAGCTGCAGCAAAATATTCAGCTTCAGTGGTAGAATCAATAGGAACATATTGCTTTTTTTTATCTCCAAGTGATAGCTACTGATCCAAGGTTCATCAAATAACCTAAAGTAGATATCCCATGCTCTTGATCTTCGTCAAAATTAGAATCTGCATAACCAGTGAGATGGAAGTTTGAAAGTTTAGAATATTTGATGCCATAAGATTGAGTGCCTTTTAAATATTTGAGCACCCGCTTTGTTGCATTCCAATGACCTTGACAGGCCTGATGCATAAACCTGGAAAGTATTCCTACAAAAAAAGTTGTGTCGGGACAAGCAGTAGTAAGATAAATTAAACTTCCAACAAGCTGCCTATACTTTGTTGGATCTTCAAATGTGCTACGTTCATTTGAAGTGAACTTTAGATTATGCTCCATTGGAGTAGAAACATAATTACAATACTGCATACCAAATTTGCTCAATAAATCTCCAACATATTTTTTCTGAGAAATATAAATGCTTTGGTTTTTTATCTACTTCAATTCCTAAATAACAATGTAATAATTTTAAATTTTTTATATCAACACCCTTTTTCAACTCTCTTTTAAAAGAGGCTATATAATCATCATTATTTCCCGTGATAAGCAAATCATCCACATAGACAACTAGATATACAACTGATCTTCCAACTTTCTTGACAAATAAAGTTGTATCATCTAGATTGAAATTCTTATAATTCAATTTGAGAAGATGTTCAATTAACTTGTCATTCCATGCTCAGGGTGCTTACTTCAAACCATACAAATATTTTACCAATTTGCAGACCTTATGTTCTTGACCTTTGATAGCAAAACATTCAGGTTGAGCCATATAAACATCTCTTTCAAGTCTCCATTCAAGAAGGAGGTTTTAACATCCATATGATGTATTTTCCATCCTTTTTGTGCTACTAAAGAAAACAGAGTTCGAATAGTGCCCCATTTTGTTGTAGGAGCAAATATTTATGTGTAATCAACACCTTCTTTCTGTGCATATGCTTTTTCTATAAGTCTCTCTTTGTGTTTGTTAAGTGATCCATCTACTTTATACGTGTTCTTATATATCCACCTGCATCCAGTAGGTTTGGTTCCAATTGGAGGGTCCACTAACCTCCAAGTTCCATTTTTTATGAGAGCATCATACTATCTTTGCATTGCACTTCTACATACATCACTAGTTACTGCTTCTTAAAAAGAAGTAGGTTCATCAAAAGCATAACAGTTTAATTCACAATCTAATGTGACAAAATCATCATATTTTTTTGGAAATGTCTTATTTCGTGTCGATCTACGAACTTGTTGCTATGGTGTTTGCTATGTTTCTCTTTCAAGAGCAGGTTCTTCATTATGTATGAGACTTAACTTATCCATTCCATTAACAATACCCTCAACTTTTTGACCCTTTGTTTCATCAACTTTTGCATTAGAAGAACTTGTTGTTATGGAAGGAAATTCCAAAAATTGACTTAGAAAAGGAATCCCCCCTTCAAGATTTGGAAGTTCGTTATCCCTTTCATGATATATTCTTTTAGAATGAAATCTATCCAGCTGAGAAATTTGTCTATTAATAGTGAGTGCATCTTTATCAAATCCAAGAAATATAACATCTCTATAAACAATAAACTTTCTCTTATCTTCATCATACAATCTATAAGCTTTGGAAGTATTAGAATATCCCCAAAAAATGCACTTTTGACTTCTTTCTCCCAATTTATTTATTTGTTGCTTAGGAATCAAAGAATAACATGTGGAACCAAAAATTCTAAATTGCTTGATAGTTGGAAGATGGTCATGCCACATTTCATAAGGTGTTTTGTTATGTAGTGCAATAGAAGGACACCTATTCTTAATGTATACATCACAAAGAACTGCTTCTCCCCAAAATGTTAACTTAACATTCTTAAAAAACATCATGGATCTTACCATATTCAACAGTGTCATATTCATATGTTATACGACACCATTTTGTTGTGGATTATAAGGAACAGTGGTTTGATGTTTAATACCATTCTCCCGCAAATATTTTTCAAAATATTGAGATGTATATTCACCACCATTATTAGCTCTAAGGGTTCCAATATTGAGTTGAGTTTCATTTTTAATCTACAAATGAAAATTTCTGAATGTATCAAAAGCTTGAGATTTTATTTTAATAAATAAACCCAACACATCCTTGTAAAGTCATCAATAAAAGTCATTAAATATGTGTTACCATTTGCTGATGAAACATGCATGGGCCCACATAAATATAAGTGAATAAGGCCTTGCTTTCTAGAAGCTCGAAACATATAATCATGAAAAGGTTGTTTACTATGCTTGCCTAAAATACAAGCCTCACATTGGGAAAGTTTTCTTGGAATAATAGGAAGCCCTTGAACTCCTTTCTGTTTTATAATTATGAGACTATCATAATTAATATGAGCAAATCTAGCATGCCATAACATGTTGAAAGATAAATTACATTGAAAGTTTCTGAATGTATCAAAAGCTTGAGATTTGCTTTTAATAAATAAACCCAACACATCCTTGTAAAGTCATCAATAAAAGTCATTAAATATGTGTTACCATTTGTTGATGGAACATGCATGGGCCCACATAAATATGAGTGAATAAGTCCTAGCTTTCTAGAAGCTCGAAACATAGAATCATGAAAAGGTTGTTTATCTTGCTTGCCTAAAATACAAGCATCTCATTGGGAAAGTTGTCTTGGAATAGTAGGAAGCCCTTGAAATCCTTTCTGTTTCATAATTCTGAGACTATCATAATTAATATGAGCAAATCTAGCATGTCATAACAAGTTGAAAGATAAATCACCATTATGTTGAGCCAAATTTGCAAAATTCCATGAATTGGATGAGGTACCATTCAAATTTAAAATTTTGTTATCTTCCACTCCAATCATTACAATCACATTACCATAAGCTCTTCTAATCTCAATGATACCATCAAACATATGTATTGAGGGACCTTGTTGTCTAATTTGCATAAGAGATATTAAATTTCTCTTCAATTGTGGAACATAAAGAATATTAGAAAGTATGTAATCAACAAGTCTTGATAATTTAAGTCTAATAGAGCCAATTCTTGAAGGTTTTCACTGAGACTTATCTACCAAATGTACTACCCCATCAATTTGACCACTAAATGTCTCAAAGAAGTCTTTCTAAATGTCATATGGCATGTGGCTCCAATATCTAATAACCAAATGCCATTCCAAGAAAATGAAGTACTAAAAGGCTTCTTCAATTCCAAGATTACAATGTGCAACAACATAATATGCAGATTCAAGAGGGTTACCTTTATCGTTTCCTTTATCTTGCATTTGCTCTTTCTTGTTAACAATTTTCTCTCAAGAAGTTCTACAATAACTGTCAGTATGATGAGTTTTGCCACATCTATAACATTGTTTCTCTCCTTGATTATATCTTACCCCTTTCTTTGTATTGTCCTCTACCTCTTCTTCTATTTTCATCCTTTGCAAATTCTTCTTTTGATTTGTGTCTTTTCTGTGCAAGACACAAAGTTTCTTCATTGGGATTAGACTTCTTCTTCCCAAATGATTTCTCTCTCCCTGCAAATTTGTCAACAAGTTTTTCAAAGGCCATAGCTTTCATCTGGCCACTAGCTTGAAGTGATTCTAAATAGTGAGTATAGGAAGGGTAGAGAGCCTTAATAAATGGAGTAAGTTGAATGTCAACTTTTACACCAGTTGCATCAATATCATGGAAAATAGCTCTAATTTCATAAGCAAGTTTCATTGGATCATTATCTTTTAATTCTAAGTTAAATAACTTCATTAACAATTGTATAATTTCAAGCTCGGAATGTGAAACATACAACTATTTTAGTTTCTTTAATGCTTCCTAAGTACTTTTTCTAGAAACTAGGTGTCTACTTACTTCTTTACTTATAGAGACAATGATCAAGGCATAAGCCTTGTTATCCTTGCTTTTCCATAATGCTAGCTCTTTGGTATTAGTAGGTGGTACTGGTGCACTTTTATCCACTTCATCTATTTCATCTCCATTTTTCTTATCTTCAAAATTCTCATTTTTACAAATTCAATCCCACATGTCATTAAAAATAAGGGCATTTTTAACTTCACGAAACCATTCATGATAATTTTCTTTACTGGATAGAATTACTCCAACTATTGATATTAAAGAATTCATTAAAATTTACTGTGTACAAATTACATTCTAATATATTCTTTTCTTTTCCACGGTTGTTCTTTAAGATCTTTGTATCTTCTAAAAAGATTTCCCAAAAGGTTTACTAATTCAATTTAAAAAACCTTGCACCCAAATATAAATGGTTGCTTAAAAAGAATTATTTTCTAAAAAGAACTTCCCAAAGCTGTTCGAAATATTAATTACTCGTAGATCTGTATAACATCTCCGTCGAATTAGTCAGAGTCCGTAGAAGTACAATGTTTCCAGTCAGTATGTCAGTATGAAGAGTTCACGTCTCTCCATATTTAAGCAATCGAACTGAATTTATGAAGTTAAGTTTCTAGGTAGAAATTAATTACAGTATTTAATGTTAGTTGGAAGCTTCCAAGATAAGCAAATTTTAGTCTTTGTATATGTAAGAAGAATAATAAAAAACTGAGTGCATGTGTGCAGAACAAAGAGAAGAAAAGAGAGTAAGCATGGAGCACTGGAGAAGAAGAAGAAAAACTCTAAGAAGAGTTTGAGAGCTCAAGCTCATGTGTTTGGAATGTGTTGAGAGTCGAAGCTCCGTAAAAGGTGAAACATCCTTGTAAATTTCCAAGTATGTAATTGCGGTTGTATTTCTTTTGTTGTGTTGTGATAACATATAATTCCATAGTTATGGTTAAATGCATGTCTTATTTATGCCGCACATCTTATCTAGATTTACTTGTATGAATTTTGTTTACATTTACCGTTTGCTAAAGACACATAGAATCCACAAATATTTCATTGTGTAGAAGTGTGAGTTTTTACCTCAAAGTGCTGAACACAAGTCTTACTGAAATACTTTTGTTATATGATATTGTGAGCTTGTCATAATATAGTTGTGTCGAGGTTTATCCCAAGTTACGGGTAGGTAAAAAGTGTTTTTTATATTATAAGTCAATAGACTAAGAAATATCATTTTATAAAGTTCCACTTAAAGTGGTCCCGTTGAAGTGGGAGTTGGTTGCAACCAAAAATTGGTTATGGATAATTCTTGTCGCAGTAAATTTCCGTCTAAGTGAAGTGGGTCTCTGTCAAGGTAAAATTGTGTCGGGTTAAAAGTCCGTAAAAATTGTTTACACTAAAAAGTGAATGTTGAGTCATGTCGCAGTGTAGTCTATCGCAGCAAATCCTCGTCACAATAAATCTTCGTCGCAGTGAAACCATGTCGCATTAAAATCCCGGCATAGGCATTTTGGTCAAAGTTACCTCGTTGAAGTAAAAGGTGGGGTTTCCCAAAGGCATTGTGTCGTAGCCCTAAAAAAAAATCTTACTATGCAGTAACTCAAGTTTACTGTCACAACAAGTCACCCAAGATCTGGTATCAGAGCAGGTTTATGAAAGAAACCTTGTCCTAAAAGGGAAAAAGTAATTGTCCAAGGAAAATAAAAATTAAAAAATGCCTTCCATTCTGGTACACACATGTTGAGTTTATAAACTCCAATTTTATTAGGAAATGATTATGAGTATTGGTCCCTAACAATCAAGGCTTTGTTTAGAGGACAATATGTATGGGAGATAGTCCAAAATGACTATATAGAACCAGTATATCAAGGAGCATATAATAATTTCACGCAAGCTGAGAAGGATACCCTGAGGGAACAGAGGAAGAAAGATGGAAAGGCTTTGTTCTACATACACCAAGCCATGCATGAAACCATACCCCCAAGAGTAGCAACAACAAATACTGCTAAGAAGGAATGGGATACATTGAAAACCGCCTATCAAGTCTTTGAGAAGGTAACGACTTCTGGATTGCAGATTCTTAAAAGAGAGTTTGAATCTATGTCAAAGAAAGATATAGTTGAATTATTTTACACTAGAGTCATTGGTTTGATAAATCAACTAAAATCTCATGGAGAAAATATAAAATACAGAAGGATTTTTGAGAAAATTCTTAGAAGTCTTCCCTCGAGATTTGAATCCTTGGTAGTGACCTTGGAAGAAAACAAAGACTTGTCTCAATTTACCAGTGATGAGTTATAATCCTCACTCATCAATCATGAACATAGAACCAATAGATCAAACACATCATTAGAAGGTGCACGTGCAACAAAATCATCCATAAGTTGTGGAAGAGGCAGGGAAGATATAACTCTAGAGGTAGAGGAAGAACTTTTCTAAAGGAGGGCGCAACAATAGTCCCACGAATGTTGTTGGTAGAGGACAAAATCAGAAAGCCAATCAGCCAAGTGGTCACAGGTTTGATAATTCAAAAATACAATGTCATTACTGCAATAAATTTGGTCATTATGCATATGAATGTAGGAAGAAGCAGTATGACCAAGGAAGGCAAAGCCAAAACTAGTCGAACAACACCAGCACTTCATCGAGCACAATGTTGTTGGCATGTGCATCCCCAATTGAATGCAATGATGTCCAAGAAATTCCATGTGACATATGGTATTTAAATTCAGGATGTAGCAATCATATGACTAGTAATTTAAATTTGTTTTCCAGTCTAGATAAATCAGTTCAAACTGATGTCACACTTGGAAATAATGTCCAAGTCACTGTTTTGGAAAAATGTACAGTTGATATTCTAACCAAACAAGGGGAGCAAAATATTATTCCTGATGTCTATTATGTCAAAGGTATGAAACACAATTTGTTGAGCATTGGACAGTTGATACAAAAAGGTTATAGAGTCTACATGGAATACAATCATTGTGTGATTAAAGGCTTGCGTACAAGAAACCAACTGATAGCAAAAGTACCAATGAAAAGCTAAACCGAATTTCAGGGGGAATATGGTCTAAATTCAGATGTATGAGTCATAAAATCATTTAATGAGAGGCCACACGCTCTCAGTCATCATAAAAGCATTAAACGGAGAGGCCATCCTCTCTCATCCATGGTAATTGACAACTCATGGTTTTGTTCCATGGTATGGATTCAAGGCACATTGTACCTCTCTCATCCATGGTATTTCACAACCCATGGTTTTGACCCATGGTATTGCCCCAAGGCACATTGTAATAATGTTATAAAAAGGCTCTATGCCTTCTCAATAAAGCATGGAAGGATTTTTTGCATCCTACATTTATCTTACTCTATTGAGTTATTGGGTTATTGGTTCTGAGTTCTTTTTTTGATATGGTTTGAGAGGTGAAGCTCAAAAAACCATCTTTGAGCCTCACCCCTCCATGTGGGTTATTTACTCTATGTATGTTAAGAGTCAAATGTTAACAATTTTGCAGCTTTAATTCCCTCCTCTCTCAGCATCCAAGCCTTTCGGGTCTCAGCCCCCAAGATCTGGATCAAAAGCAATCACTTGTTTCTTTTGAGGATAATGCCAGACATGAAAGAGAAGGAAAAAAGCAAAGAAGTAGACAAGCACTGCGACAAGGAAGAAAATGACAGCACTCAAATTCAAGAAGTGTTTCAATCAGAGGTTCATGATGAGTCCTGGCTATGGCATTTTAGATTTGGACATCTAAATTTTGGTGGGTTGAAGCTACTGCACACAAAGAATATGGTGAAAGCATTTCCATTGATCGAAAAGCCAGAGAGAGTTTGTGAAGGCTGCATTTTTGGCAAGCAGCATAGAGATACTTTTGCAGTTAGAAAGTCATAAAGATCACGCACACCCCTTGATATTGTGCACTCTAATATTTGTGGCCAAATGCATACACCATCCATGGGAGGATGCAATTATTTCCTTACTTTTATTGATGAGTTCACAAGAAAAACATGGGTATATTTTTTAAAACATAAATCTAATGCATTTTTTTTTCAGCAGTTCAAAGCACTTGTGGAGAACCAAAGTGGATACAATATCAAAATCTTAAGGACAGAAAGAGGTGGTGAATATGTATCAAATGACTTCCTAATTATTTTCTAGTCCCATGGAATACACAAGCAATTCACTGTGTGGTATACACCTCAGCAGAATGATGTTGTAGAGAGAAAGAACAAAACCATTATGGAGATGGTACGCAACATTATGGAAACCAAGCATTTGTCAAATGAATATTGGGCTGAAGCAGTCGCAATTGCTATATATATCATGAATTGGTGTCCGACAAAGAGAGTGACGAACAAAGTCCCTAACAAAGCATGGACATGCATGAATGATAGTGTTTCTCATTTAATTTTTTTTGGTTGTGTTGCATATGCTCATGTTCCAAAAGAGCTGAGAAAGAAACTAGACAAGAAGGGACATAGATGTATTTTTAATGGTTACTCTAAAGACACCAAAGCATACAAGTTGTATGATCATATCGCGAGAAAAGTAATCATTAGTCACAATGTTCAATTTATCAAGAAAGAATCATGGGATGGAACTGTCGAGAAATATGTCCAGATTGTGTCGACTACCAAGCATTATGACATGGCAAAGGAAGTGGTTCAAACACCACTTGTGAGTCCAAATGTTGTAGCACCATCAACTCCCGGGAAATCGTGACATGTTTTAGCACAACGAACGTCGACACAAGTCACAACCCAAGCTATACCGACAAGCACAACAAGAGGACAACAAACTCCATCAAGCAGTTCGTCGAGGTCGACATCGACAGATCCAATAAAGACAAGAAGTTTGCGTGATATATATGAAACTGGTACACCAAATTCATTCTCTCTTTTTGCATTATTTTCTCCAATAGACGATTCTCTAACATTTGAAGAAGTTGTTGAAGAAGAAGTATGGGCACAAGCCATGGATGAAGAAATATAATGCATTAAGAAGAACCAAACATGGGAGTTAGTAGATGTACCAAAAGATAAGGATGTAATTAGCATCAAATGGATTTAGGAGACCAAGCAAGATGTTGATGGGAATGTGCAGAAGCATAAGGCAAGAGTGGTCACAAGAGGTTTCACACAACAACCCGTTATAGACTTCAATGAGACCTTTTCACCTATCATACGCATGGATACAGTCAGAACAATTATGGTTGTTGCAGCTCAAAACAAATGGCCTGTTTATCAAATGGATATTAAATCTGCATTTTTGAATGGCTATCTAGAGGAGGAAGTGTATTTGGAACAACCATAAGGATATGAAGTTCCAGGACAAGAGCACAAAGTATACAGGCTGAAAAATGCACTCTATGGTTTGAAGCAAGTTCCTAGAGCTTGTTACAGTCGCATTGATTCTTATCTCACTCAAAATGGATTTCACAGAAGTGAAAGTGAACCAATGTTGTAGATCAAATTTAATGAGCAAGGTAACATGTTAATTGTCTTCCTATATGTAGACGATTTAATTTTTACTGGTGATTTTGGCATAAAAGATTTTAGAAAAGTCATGGAAAGCAAATTTGAAATTAGTAATTTGTGGCATCGAAGTCCAGCAGTCTGAAAGTGATATATTTATATCATAGTCCAAGTATGCAAGTGCAATTTAAAAAAATATTTAATATATGTAATTGCAAGGTAGCCCCAACACCAATAATAATAGGTTTTAAATTGAGCAAGGATGATGATGGATCAACTATAGATCCTACAAAGTTTAAAAGGGCGGTTGGTAGCCTTGTGTATTTAACTGCGACAAGACCAGACATCATGTATGGAGTAAGTCTGATCTCAAGATTCATGGAGTCACCAAAAGACTCTCATTGTAAAGCAGGTAAGAGAATTCTGAGGTACGTAAATGGCACACAGGACCTTGGCATTATGTATTCAACCTCAGAAAATTTCAAAATCATTAGGTACACTAACAACGATAATGGAGGAAACACAGATGACAGGAAAAGCAGATCTGGGTACACATTTCATTTTGGTACAAGTGTTGTGTTGTGGGCTTAAAAGAAACAACCCATTGTAACTATGTCTTCAGCAGAAGCAAAGAATGTTGCAGCTACAAGTGTTGCATGTCAAGTTGTTTGGATGCAGAGAATACTAAGAGACATGTCGCAAAACCATCAAGAACTAACAACCATTTTCTGCGACAATGGTTCAATCATTTGCATTGTCGAAGAATCATGTGTTCTACAAGAGAACCAAGTACATCAACACAAGGTATCATTTCATAAGAGAATTGGTGAACAACAAAGAGACTTGTTTAGAATTTTGTAGGTTTAAAGATCAACTAGCAGACATCTTTACAAAACCATTGGCAAGGGATACGTTCCAGTATCTGCGAAGATATTTAGGAATGACAAGTTCCATTCAATGAATTCTGTCATGAACAACACAAGTTTCAACCCTGAAACAATTTGTAAAATTTTGTTTTATGATCTCCATCCGATCATAATTAAGGGGGAGTGTTGGAAATATTAATTACTCGCAGATCTATATAACATCTCAGCTGACTCAGCCAGAGTCCGTGTGTGTGAGCAAGCGCGGAGTAGGGGAGAAAAAGGAGAAAAACTCGAAGAGTTCGAGAGATCAAGCTCATGTGTTTGGAATGTGTTGAGAGTTGAAGCTCTGTAAAAGGTGAAACATCCTTGTAAATTTCCAAGTTTGTAATTGCTTCTTTTGTTGTGTGGCATGTCTTATTTGTGCCACACATCTTCTCTATATTTACTTGTGTGAATGTTGTTTACATTTACAAGTTTGTGTAAAATGTGTGAGTTTTTACCTCACAAGTCTTATTGTGGCAATATAGTTGTGTCCACCTTTATCCCAAGTTACTAGTTTTTTTTTTTTATCAGGGGGAATCAACAACTGTTGGAGCGTGCCCCAACCATGGAACGAGTCACACTACCACCACTATAACACCTGGCTTTCAGCACGTGCCCACAGAACACTGAAAGTAGTTTAAACCGAGTTTCGAACCTAGGTGGGGCCACCTATGTTGGAAAGTCAACTACTTCCAGTCTAGCCTGATTGGCTTATCCCAAGTTACTAGTTGGTAAAAAGTGTTTTTTATATTATAAGTCAATAGACTAAGAAATCTCCTTTGATAAAGTTCCACTTAGAGCTAGGATAAGTAAATGCCTGTCCAAGTCAGGTAGGTGTCTATGGAGGTAAAAGTGTGTGGTTAAAAGTGAGTAAAACTTGTGTCCACCAAAAAGTGAAATTTAAGTCATGTAGTCTGTCACAATAAATCTCAGTTGCAATAAATCTTCATTCAAATAAAACCCTCTGACGGGTATTTTGGTCGAGGTAACAAGATGGGGTTTACCATTATGTCGCAACAAGTCAATCATGAAAATATAATTATTTTAAATAAACCTAATCTTGTATGCAAATATAAATAAAGTCTTTTTTGCTTAAAAAAAAAGTTATGTGCAATCTCTTTCTATACCGTCGTTTTTTTTCCACAATCTTTACTAAGCCGCTCTTTTCTAGGTGACAACTCATTTGGGGCTCCTCCTTCACCGGGGCGGCGTTTTGGTTAGCGCTTATACTGCTCGCCGCTGGAGAACCAGATCCCCGAGTCCCGAGTCTGTGCTCAAAGAAGCTTATGTGAATGGAGAACTAGATCCCCTAGTCTGTGCTCAAAGAAGTTTATGAGAATGTGAAAGTTCATCTTTTTCCTGGTGGATTTGACGATTACGTGCATAAATTTGTCTTTGTTCTGTTTACTCCGTTATGTTTTTATTATCGACGTGGTGTACGAGAAAGCTAACCACATTTGCTGGGCTTCTTACACGCAAAGGTTTCACCAAACCTGAAATTGCAATTCCCGTAGTCATCCATCCAACTCACATCCGACTCTACGACAAATAATTTGCAGGTTTGTTGATCACTACGTGGTTGAAAAGATCCGTAATATTTTCTTTTTCTTCAATCGCCCAACTCCTCCAGACGAAACAATATCCCGAGCTGGAGGCATAGAATACACCGTTGTGGAGCTGGAAAAGGTCGGCATAAAGTTCAAACTGGGATACATTAATGTTTGGTTCAACAAATACTCCCACATTCTTTGCATTCCGTGAATGGTTGTATCTTCTGTGCAGACGACGACTAGAGTGTTTTTCATAAACTTATTTGCATTGGAGTTCCTTTACGCAGCCCATCCCATATCCATCACGCAATTCATTCACTTGATGGAGTGCCTCATTGGCACCCTCGAAGATGTTCACGTCCTTCAGAAATCTAAGGTCATCAGTTATCGACCACTGACATGGACCATAGCAGTTATGCTTTGCTAAACTCAGGCGGTTTCCCTTTCTTGAGTGTGTGTGAGGAATGGAAGGTTGGATGCGCCTCTTCATATGATACAGTGCACAATTATCTCTCTTTACCTTTGAGACTAAGCGCGTGGGTTACCTCTTCAAATCTATGGGGGGATGGCATTTCTCATGTGTGCATTGAACTTACCTTATGCATTTTGGATCTTGGCAGCCCAGACATGGTCATCAAACACTTGCCAACTGGTTTTGGTATTAAATAAGACATTGTGCTTACAAATTAATGGTCTGGCGTTGGAATGGCAATTGTAGACTATCAATTAATGCACGATTGAAGCCTTCTTCAGAGGTAATTTTGTGTTTAACAGGATTCGAACTGTGAACCTACGAGAACTTGAAGAAAATTGCACTAAGTTATTCCATCGCAAGGAAGAGAGGCTGTAAATCTTCTGGGCATTGCATACATAGGGTGAGCACTTTCATTCACTCTTCATCATATTGGTATTTTATATTCTTATCCTCAATATACAACTTATATATATTAACTCAGTTCCTACCTACAATGCATGAAGGGCTACCATTTTTGTGTGTTCTCCTTCTGGGTATTTGCGATCAGGGTTGTTTTTGCTCAGTTGTATTATATGGGAGAAGTGGCAGGAGCATTTCAGTCTAATAGAGAGATCAGAGAAATTGATATCCAGTTTGAAGTTATTTCAAAATTTTCTTCTTTTCTGACTTTTTAGTTATTTATAGCTAAGCCTTAAATTGTATACCTCTGCAATGCAATATTCATTGGGCTACGAAAATCACACTAAAATATTAGCCACTTTTCCTACTTTCTACCTTTCTTTCTTCTTTTCCTATGTTTTTTAAAGGTTATTAGACATATATAGAAAATGCCTAGATTATGTTAAATATTTTTGGGTTTTCGTTATTTGAAAATCTGTTGCAGTTTCTATATCTAGGCATTTTGTACCAAAAAAATATATATTATAACTCTTAATTTTTTTAAATTTTGAATTAAAATATCCCTTTGTTGTGGATGCCATGACCAAAGGATGCCTATTACGACTTGTTCATAGCTTTATCTGTTGAGATATGTAGCATCTATGGATTTTCAAGGGCTCAAGGCCCTGGAACTTCTACCCGGTCTTGAATGTGGTAGTAATTTCTATTAACAACATGAATGCAACAACACCTATTTAAGGGTTTTGAACGCATGTCCGAGCATTGATCATTTTTTACTTTAACCACTTGACCAGACCCATTTGACTCTTGCATCGACTCTCAATGACTTAGAGTCATTTACAAATCAGTGAGGTTTCATGGTTTTATTAAAAGGAACGTTCCTTTCAACATGTTAAATGACCTTTATGTTTTTGTTGTTGGCAGTCTCCTTTTCTTAGCCTAGTTGTGCCAGGACTGCCTAAATATTCTTCATGTTCGGTGTGGGTTCAATTTCTGAACCCATGAGTTTGGTTCAAGCTTTTCTTTTTAAGGGCTCTGAACCGTTCATGTCTCTCTGTTTCCCACCTACCAAAATCATGTGCCTTTGCCTTGCTCTCACCAAACAAGGTAATTGGATCGCCCAGGGTAATAAGCATGGACATAATAGTCATTGGCAAGACTACAGTTGCAGAAGCTGAAATAAGCTGGCATTATGCTTTCCAAATGAGTTTGTTAATAGCTATATAAATATTAAACTTTGAAATGTAAAGAAAATAAATCTATATTAAAAAGAAACGAAATTACAAATCCAAAAGGAACCAAAATTGGAAAGAATTTTTCTCCCAACTAGATTGGAAGCAACCATGGTAGCTTCTAGAAAAGAAGTACTAGATTGGAAGCAACCATAGCTTCTAGAAAAGAAGTACAGAATCTATTGAGATGATAAAATCCATTGTTATTGGAAAGGAGAAAATATTTAGTTTTCATTTCAGATGTTGTGGCCCAATACTGCCATTGAGATGTGGAGTGTGTTGTCAAGGCATCACATTGGGTTAGCTACCAAGCATGCCTTATATATCGCTTATCAAGCGATAGTGGAGAGTGTTTTATTTGCGACCATAAAACTATTATGATATTTAAATCGTGGCTTATGGGTCCATATTATTTCTCTTTTCAGAGACCGAAAGAGCGAAACCAAATCCACGTTAATGCAAATATTTGTCGGGCCATTATATATATATATAATGAAATTGAGGTTCTAATACGATGCCGAAACACCTTATAAAAATCTATTTATAAGATATTTTTCACATACAAGAAGAATAGAGTTAAGAATAATGAGAATGAATCACAAGAGAAGAGGAGAATGATCCATAAATCTTTCTATGTATTATTGATCAACTTAGTGTATATAAATAATACATCATTGTGAGGTAAAATTCAGTTGTTTAAGAGACAACTCAAGCTCATAAAGCATGCTTACTAAATATGATAAACCCCAATAGGTGACTAAATCACTTTTCAAATCAGTCAAGGAGCTCACCAGTGGTGGAAAAACACACTAATCATGGAATTTGGAGAGAAAATAATGGAGGATGAGTTGGCCACAAAAGATAGCAGTTTCCTACTTGACTAGCTTTACCTTATCCACTATAAAGTAGGAATAAAGCACTATAAAGACAGAATCTCTAGGAAGGCGCAATAATTTGGGTAGTCAATAAAGTTGACAAAATCTAACCAAAATCAGTATAAAAACACTCCTAAGTATATATGGCAAGTATTGATCAAATGGTACAAGTAGATGCCAACTATCTAAGCTAGTATATAGGAAATTAACCAAAAATAATTAACTATTATTATCCTAAGTATTGAGTGAGTTTATATATATATATACTTTCTAATCAAGCATGCTATCATTTTTATCATTGATGATAACCTTATGATTTTATACATGTAAAGTGATGCAGGGGTTAACTCAAACGTCTTTTGTATTTTGTAGTTGCCAGCATTTTGTTGTGTTATATTCTCATCATATTTTATTTTATGTTGAATGATACTTTTAATTGGCACTGTGCTTTCCAAATTGTTTGCAGTGATTGGAAAAGTTGAAAGAAAAATTGAATGTGGGCACCTTGTTACACTCACCAGTGACTCTTGAAACTTGATGCAACAACTATCGAAGACACTCGTGCACTTGTTGGAAGAAATAAATTACAAAACACAAGAAGGTTGGAGAAAATATGTGCAGTTTGTACTTCTTGTTTCTGTTTATAATAAAGTACAATGAAAATACTCATCAAAATGTGGATAATGAAACAAAAGATAAGAAAATACTCATCAAAATGTGGATAATGAAACAAAAGATAAGAAACCACTAGCTGTAACGAGTGATTGGTGGTTTTATAGTATCCACTGATAAGCATTGTGAGATTCCACAGGACACTGTACCAAACATTTTCTCAAAGTCCTCATCAAAAGCGATCCAAAAATCCAAACATAATTAGGAGAATAGAATTAGGCAGAAAAATTGCTTATTGTTGTTTATCTCATTCTGTTTTTTTCTATATGACACATTGCATACTTTACAGTGATGTGGATATTCTTTTGCATTTTAGTTAATTTAGCTTAATTATGTGTTCTTATATTTTATGAACACTCCTCTTATTGTTCATGGGAGTAATAATTTTTAATACTCTCTTACCAGTTTGGCAATTTTTGTATAATTATATAGTTATTAATCAAAACATCTCTATGAGCCAATTTACATCAGTGACCCCATCAACACCATCAAGGCCTCAACTATTAATATTTGCTGAGTGGATAAAGAGATAGAAGTAATTAACAACAGTGGATTTAATTGCATTAATGATACCTTAAATGAATTTACCATGGAGAGAAAGCTAAAGCTGGGTCAAATTGTTGCATAAGCATTCATTTGTATAACACTTTTGAAATTATGAATATATGGCATGAAAAATGTTTCCACAATACCGTACCTTAATGAAATTAGATAAATATATTTATAGAATTTATTCACAGAGGTTGATTTTGGATAAATTTACAATCATATTATTATTATTATTATTCTGTTCATTATTACTGAATTATCTATTTCTACCCGAACACCCCCAATAGCAGCGGAAACATTTATTCAAATATAAGGAGCGAGAAAATTTATTCAAGCAGTAATGCAGTGAACTAAGGTATTATTTGCCTGTTGAGTAATTTGTTTTCAAAGTACAGTTTTATATATACTTAGAAGTTAGAATATTATATTTAATTATGCTAATATAATTCCTAAAATTTACTTTGTGTATTTTGGTGCATCTAACTAATTGAATTTTGATACACTATATGCATGCTCAAACTAGGGTCTACTTTGGGTAATATTAACTTGGGATTTATTGTTGAATCTTCTAGTATAATTCAAGAAGTGTCTTGTGTCCACTATTCAAGTCAATCAATCCTTCTCCATATCCTTTAGAAGGTTGATATATTGTGAAACATGTTAGAGTTTTGTTCTTAGTTTTTTAGCTTATGGCATTTTTATAGTAATTTGAAATAAAAATTCATTTTTGTAAATGAAGTGTTTAAGAAGTTTGCAAGTATTAGTAATTTGAAATGAAAATTCATTTGTGAATGAAGTGTTTAGTACTAGTAATTTGAAATGAAAATTCAGTTGTGAATGAAGTGTTTATGAAAATGACAAATATTTCCAAGAAAATGGGTTGAAATGTTGCTTCATTTATCAAATATATTAGTTGAATTTGAAAGTAATTTTGTTCTTCCAGTTGGAGAAATGTCTTAGAAAAAGTTTTTATAATAGTGATTTTACTTATCTTGTTTTGTAAATGAAGTGTTCAAGAATATTACAAGTATTAGTAATTTGAAATGAAAACTCATTTGTGATAAAGAAGTGTTCAAGAAGATGGCAAGTATTTCCACCAAAATTGGTAAATCTTTGTTTTTTTTATTAATGTTAGTTTAGCTTACCAACAATGATGTATGTGTTATTTTTCTTCTTTTGCAAAATATGAGTTCAAAGGTTGACACTTGATAATAGAGGATATCATTAGTATAGATCCCTTATTTTTCCCCCTCTAGTGAAGTCATATCTCCCCTCGTGTTCTCCACAACTATCTTGGACCATTATATTATATTTCAGTTTTAATATTCACATATCTGGTATTCATTGTGGCAAAGTACTACCAAAATATTCATGGAATTATATTTATATCATCTACATGCCTAACCATTTATTAGTTGAGCTTTGCATTAAGAATCCATGCTATTATATTTACATTATTTACATATAAAGTAATTTATTTAAATTTATGGTTCAACTTCCATTATATATATGTGTGTGTGTGTGTCAAAACCAAGGTATTACATAAATTGTTTATTCTTTTTTTTTTTTAATTGTCTATGATAATTTTTTATTTTAATTTGGGAAATTTTGATATTGAATTAAGAGGTTTTGTATTTATTTTGTTTATGGTTTTACAGAATGGAAAGGGTGCAGCCCATATAGGTTTCATTTTAAGCTAAAGTGGAAACATGTAATATTTGTGAATTATTTATAACTTTGGTTAAATTGAAAAAGTATTAAAACTAAACTGGATAGTATCGGATTACTATATGGATTAATTCATTGTGTAGAAGTGACACCTAGTACTGGGAATACCCCATTCAAATGAAAACTGACATTGAAATAATTGAATGGTCAATAAAAATCTCTACCCCAACTTACATCGTGAATAGACTCCAATTTAACTAATGTCTTGATTTTTTTAGTGTTACTTAATGCTACCTTTTCAATCTTTATAACATATATGACTTTTGGTTTCACACTTATTCAAGAAAGCGAGCTGACATCAACTCATATTCATTTGGATAAAATACAAAACAATGTAGGAAAGGAACCTACATCTCATGCCCTCTGACCGTGTTGGTGGCATTTCTACTTTGTGGCTACAATTCTAGCACAACTAGGTACAAAATAGGCATTTTCAGGGTACCTTACTTTTGGTAACTAAAAACTAGTGCTTGTAATACGTTTGTTCAACGCAACAACATATTGTTTCTCTTTCATGTAATAGCAATCTAAGCAATTTTTGGTAGGTTTCTTTACTACAACATGGCACCATCTGTCTCTCAGAAGAAGAAAAAAAACAACATTTTTCTAAATGCAAATATATAGCTAATTTTTGTTGGTGCAAGGAGTGATTTCTTCATAGGGTTATTTTCACCTAATACCCTGTTGCATAATTTATGAATGATCTTAGTATCTAGCACCCTACTCTTATTTTGTTTAGCAATATTATGTGATTCTCTTTTCTTCTTTTTGTTCCTTTTTTTCATTCAATATTAGGAGCTCAAAATTCGATATTAGTATATGGAAATAGAGTGTGTGGACTCTAGAGCATAGAATAATGTTGGTGTGAGGGGGGGGAGAAGAGTGACACATAAATGCAATGCATAGAATAGTGTTGGTGTGAGGGGGAAGAAGAGTGAGAAAAAAATACAATGGAAGTGGATGGTGAGAATTAAGGATTTTGAAAAATGTGTATTTCTCACCTTCAAATTTGTATCAGGTGGATGGAAACCTCATGTAAGTATACATTATTTTTATTCCATCTTCATCAAATTATGGCAACTTTTCTTCCTTTTCGATTAAATGGTGATAATTATATTTGGTAATTGGTTGTATGCTAATTGTTAGACATTATTTAATTTATTTAGTTGATAAATGGAAGGTTAATTATTTAAAGTATTTTGCATGGGTTTATAAACATGGAATCTCTCTCCATAGAGTGATTAGTTGTCTATATTATAAGCTATATTTTTCCTTTTTTTGAATTAAATCGTAATAATTATATTTGGTAATCAGTTGTAGGCCAATTGTTAGACATTAATTAAATTATTTAGTTGGTAAATGGAAGGTTAATTATTTAAAGTATTTTGCATGGGTATATAAACATGGAATCTCTCTCCATATAGTGGTTAGTTCTCTATATTATAATCTATATGGGCATTGTTGTGATGTAAGTAAAGGTTCAACATGCTTATGCAGATCAGAAGATGCTATCGAAGTGTTTGATTCAAGCCTTTAACAAGACGGAATCTTCCATTGTTCATAACTTGGCTGAGTAAAAGGAGATATTAAATCAATCTAAAACTCTACACATGTAACAAGAGAAACGAGGTGGCAATGTCCCCGACATTGTCACCTACCCTTGCGAGAAAGAGAAAGAGCAATTGCTTTCACAAGAGGTGCTAAGTAATATTAATATAAATGCTTCAAGTTTTACTAGTTTTAAAATTGGACCTAGTCAGTTGAGCCTTCTCCCAGACCCTTCTAGATCAATCTCTCTTAATTATTATTATTGTCTAATAAGCAATATATGATATATCATTATTAATTTCTTAATTTAATCCTATGATTGGATCTACGTGTCTACGCATGTGGAAATGTCAGGAACATTGCCACCACATGGATCTTGTTTCATAAATGATTTAGTATTTATTAATTAATTAAAAAATCACTTAAAACAAAGTAAAATTTTAAATAATAAATTAATTGAAAGTCAAATTAAATATGAATATTAATTATTAGTTAATTGAAAATTCTTGAATTGAAATCTCAGACACGGACTTGTTGAAATCTCACACATGGATTAAAAATGTAATATTGGAGTTAAGTGAGGTTTCCCCCTATCCCCTACCCTTTTTGGCATTTACATTGATCTAGAAAGATGTTTAGAAGAAGCATGTTGCACCAACACGATCTTGGTTGGGATAGTAATTATCATCCTGCTTTATGTCGATGATATTGTTCTTATGGAAAGGTGTCCCTCTGATGTTGCTAAGAAATTAATATATCTCTCAAATATTTCTGCTCTAACATGGGTATGACTGTTAACACCAACAAGACAAAAGTTATGATTATAAAATCTAGGAAAGATACCTACGCAATTTATTTATGATAATAGAAAACTAGAGGAAAAGACTTCTTACATGTGTTTTGGAATTAATATTCATCACAAGCTCAATTAGAACTATAGCATTGAGAAAAAGACTAAAATAAGGTGGAAAGCTTATTTTGGTCTCAAAAATAATTATAAATTAGCCAACCTGGTCATGTGGGATAAAAAGAAGTTCCTTTTTGAAGCTCTTGTCATCTCCGTTATCTTGTAAGGTTGTGAAGTATGGGGGTGCAACCTTTCTAGAGAATCTTAGAGGAAGATTGATCAAATCTAGAAGCGATTTATAACTTATAATCTTAAAATTAAAAGCAATAAGCCTTATCCTATTATCCTCATAGAAGTAAGTCTTTTCCCTATCGAGAGTATGACTATTACTAGGTACCTAATGTACAAGCACAAGATAAATAACGTGGGAAAAGAGAGACTTCCTAAAATTGATTTAAACTCGAGTCAAAACCAATTACGTCTCAAACGGAGTTGGTGTAAAGAGAACATTGCTTGGTTACTTATAAGTTTAAAAATAATCTATGGTGCAAGGAAAATTTAGCAGTTAAGAGAAAATTAAGATACTATGAGGTCATTAACCCTAATTTGGAAGATCATAAGTATCTCTCGGTAGTAACTAGTTCAAGGAAGAAAATTAATATAGCCAAGATTAGAACGAACTCTCGTGAGCTCCATAGCGAAACTGGGTGTTGATCTATTCCTAAAACACCGTGGGTGGAAAGGGTTTTCCATCTTTGTGAGTCTTTAGGCATTAAGGATGAGAATCACTTTCTCTTACAGTGTCCTGCTTACATCGACATTAGATTTAAGTTTCATAATATTTGCTTGTACAATACAAACATCTCTAGCCTCCAAACTTGCAAAAACTATAGTGAGCTCAGAGTTTTTAGCACAGAAACAAAATTTTAAAGCAAACCAAGGAATACCCTTCTTAAAGTCCAATAGACTAAAATTGGTCTCCGTAGACGTTAATTGTCATCATCATCATCATTATAAACATCGTTGTTATTTAATTATTTTATAAATAATGTTTAATAATATTTAAATTATCATAATAAAAACACATTAAATAATGTTTAAAATATGTCAAATATCATATTAAAAATTCAAGATTAAATATATAAATGATCATGTGCATTATTTATATAACCCTAATTCCATTTTAAATTGTTATTTTCTTTATAAATATGTAATCATTGTATTTTAAATTGTTATTTTCTTTATAAATATGAAATCATTGTAAGTGAATAGGGGGCAATCTATTTTGGGTGTTTTCTTCATTTTATGTTTCATTTTTTATTGGTTTTCAAATTTTTTTGAGTACATATAAAACATCGTGCATTGTGTTGTATCATTTAGTATAAGAGCGGCCCATTTTTTGTTCCTTCTATATGGCTTCTCATCTATCCCATGACAATTCCTCACTTCATGCATTGTGAACCATCCATTCCTTGCTTACGGAATAAAGCTATTGGAAAATTCTCAAATTGATCCATGTTTAACTATTTTTTGGGAACAGAAATCACTCAAGAAGGTCACCCAATAACATTTAATTCATGAACTTGTCAGTTATAAATCTTTTCATTATTTGACTTATAAAGGGAACCCAATGTAAAAGCACTTAAACAATGGAGAAGGCAAATAAACGTTCCTTTTTTTACAAGAAAGTAGATCGTAGTTATAAAAAATTTGTGGTATATGTGTTTGAATTTGCCAATCAATCATTACTCTTTTGTAAATCATTTGCAGACTAAGGCACCACCCTATGCCTTCAAATTATTTTCCATCACCATCCCAGAGATGGTTCAGACGAGATCAATAACATACAACTCTACATTGAGATTGGTGTAAACTTTAAAGAGAACATTACTTGGTTACTTATAAGTTTAAAAAGAATCTATGGTGCAAGGAAAATTTAGCGGTTAAGAGAAAATTAAGATACTATTAGGTCATTAACCTTAATTTGGAAGATCATAGGTATCTTTCGGTAGTAACTAGTTCAAGGAAGAAAATTAATATAGCCAAGATTAGAACGAACTCTCATGAGCTCCATAGCAAAACTGGGCGTTGGTCTATTCCTAAAACACCGTGGGTGGAAAGGGTTTGTCATCTTTCTGAGTCTTTAGGAGTTGAGGATGAGAATCACTTTCTCTTACAGTGTCCTACTTACACCCACATTAGATCTAAGTTTCATAATATTTGCTTGTACAATACAAACATTTCTAGCCTCCAAACTTACAAAAACTATAGTGAGCTCAGAGTTTTTAGCACAGAAACAAAATTTTAAAGCAAACCAAGGAATACCCTTCTTAAAGTCCAATAGACTAAAGTTGGTCTCCGTAGACGCTAATTGTCATCATCACCATCATTATAAACATCATTGTTATTTAATTATTTTATAAATAATGTTTAATAATAATTAAATTATCATAATAAAAACACATTATATAATGCTTAAAATATGTCCAATATCATATTAAAAATACAAAATTAAATATATAAATGATGATGTGCATTATTTATATAACCCTAATTCCATTTTAAATTGTTATTTTCTTTATAAATATGGAATCATTGTATTTTAAATTGTTATTTTCTTTATAAATATGAAATCATTGTAAGTGAATCGGGGAGCAATCTATTTTGGGTGTTTTCTTCATTTTATGTTTCATTTTTTTATTGGTTTTCAATTTTATTTTTGAGTGGATATAAAACATCTTGCATTGTGTTGTATCATTTAGTATAAGAGTAGTCCATTTTTTGTTCCTTCTATATGGCTTCTCATCTATCCCATGACAATTCCTCACTTCATGCATTGTGAACCATCTATTCTTAGTTTACGGAATAAAGCTATTGGAAAATTCTCAAATTGATCCATGTTTAACTATTTTCTAGGAACATAAATCACTCAAGAAGGTCACCCAATAACATTTAATTTATGAACTTGTCAGTTATAAATCATTTCATTATTTGACTTATAAAGGGAACCCAATGTAAAATCACTTAAACAATGGAGACACTGCATTCTAGGCAAATAAACGTTCTTTTTTTTACAAGAAAGTAGATCGTAGTTATAAAAAAATTGTGGTATATGTGTTTGAATTTGCCAATCAATCATTACTCTTTTGTAAATCATTTGCAGACTAAGGCACCACCCTATGCCTTCAAATTATTTTCCATCACCATCCCAGAGATGGTTCAGACGAGATCAATAACATACAACTCTACATTGAGATTGTTTTAATTTATTTAATTTGCTTCTTCGAGTGTCTCTATTACTTAAATAACATGGCATGTGTTCTATATTCCTTAAAAAACATGACACCGAGAAAGGGATCAAGGGTTACACGAAGAGAACTCAACGTACAACGTGGGATAGTGTGGCAGAAAATTGGGAAAAGTGAAAAGTGAAAAGTTGTTATGGGGAGACGTTCACAACGTATTTATAGGGTGATCCAAGACTTTGTTGCCCATGGTAATGACCCATGGTATTTCATTGTGCATGGTATTTTTCCATGGTTTTTGACTCATTCTCATTTTAGGGTTGTTTGTTCCTTTTTGGAGAGAGAGAGAGTGGGGTTATGTTGCAATAAATGCTCAACTTCCTTGTATTTATGGGGGAATGAATAATAATGTTTTGGACCAATTTTGGTGGGATTTTAGTTGTGAAGGTCAAAATAGAGGAAATAATGGTGGGACTATGATGTATAATTATGGTTTGGACCATAGAGAGCTATGTGGACAATTTTTGGTGTTAATAGATTGCCCCCAAATGTGTGAGGGTAGGAGCTCATCGTATGGCCGACAGACATCCTAGGATTAAGGGAGAAATGGTGACAACGGTGGAGAAATTGGAAGGAACAGTGGGGAAACTAGAGGGAACCGTGGAAGAGTCGAAGTTTCCTCATTTGAACTCCAGTGGATTTTGATTTGTATTACTTCTCAAAAATGGATGAGGTACATATAATCTTAGACAAATATATGGATGAGGCAGGCATACCCATGCTCGTATCAATGTCTCAGTATACAAATAGGGATCAAGGCTCAAATAAGGGGATCTGGTCAACACATACAATTGGAAGTACATAATGGTGGCCTCAATGGGAGGTTGAATACAAATAATGATCTGAAGAACTGGTACATAGAAACAATGGCATCCTCTTGGAATGCAATTTCACAATAACAGATGCTTTGTTGGATATGAAGGTGTACACAAATGTATGGACTCAATGACTGAGAGTCAGAATCTCTGAGGTACAATAAATGACTTTTGACTCTCGAGATATATGGAAGCATGATACGAAGGAGCTTCTGAACACTGTTTCCAATGTAGCTCTGAAATCATAAGGGATATGAAATTGTATGGGACCCATAATAGACTCACCAATGTGCTAGAGTTGGGTGACAACCATGCTCTTCGACCAAATAATGAAGGAACCAATACCCTGTTCAAATATCAATGATGCACTGAGTGTAGCTGAAGTCGATCACGTGAGACACAACCAACCCAAAAGACACTAAGGAATCCTTTCAAATGGTCCAAGGATATCATCAATGAGGTGGATGAAACCAAGATACAAGGACCTCTAGGTCTATCCTCTGGAATAGATGTGTTGACGTCGACAAAGGGAGACCTACAACTACCAAGGCAATGAGGTTTCCTTGATAGAAGCGTGAGGAGGACAACCAGAGATATGGAACAATAATGGGATTGAGACACTGAAGGGGGGACATGGGCAGGGTATTACAAGGGACTCCAACTTCCTTTGGTCAAATTATAATTACAGAGTTGATCTAGTAGCCAGCAGATGATACTGACTCATGGGGAGGGAAACATAGCTGTGGAAACAGGGAGATGACTACAATGGGAAATACTTGGGGAATTAATTGGACAAGTGATATCCAAGGGATCCAAGGGAGACTCATCGCAGAGTACTTTCAACAAATGCGATCCAATGGGGGGAAAGTTACCATAATGGGAGACTATATGCAATAGATGTGGGAACCAAAAGGTATCGTTTGGACCTTCTTCATAGTTTAATGAGCTCGAAGAAGGGATAGAAGTATGCTCAATATGATACTATCTCGTGGATTTTTGTCAAGCCCAAGAAGGTAAATGCTCGATGGTGTTTTCATGTTTAGAGAGCCTGAAAACAGGAAGAAGGCTCCAGTGGGTCTCTTTTTCATACAGTAGTCTCCTAAGTCCGAAAAAAGGATAAAAGTGTACAAAGGAGAGCTCTCCCATCCGATAGGGGCATAGAGACTTACTTTCCGTAGGTAGTCCAACTAGATTGAAAAAGGTTAAACTATACTGATTGGACAGTCATTCAAATACTTTTACGAGCATGAACGAAACCAAGTTTGCTCGGGGATATTTTATTTATGAGAGGGCTGGAAAAGTGATTAAACGCAACCCATAAGTGAGCTTTTTTGTAAGTTACTATCCCAATGTCCAAAAAAACATAAAAGGATAATGGGGAACTGTTCCTAGATGGAAGGTGCTAGGGTCCTTTTCTATAAATAGTCTACGTAGTCCGAAAAAGGGGATAAACAAGGCCACATAGATGCCTTTTCAAATACATTAATGAGCATGAAAGGAAGCAAGTGTGCTCGACAATCTTTTCATTCTTTAAGGAGTCAGAAAAGAGCTTAACAGAAACTCTGTAATGGTCAATCAAGCAAGGAGGAAGTGTTCAATGAGCTGAAATAGGTGATGTTGTGATCATGGCTCACGGGGAGAAAAGATAACAGTGGAACACTAGTGGGGCCTCCTTGTGGTATGGTGAATGGTGGTAAAACAATGCAGAGTTTGCAGTATGGATGGAACGGAGGGCTCATGAACATGCCAATATATAAGGGGTTCGATTTGCTTGATGGCACGTAAATCCATGTAACTCTGGAAAATGGCCCAAAAATAATGGGAGAACACAGGATGCGGGTCTCATAGGTTGCCAGAGGATGAAAAACCAAACCTAATGGTGCGAATGATGTGAAAAACTGACATCTGATGACTCTCTAGTGCATGGAAGAAGGGGTTGAACAAATGGAGGCCTATAAACAAGGGTGGACCACATGAGCCTCGTATGAGGCAGTGGTGTGAGATGATGATTAGGGAGGGAGTCGGCTTGGTAGGTTGTTTCTTCACATGGGAGCTTTTTGCACAGTGACGGTAGCTTCCTATCCTTATAGAGGACTATCCATATGCAAGTATCGACTACCAGGGAGATCAGGAGATGCCTCTACCTACAGGACAAGTCTGGGGAGCTGACAGTACATATACATGACTCTTTGTGGTTTCATTCATATATAGTTTACTAGCATAGTGGTAGCCAAATCATATATGTGATGGATACTGATGACATATTGTGTGCATGTGTAGATGTGGGACCGCACCCTCCAGTGGGGTACCAATGACACAGGGGCAGGATGGAGGGGTTAGATCCACCCGCTCACTGGCAAAGGAGGTGGAAGCGTGCTAAATTGGAATCACTGCGGTTGGAGGTGGAGCAGATATTGGAGGGGGGCACCAACGATGGGTGGCAGTACCTAGATGACGATCTGATCGCTGCATGCTACAGAGCGCCTCCTAAGTGGATATCTCTGATGAGGAGGATCGTGGTTGTTGTTGAGTATGTTAGAGAAGCGACAAGGGCGACATGCTGATGGAAGAGGAGAGATCAGATGAGGAGGAGGACACGGAGGAGGAAATAGAGTCAGAAGAGGATGACTCGAACTAGCGGCATGTGACGGTTCCCCTAAAGCATTTGAGCATGGGGATTTTTTTATGATATGTATGATTGAACGAGAAATTTTATGGAGCTTCCCTTTTTGTATTGAACATGATGTTTATGATATGAATGCATGTGGATGCATACTTTTATATTTTTATGGGTTTTTATGAGTCTCTTGTTATAGTGATGACTATGCCTATATGATGTATATGACAAATATATGCATGACTATGTGATGATGCATGATGCAAGATGCAGTTTATTTCCTATATGTGATGATTGATGCGCCACTCTAGAATGTCATTAGTCATTTGGTATGATACATTATTGAGACTTCTGGGAACATGTGTGAATGAAATGGATTTTAAATGTCTAACCAAGTGTCTAGTGCGTAGGAACTTTCTAAAGAGTAGGGATCGCGTGCCTGGTAGTAGTTATTTAACTGGGCGACAAGCGGCTGGGAGTCTAGGAAGACATCAAGGTGATGAATACCCAAGTGAAGGGCGACAATCAAGAGACTAACGAAATCATCGTACTTATCTTGGTTGTTGGTAGCAATAGCAACACACATTTCATCGATATGGATCAACTCATGTGACGCGGAATAAATGAGACGATCTACATGCACCATCAACGAAACCAACATAGGAGGGAAAGGTAGGATCCATTTGGAGCAACCAAGGAAACAAATTGTGAGAATTGTGGTAAAAATAATGAAAAACAAGAAAGAAAAACTATGATACAAGGGTATTAAGGTTGGTCGACTTAGGCACAAAATATGTTGAGGTAGAGCCCATTGTAGGGATTATTCAAGAGGTGACTGTCGGAGTAAGCAATAAGATATGCCCCCTTGTCGAGACAATGATGTATGATGTAAGGGCCATAGCACATGGATCTGAGCTTCCCTTTTCGAGTCTTATCATGGGATTGGTCATAGACGAGGATGAGGTCCCCCTCGCTAAAGGTGTGTGGGTGGACGTGGGATTCATAATGAGACTTCGACTGGGTCTTAGCCGCTTCGATCATTTGGAGAGAAGTGTGACGGTTCTCATCAGTTTGTTAAAGCATAAGAAGGCATTTTTCCAATGGTGAAGTATCAGGTAGAATTTCGACGACAAGGTGGAGTGATGGAATCTGGCATTCAATGGGAAGAACCAACTCCACAATGTGGACTAAATGAAATGGGGTAAAATCGATGGCGATTTCAAGGATGTATTCATCATTGTGAAAGTAGTGCATGTATAGATCGGATGGATCTTCCAGTGACAACGAGGGGCATGGGCTACTGGAAATAAAGATCATATAAATGGTGTTATTGGTGTCCGAGGAAGAGGCTGGAGGGTGGATATCCTCAAGGGCGGTGATTTTGAACTCACGAGAGTGCTTACGAAGGTCATTGAGGAGAGACTGGTACTCGGGCAAGTTTGGGAAATGGTGTGAATAATGACCATATAAGCCATAAACTGCACATGAGTGGTTGGTTCATAGTGATTTTTTCTTAAACACAGGTATGGTTGGTACATTAACAACTAGATCATCGTCAGTCTCAAATACTGTGTGCATGTGGGTGCGAAGGATTGGAAAATTGGGACAATTTTGCATCTCATGGTTGAGGACATCACATTAAGCAGGAGTAGGAGTTGGACGTGGTTCTACCGGGGATTTGGGTGCCTTTCCCCAAGGATTCGTGGGAGGAAGGGGGACAAAAGTGGATGCAGAAACGGTCGGTTGTGTACTAGGAGGTGGGTGTGACACCGTCTCAATAGGTTTGGCTAGTGTCAACATGATTTGTGGTGTTGGGGGGAGGGTGGGCATATCCAAGTACCACACGGGAATACCTAAAGTGAAGCTTGGAAGGTTGAGAGTATCCATGATTGGCTTACTCACAATTCCAGAAGGTGGAAAGAGGAATAGGATTGTGTGTATGGGGAATGAACCCCAATAATTCCCCAGGGTATGCGGTTGGGGTTGCATCTAACATTGTGAGGAGGTTAGAATGTTACCAGTTTTGATAGTACACAAATCCCATATGTCATCCGTCGACGAGGGGGGGGGGGGGGGGGTTGGGGGGGAGGGACAAAAAGGTGTTCGTCAAAGGAGCGTTGGTAAATAGGTCCAGACCAAAAGCAAATAGGGAAGGGATGGATACATTATCGAGGGTGGTGTCGATAGTAGGGAGGACATGCTATGAAGTGGCCAGTACTTTAGGATCATAATACGTCAATTGGTCGACAATCACAATCATCCCATCATGAGGGAACATGAAGAGTCAAAATACGGTAGAAGAAACAGATCGCATTGCATACATGTAACTACGTCCAAGGACGAGGTTGTAATCAAGCTGGGCATTAGCAACCTCGATGTCAATCAATACGGTTTTTTAAGCCAACTCAATGGGGACATTCGAGAGAATTCCTTGTGGTTGAACAATGTGAACATCGTAAGCACGAAGGGTAGTGGTTTAAGGTTGAAGGGTTGGGGATCCGAGTTTCTACCAAACAAAGGTTGTCATAATGCAAGTGGATTCCCCCTCATCGATGATGCATCAATGAATGACCAAATTCTGAATAGTGACTGGAACCTAGAAGGATACAGATGATGGCATATGCGGTTCTCCTCGATCCAAGTCAAAAGTGATCAACCAAGAATCAGAGGGATCGATGGAACCTACAGCAGATAACAAAGCTTTGCGTTGCGAAGGAAAATTTTTGAGGACATCCAGAGCGGAGATGGCCAAGAGAGATTGGGACAAATTGTCAATGATATTGTAATTAAGAGTGGCTCTGGCAGTGGGATTGTTCGCGATGAGACACAAAGGGATCCAAGGGACTTTGGTAGGCCCATCCGTGAGGGGTCTCAACAAATGTAAGGATATATCGAGAGTGGTAGAGGTAGATCCCATGGAGGGATTAACGGTTTTCCTGGTGGATCCAAACTAGTTTCGTCGAGTCTATAAGTTGACATCAGAAGACAATGTCATAAGGTGATGGACACCAGGATCAATGGTTTGACCCGCAGGCGTGGTTGTAGTGTTTTGTGGTACCAAGGGATGGGTTGCAACTATTCCTTGGTTTGGTAACCGGTTCTACAACACCATAAGTGGAGGACCTTGTGGTGTTGGGTTTGATTGTGCCAGAGCGCCTGCATTAGGTTCACATTGATTTTCAGCTTGTAACAAATGGCGAACACGATTCATATTGGAGCACGAGTGTGTATAATGGTCGTAAGTGTCACAAATGGTACACAGATGGTTAGTCCTCAACTGAGGGTTCTTCCCAGGTCAAATTGGATGCTGGGGGTTCTATGTAGTGGGATTGGCTCCATTTTTATTCGTAGGGTTGGGTTGTTGGCCACCTCCTTGAGGTCGATTATGTCCTTGGTTCCTACCTCTCTATCATCTTCCCTTCCCTTGTTGGTTATTGGGGGCGGGTTGATTAAGAAGGTTCTGCTGAGAGTAGACTTGTCCTTGAGGAATAGGAGGAGTCGCGGTCGAAGCAGGTGTAGGTTGCACATGTGATGGGTAGTAGGCAGGAGAAACTGGAGGGGTCAAAAATCCTACCATTTGGACATTACACACAAGTGCCATGTAATTTGGTTCGTGAACATGAGGAACTGGTGTGGGAGATGCATATGAAGGTGAGGCTTCGGACTGAGCCGCTATGTGTGAAGAGTCAGGGATGTAGCCAAGTTGGGAAACACGAGGGGTGTTATCGAAGTGAGGTGGTGTCAGAGGAGAGGTCGTGTACAAATGAGGATGCTGATTAATAGAGCTGATGACTCCATTAGCAGCATGGGATGCCCCCGATGTATTATGCCATGAGGATCTAGCACGAGGAGCATCAGGTATGATGGTATAAGGATAACTCGATTGGGCATAGATAAGATTGAACTGTTGTAATTGAGGATTTCTTCTTCCTCAGTTTGTGGGTGCTTAGATGCAACATCCTTGGAGATAGGGGGAGTAATATTTCAAGAAACCAATCCAGGAAAATCCTATCATCTAACTGAATTTTACACAAGCTACAGCGACGACGCCACTCATGGACATGATATATGATATGGTTAGCAGTCTATAGGATAATAGGATTTCCATGCCCTCATCGTAACATACGGGTAGCTAGAAGTACTAGAGAAACATCGAGGCTAACAAGGATAAGTCAGGATAAGTAGCATGGGGTAGCTCGATATACCATTTGGCTGCAACACTTGTGAGTGTGCGCTGGAATAGACGCAATCAGATAGAATCATCCACTATATTGTTAGAGGAACACCATTAATGGAATTACATAATGTGTTTCTGAGGATATTCTCCTGCCTTTCCCTCAAACTTAGGGATGTTCGAAGGGATTTTGGTAGGCATATGAGGCCACAACAGGTCATGACAGATGGGGTAATTCGTCAACCATGCCAAGTCAGAAAGTACTGGAGAAACATTGAGGCTAACGAGGATAATTCTGGCAGGTTGAGAATAGCCATGGATGGAAAACTAGGACATGAACTAGATTAAGGAGGGCCAACAATGGTATTGGGACCGACGAGCATGTAGTTGTCACGTGGAAACGGGGGTTGGTAGGGCTAAATTCTGACAGTAGGAGTAGTCATTGGAATGCTGTGAATAGCCGAAATGGTGGTAAAAGGTCCAATGCTCCCATTCATAAATGAAGGTATGGTGTGAACCATGGTGGATGGAGTGGGGCTACCGCTAATGGGTAGTGGATCAGTAGTAGTGTGTGCGGTGGCGTGGGGCCCACTAGGGCCAAGACCTGTAGGTCCAGTAGAAGGGAGACCTGGTATGATGGGTGAAGTGGTCACAAGACCATTATCAACCATCCCCCCTTAGAAGGGATTGGGAGTTGCACCAGCCATGGGGCTAGATGGGGTAGTGAACAAGGTAGGTTCGGATTGATAGGGATTTGAATTATACTCGGATGTAGTGTATGGCTCTAAAGGTGGTGAACGATGTTGGATATGGATCTGACGATGATGGTTCAAGGAACCAAACTAAGGGGTATTCCCCCTAAGTCTCTGTGAGTAGCATGGTGAAGCAATGATGACGTGATGGTGTGATATGTGATGAATGAGTGCTCAAGGGTATCAAACGCAAGCTCAAAAGTCCAACTACAACTGATTTTGCAGAAGGAGAGCTAATAAATGGTGGCATGCAGGCCAAAAATCAAGATCTAAAACCGAATTGCAACAGCGTGTGATAGCAGGAGAGTCTACAACAAAGCGTTCAGAAATCCAACAAGTAGTACTACCTATAAATAAAATGACGCACTAACCTATATGGTATAAGTGCAAGAAAACTCCTAGCTACAAGATGGAATCCCCTCACAAATCATATCCTCTACTGGGTGGTCAAATCTGCAGTCAAACAATATGAAATAGAAGAACCAGAGTCTAAGAGAATCCCACTACCAAGAGGAATCTCATGTAAAGAGCCCTAATACGCTGGAAACTAGGCTACCTCATTCAATACACGTCCGGGATGGTTTCCTAACGCTTCATCCTTTTCGTCCTCGACACCCGATATGGTGAATAATGGAGTGTGGTATTTCACCCTGACTTCTGGAACCCCTTCATTGCAGCTTACCCCCGCAGAGCGGGAGGCCCCCCAATAGAATGGTCGTGACCGTGTCAATAAATACTAGAGGATTTTGGTTCCCTAGAAGACAACAACTATGTCTCAAATGTAAATGACAAAGGGGTGTTATTTGGATTCCTATCCCCAGTGTCCAAACTTAACGACAATATTGTTTTGGTACTCAAATGAGGTTACAATGCTGGTTGAGTTAAGTTAAATTTTAGGCTCAAATTCGGGTCATGAACCAAGTGTTTTACTTAAGGATGTGAGATGTGTGAACAAGTTATGTGTAATGTCTAAACCCTAGCGCTCTCACTGTTGAGACGCATGCAGAAAAATAAATAACAGTATATGACAGTAAATATTTTTCAAAACAACTAATTCTTCCATAAAACAAAATGTACACAAGTAACTGAGCACATAAGGAACTTAACAGGGTGTAGGAAACACACGGGGGGTCTCAACTACCAAGCTCGGCTAAGGGATCTCACGTACAGGGAAAATAAGACTGCAAAATAAACCAGGGGGTTGTAAGCAATCAGATTTGGAAGGAAACAGTTGAGGAAGGGGTAGAACACAGACAGGGGGTCTGGAAAGGGCCTCAAACACCTCAAAGGACTGAAAAAACTGTAGGTCACACCTGCCGGCGGAACATGTGCAGTCGGGGTCTCATAGAATTGTAAAACAATTGTGATTGGGGCAGAAAATTAGCAAAAAGACTCAGGTCGCACAAAATAGGGGTTTTTGCACAACAGGTCACTCACCGAGAAAGGGATCAAGGGTTACATGGAGAGAACTCGACTTGCAACGTGGGATAGTGTGGTGAAAGGTGTGGGAAGTAAGGAATTAAAAGTGTGGGAAAAAATTGGGAAAAATGAAAAGTGAAAAGTTGTTATGGGGAGACCTTCACAATGTATTTATAGGGTGATCCAAGACTTTGTTTCCCATGGTAATTACCCGTGGTATTTCATTGTGCATGGTATTTGTCCATGGTTTTTAACCCATTCTCATTTTAGGATTTTTTGGTCCTTTTTGGAGAGAGTGGGGTTATGTTGCAATAAATGCTCAACTTCCCTGTATTTATGGGGGAAGGAATAATAATGATTTGGACCAATTTTGGTAGAATTTTAGTTGTGAAGGTCAAAATAGAGGAAATAATGGTGGGACTGTGATGTATAATTATGGTTTGGACCACAGAAAGCTATGTGGACAATTTTTGGTGTTAAAAACAAGTAAAATAAATTTGCTCACCTACACAGCCATGTCCACTCAAGCATAAGACTTCACAAATATTCTTCCTTCCATTGTTATTCCCGCCTAAGATGCTAACATGTTCTCTTAGCGAATTCAATTACCCCTCTCCCAATTCATTTGATAAATAAAATATTTTTTCTAACATGTGTGAATGGTCATTTATACCTAAAAGTTAACGATTATTCTGAAAGAAATTCCACGAAAAATCACCCAAGGCGTTGCAATCCATAAACATGAGTTGAGCTCACCAGAGGAACCCTCTCAAAACCCAATACAAGTGATAAAAAAAATCTGGCAATTTGAAGTGACCACTTTGGCTCCCAAAAACCAACAAAATCCAAGCTTTTGGAGTGTTTAAACAAAGGTTGCACTTACCAAAGCAGCCTATTCAAACCACAGTACTAAAAATGTAACACCACCAAGTTTAGTGCCCTAAGTGAGTTTTGCAAGCGCGTTCTTGTTCATAAAAATTCCAAACAAGATATATGTATCATTGTAATAATTGTGGTCACCGATTAGACAATGAGCGCTTTCCGCATTTTCCATGTGGAAAGACTTACAATCTTGGAAATATATTTCAAGTATCTAAATGTATAGTCGTATTCTAGGTAATTTTTATGGATCCAAACCTAATTTCCAATTTAGATGATATTCATATAATTTACGATATGTTTATGATGATTTCATCCTTCTTGATATCAACTGCCTCGTGCAAAGTATAACTTTCACACTAACACATTCCATTATATGACTTTTCTCAAACAATTTCTAACTTCAAATTGATTCAGATGAACCTTTCCAACTACAATCCACAAGGCTTTGTTCAATTTTCCAACTCCTGTTTTTTTACACTTCCAATTCTCTATGTTGTCAAATTAGTAATGCCAACATCATGATAAAAATGTATGTCAACCAGCTAACTAAACATAGCTAGTTCTATGGATGCTCATTTTGTATTTAGACTTCTCTTTTCCCTTGAAGCAAATAAATTGTATACATTTTTGTTGTGGCGATAATATTTAATTATAACAAAAAAAAGCAATAATGGTTTAATAATGGTTTTATTGGTGTCGAAGAAAGTCGTTATTCAACTCTTCCAATTTGATGTGTTTTAATCTTAAAATAATTATTTTGTAAAAAAGAAAATGAAATTCTTCCTAAATGTTGATGTCCTCTTGTTTCTTTATGCCATAGTAGCATAATTCAAGTGCAAATATGGATTCAATTACGATTCGATACGGAAAAAAATATGTAACAAAAATCTAGTATGAAAAAAATACGGAAGTAGGTTGCTTATAGATTTTAAAAACTTATTTTTCAAATTTTAAAAAAATTTAAAATATACATAAACCATTCATTATTTGCATGCATTGTTGGAATTTGAGCAGCAAAAGGCTCGTCATGGGCCATTTTGCCCATTAAATACAGTCTATATTTTATACTTCCCGTCACACAAAAATGAAAGAAAACATTAAAACGTCTATATATAGTCTCCAAGACGGGAATAATTTATCTAATAATGTATTTATAAATTTAATTATAAAAATATTAAATAATTAAAATGCCAAAAACAACTTATAAAATAATAAAACTAATTTCTAATAATATATTCCAAAAAATATTACCCTAATTAAAATCTAATATTATAACTAGTAGTCACTAAACTTTATATTTATATTACAAAATAAAACTAATCTAACAATATATATTTATAGCTAAAGTATAAAACAAAATATATATTATAAAACTAATTATAAATGGATTCAGGAGAAAATAAAAAATTAAACAATTAAATTTAAAATCATTCTTATTTTATAATATGTGCTAAAAATATAGGCAAATTTACCATTTTTTATTATGCTGAATATTCGATGATTTTCGAACTCCCTTCAAATTTATATACATAAAAGTTCAATACAACCGAATTATGCTACTATGCTTTGTGCATCCACAAATAATACCTGCCTTTGAATGTAGCCAAAAACTTTGTCATCTACCCCAAATCTATAAAAGGGCATTATGTCGATGTCTCAGCATTGAAAAATGAAGTTCTTGAGGTACCCCAAACCGTAGGGTATTTTAGTGTTACATTTTAAATTGTTTGTGCTTTCATAGGGACCCCACCTAACATATATACTCCTCAATGTTATGGTCTCAAACTATGGATTAATGAGGCAGGCATTTACCATCTTTGGCGCATTAAATGCTTAAGGAAACTAAGACACATTAAATACTTAAGGAAACTAAGGCATGGAGCATCTTTCAAATCTCATTTTAAAACCAACAAGTTTGTTTGAGGGTTCTTACAAATGCCACGAAAATTGCATGCCCTACTCGAATTATTCCCTAAACAATCAACATCATAAAGTTAGGAAACTACATTGGAATAAACGAGGTTGACTCTTGACAAATTCATGGGTAAACTCTTTTTTCAATTGAAAAAAACAGTTCCTTGGTATTCAATTGAATCAAAAGAACCTTTTACATCTTCAGTCAGCACTGTAATACCCCAAAGATTCAGCAAGAAACCAGGTGACAATCTCAGTACAAAGCATACATATACATCATAAACAAAAACAGAACAAGCAGAATATCAGAGATGCCCTAAGCACCTGGGTATCAATACATAATATCAATGGTAAACTCGCCATCATCATTGTGCTAAGACCATGAACATGCTCCAACTTTTACCTCCTCCTCCTCTCACACATTGATTCTTGGGGACTCTGACATTACCTGAATTTTGTTTTGCATCTACTCTTGATAGGAATACAACGAAGTGCTTTATAACCGTGCTAACTTTGTGACCAAGCAGTCAAAAGTTCGACAAATTTGCCAAGAAAACTATGACATGTATTATGTTTTAGATTTTGGCATGTATCTTTTAGTGTTATTATGGCTATATTGGATTGGAAGAGTGAGGCTTGCATATTGTAACCCATCTCATCTACGCAATGCCAATGGTGTATATTTATGAAACAAAACCAACTTAATGTAACTTGTCTAGGATGACTCTAGGAAATTAATTTTCAAATGTCGTGGTGTTGCCAAAACATGAGGTCGATCCGATTCTCATCTTGGCCCACATTTTGTTTTCCAGAGACTTGAAAGTTCCCAAGTTTTCATGGTCAAACTTTGCCCCACTGGGAAAATACAAGGACAAGATTTGAGATCAAGTTATTATTTCCAATGCTTAACAACTTTGTCTAGTGAACAGGAGATAGAGATTATATATCTCTTAAAGACATCAAGAATTGAGCCAGCTAATTTGTGTGAGGGTTGCTCTAAAACACTAAATGTTCAATCCCTTTGTCATCTTTATGAAGAAAGAGATTAGAGTTACTGAACTAAATCAATTTCGCACAAATTAGCACTCTCGAGTTTATAGATTAAATTACAAGTCAATATGAGTTACATTGTTCTCTAACCATGAAGTCAATATGAGTTACATTGTTCTCTAACCATGAAGTCAATATGAGTTCCATCTTCTCACATCATTTGGTTCCCAAGAATATTAACAGAATTGATCATTATGTATTTTATTTCCTAATCGCAAGGATATAGTGAATGGTCTGTCTATACTCAACTCAATATTGCCAAAACCCCATGTTATCAAGGAAGTCGGGACCTTGTGTATCTCCCTAAGGCATTTCCAAGTCCTACTCTTTTCCATGAACATGTTTGTATTGAAGAATATACAAATGAAAACATTATGAACTCTCAACTAGGCTTTACAGTGAAACTCCAATTACGAAACTAGCCAAATTTGATACAGTCGAGTTTTGATAAAATTGTTAGACAAACTTACAAGCGCCACTCCGTCGATCCAAGTTTGTCTTTGTATCGATTCCCAAATATATTAACGACCGCTGAAGTTTCCTAGTCACTATCCATTCCATGGAAATACTTTGTCGGAATTTAAAATCAAGTTATTATTTTGAAGCAAGTTTGATATTTTTATCAAGTGGATTGGGGCCTTTCATATCTCCAAAACCAAATGTTATGATTTAGTCATATTTTGACCAGTGTGCTTGTAAATAGAGATTTCGTTCAAAGATCAGTTATGTCGATAAATGTTGTACAGTTATGTTAATAGATGAAACGAACCAATTTGTCTTTTATAATTAATAGGTAAACATGCAAGCGACATAGCTAGCTATCATACATTAAGTCCAATCCAAGTCTTTATGATTGTCCAGCTTATCTACATCCAAACATTCACAGGAATCTTTGCTTCATGGGGATTCAACTAAATCCTTTGCAATCAAGATAATTTCATTCATAGGCACTAGAAAAGAAATCTTTGTCATGCCAAAAAAAGCTCCTTCCTAATATCTCAAGCAGTGGTATGGCTTAAATTCTTGTGTAAGTTTGCATGCTTTTCTTAGGAACATACCAATTCCCATGCATCATCTTGGCTGCGTTGAGAGAAGCGAGGTGCATTTTAGGGTCAAGCAAAGTATGAGGGAGATGTGTCACACCCATGCCTATTCTACAGCCCAACCCAGTATGAGGGAGGTGCATCGCGTCCTTTCCTAACAGTTATGTGAGGCATGGTATAAGTTGGTCCAATATAATGTTTCAAGAAATAACAATGGAGCATGGATGAGATGTGTAAGATGGATCACATTGGCCATTAGAATATATTAGTTAAGGGAGGTGTATTTCAGTAAGAAGCAAAGGGTGGGTTGCTTTCTTGTTGTTGACAATCGCCACGCAAGCAATTAAAATAAAAGTTACTAGGGGACACCATCCAATAGTGGGGCATGGAGCAAATGTGGTGAGGGTTGTGGTCACCTGAGACATCTAGAAACAAAATATAAACCATCCAAATAAATAACATAAAATATTCATTTAAATTATACAAAATGTCCAAAATATTTACAAAAGTTGGCCATAATATGACTAGGCCCACATCTGACCAAAATCCAGCTTTCTATGACAAACTGTGCATGTCTAAAAGATATGTGGTACAAGAAACCTTGTCCCAAGCACATCTTATCCCAATCGGCCTTACACAACATCCTATCACTACCACATCTTGTAGTCATCTGACACAGAAGATCAATCAAAACTTCTAACCTCTTGCCAAAATCCATCAAAAGAGTACAATAGCACGCCATAATCAAACACAACGAATGACCAAAAGTGTTTCAAGACCAAGTCTACCATGATCCCAAAGTGGAATAACACCTGCACAACAAAGGGAGACGAGATGTTCAACTTTACCTGCAGCATTTATCACCAACCCATTTTTCAACAACACACCCTACAGTCAGCATGCAATGCATTAACTATGAGCCAACTCAATCAAATCAACATTGCACACAAAATAGCATCCATCATGCTACATGAAAGCACAAATATAATCAAGATGAGATGCATAGCAATGGGATCATACTCCAATTCATCCTAACCACACAGTTAGAAACACAAGACTTCAATCCATTCCAACTCAAAGAGCCAATCAAAACCAACTCTTAATTCTATAAATTAACCATACATATCCACCATTTTCACTTTACATAACTATCCATTGCATGAAGGAATCATCGAGAAGAGGCATCGCACAACACACAACAAACAAGCCCAGGCACATTCTCAAACAGTTCGGAGGCCTCGCACAACACACATCAAACAAGTCCAGGCACATTGTCAAATAGTTCTCATATACCAAGAACATTAACACATATGTACATTATATTTTTTCTATAGCTCAACAAAATTATTGCACTATGTTGCTTGTCCATAAACATGAATCCCATTTTTTTCACAGTGAAGCAACTTCTTAGTACTCTAGTAAGTGTTGTATTCATAAATGCATGCCATCGCCTCTTTTCAAACCTCTTCCACAATTGCAGTTGTCTCAAGGTTTTTTCATTTACAAAAGGAAACAATTTATAGAATGTATCCCAAGTTACAACAACGATTTTGTACATAACCTTACAAAGTTTTCCAAAGATAATCAAAAACATGATAAAAGACTATATTTCTACTTATGCATATGAACTATGTTTATGCACACTTGTAAATGTATTCTCGATCAGATAAAAAGGGACAATACTTACAAATGTCATATGATTTTCTAGATATATTAAATGTTACACAGTATACTAAAATCAACATATGTCCTAGGAGACTCATATAGGTATGATTCAATATTGGGTACAAATGGGAAGTCACCTATTATAGAAACACATATTTCAGTTAAATAAACTATTTGTTCTATCTTGAAACAATGGCATTCAAAACTACTATGGATTGAAAATGGTTTTCCTCCCTCTATAATTTTAAGAAGTTTATGGAAAACCTCTCAGATTGAGCTCATGAATGAAAGGATGCTCAATAAATGTGTGCCAAAGAAACTGGTTAAGAGCACAAACTATTCCTTTTAACTCTTGGAGGCATTTTCTAAATGCCAAGTAAACATTTATGGTATATATCAACATGTTAGTATAATGATTATATAGAATTAGTGGATCTAAAACTGTGCACACTAGAAATACCCTAGGAGGAAGCATATTCATTCTTTGTCAACCAAGTAAGCCTATTCTCTATCAAAGAAAAAACAAGTGAACCAAGCAATAAATCATCCTAAATGGTGTATATGATTGCATATACTTTCCACTTCACCCATGCATCATCTTTCTTGTCTATAAGGACATACCAAGTTAATCTCTATTGTTGAAGGCTAGACTCATATTTAAATTTTATACAATTGTACATGCATCCAATTGATTTATTGTGCATGCATCCAATAGAAAACGATAGCATATTGTAATTTTAATGCAGGTTCATATAGTCATGGAAAGAGGGAAGTAGGTTGATCGAGAAGCAAAGGCACGAAGACGATCCACCAGGGGTACATAAATACAGCGACCTAAATCAGATGAAGAAATAGACCACAATGCCAATACAAATGTAGTTGATGAAGGTCAACCATCAAACACAGTGCAAGGAAATGCCAATACAATGAAAAGGAAAACGATGTTGTTCCACTTGCAACCAGAGTGCAAGTATTTGGTTCGAGCAAGAAGATCATTGCTATCATAGGTTGGACAAAAGAGGACATGTTGAAGGCAATAAACAACATAGAATTCAATTGGTTTTCGGTGAGAGAAGCTGCAAGGAAATTTGGGATTGGACCTACATCTTTGCATTATTGGTTTAATGGTCTAACTCATACAAAGAGCAGAAGGCCTATCATAGTGTTGAATGAACAAGAGGAAGAGGAAGTGGTTGTTTCATGTAAGTAGATGGCTAAAATGGGCCATGGGATAGAGTTGATACAACTTAAATCAAATGTGGCGTAAATATGTCAGTCAAGGACAAACCCATTCAGATATGGGTTTTTTGGAAAATCATAGTGGGTAGGTTTCAAGGGTAGAAACCCAAATCTTTTCTTGCAAACAGCAGTGGGCCTACATAGAGATAGATCTCTGAATTTTACGCCTACAATTATGGCCAATTTCTACGACAGTCCGTTAATTGCATATAACAAACACTCATATGATCTAGCCCGTATATGGAACTTAGATGAAACAAGATTACAAGCAGGAAAGAATTGTGTCATGCGAGTAGTGGCCAAGACAGGTAGGAAGAATGTGCCCAAAATTCTGCCAAAGAGCAGGAAGTGGGTTACTATTATGTGTTCCATAAATGCAATCAGATCATAAATCCCTCGGTTCTACTTGTTGAAGGGAAAGACACAGCTGAAGAACTACATTAAGAATTATGATTCAGGAACATGCATGGATGAATAAAGAGTTATTCATGAATTGGTTGTTCCATTTTGTTGCATCCATGTCGAGTGGTGTATCTCCTGAAAATAGACACTTGCTGAATTTTTATGGCCATGTAAACCACATAGCTCTACAAACAGTTCAAGAGGAAAACATGATGGGAATTGACTTGTTGACTCTACCATCACATACCACTCATAGGATACAGCCACTTGACGTCATTTAGTTCAGTTTGTTTTAAGTGTTTCTTCAAGACTTAGAGAGTGTCATGGATGTCTAAGAACCCTGTGATAGAGGTAAAATGGGTTGAACGGGAATAAATTGCAAGTAATGCTTATAAAAGAGCGTTAACAGCCTCAAATATCAAGGTTGGATTTAAGCAGACTAAAATATGGCCACTTGATTATGATTCTCTCGTTAGTGACATGGATTGTAGCCAAGCATTTGAAGGCGTAGATGATGCATAAGCTGCAATGTTGTGGAGAACATCTTATCCCTCTCACAAGGGCAAGTCTAGCCATTAGGTGATGAAAATAAATAGGTCAATGAAACTCAATATGATGGTCACATCTTTGCCACTGTTGCATTTGATGAAGTAGTTGAATCAAGCATTGGAGTTGGAACACACCAAACTCAAACTAAGCATGCAGGGAAGCTACATACTGGCACTCTCTGACTGATTATGGTTAAAGGATGTGAAGCATAATGAAGTATAGAAGAGGAGTTGACATTGTCAATCCAAGTGCCATAGCTTGAGTGGTTGGCATATGCAATGATGAATATGAACAAATAAATTGTTGGAAGCACCAATGAAGAAAGCTTTAGCATGCCTTCACTACCATCATACCTTAATAATGAAGTTGTCCACTATTACGTGGATGCATATGTAGAAGAAGACATGGCAGGGAATGAAGAACGTGATGTAGATAGCGCAATCGAAGTATTAATCCCATATGATAATGAAACACATCCAAGTGGATCCCCAATGCTTGGACAATTCCTAAGGCTTCCATTGGAGAAAGTGAGCAGAAATGCAAGAGAAGGAACATCGTATTTTCTTCGATTAATAAGAAGTTCACAACTACTTACATCAGATGACTGCATCACACTTTTGGTCGACTATGAACTAAACAAAAATGATATCCATGAAATGAAACTAAATAAGAAGGAAGTTGCAATAGACAGAAGGGAAGCAAAGATTTCTCAAGTAGAATCATGAAAACAAGAAAGGTTTAAAAGGGACTAGCAAAGGCAAGAAAAATAATACCATAAGCAACTAGCCAATCACAAAAGCGAACAAAGAAATATCCAATGAAGACAAAAAAAAATGAGAATGTGGGTAGGGAAGAGGTGGAGACAATTGTGGAGGAGAACGAGATGCAAAGGATGTCCTCCTTTGATGAACTTGCAGACAATACGCGTCACTTCCAAGACATTATAAACATACAAGACCCCTTCTTTCAGCCGACCGTTCCACCTGGACCTCGATATCATCCAAAAGTTCCACCTCCTTACTTCCTCACAACCAATTCAGGTTCCATTCTGATATGGGATTTTCCACAACCTTCGAACAACCTAGGTGTATTTGGCACAAGCCATGGCTATGGGATTCTAATTCCTCCATGGTTACAAGAAGAAGCATGGCACCAAGCAAATGCTGGAGCTTCAACCCAATCCAATCAAGCAAATGCAGGCACCTCAAATAACTGGCCATGGGAAAATGTAGGCACCTCAACAACTGGCCACAGGAAAATGTAGGCACCTCAAACAATCATTACCATCCAAATATAGGAGTGCCAACATGCTTAGGAAATGAAGAATCTCAGCCACCAGGAGCATAAGGGCGGAAAAAAAAATTGCCTAACCATAAGGGAAGAAAATTTGTTGACAGAACAATGTTAATTGGATAAGTATGTATTCAATTGGGTGGTGTATAAGTGAATTGTGTATCCTTGAACACACATTCATAGTTTGATAAGGATGTTAGTGGTTTCTATTTTTCACATAGTATATGCCTGAAAACATTAATGGACAAACATCCGAAGAGTTTATGGTGTAATAGTATTCCCTATCCATGGGGTAACACATTCATTTTTTGAAAAGTATACTAGTTGTTTACATGCAGTTATTGGTCATGAAGCATGACTTTAGAATCACATGGACAAGGGGGAGGATTCCATGAACAATGAAGAGGTAATAGTGAAAAATGACGAATATCTAGGCACTGTGAACATTGGACAACTCTCACGACAGATCTTCTTCAACCACTTAAACGCTTCTAGAAGTTGCATAAGCCTCATGGTTTTTCAAACTGCTATTTGCTTTTTTGTGAGCATGGACATACTATGTGGTTTATTGTTTTATAGCAAAGAATACAAGTCTACTGTATTAATAGCAATTTTATTAGTTAAAGTTAATGCTATGTTTCCTTTCATAATGTTTTTCCCTTCATTTTATTCATCACGGAGATGCAAGACCATGACATAAACACTACTGAATTTGGGACCATTTCTATAATGTACTAAACTAAACACTTGGTGCATCAATATGCCAATACATTATGGAAATATGTCATTGTATCCATAAGTGCTAATGAGTAAACCATAATGTGTGTTAATACATGCATTATGTATTATCTTCACTGTTCAAAACAGTACATTTTATTTGCATTGGCATTCCTTTTTTTTCTCTTCTCATATTGTTAAAAGTCATTTTTGTAGCTTGTTTTCCAACCCCGACTTAGAAATGGGTATGGGAAACTCTCTATACAGCCAGTTTTCACACATACTTCTAAGACAACTTAGCTAATATGCACTTTTTTGGTGTGATCATAAAGATGATAATTCCCTAGGGGGCTAAGATCTGGGCCATAGCTAACACTTAATTGATTGTGCCCACATTTCAAAGCACAATCCCCCATGCCACAATAAGTGAATCCACAATCCCACAAGCCATTATGTAGGCAATGTTTGGAACCTAACCCATGCAACATGAGAGTTTTTTGCAACTAGTTTCCTTTATTGACAAGGTCATTTCCATGGTTGATTTAACATTGGTAATTATGGAAGGTTAGGTACCCATACACTTACCTAGCTCTATGTTGTTGCCTCCTCCCAATTGTTATGATGGATATGGATAAACCAATGGACGAAATTCACCAAGTATTAACTCCATGCAACGCTTTAAAGGGTGACCTTTTGGTTAGGCCCTTTTACGCACCTATTTTGGAACCCTCTCCATGCTCTATGTTATTTTAACTGGGGCCAATGCGTGACAATGAAGATAAAGAATCTAATGAACATTGTTGGACAGATCACAACTAGGTTGAACCCTACAAAGTTCATCCCACACTTATATTCAAATATGGGACTTAGATGGAAGAAAGGTTAATATTATATATGCTATAAGAAGAATTTGAATTGGAGAGATGGAAGAAGCTTCTTACTTTTAGGAACTACACTATAGCAAGTATATGAATAGAACACTATTTAGTGTTAGTAAGGAGTCTTATCAAGTTAGGATTATCAAATTATGCTTTACGTATCCTTTAGGAAAGGGTTATAAACTTAAGAAGGGGGATTAGTTATTAGTGTTTTCGAATTTAGGAAGGAGTTAGATATTAAGTCTTAATAATTTTCTTATAGGAATCAAATTGCTTATAAGAATCGGATTAGGAGTTAGATATGTTATAAGTAAGCACATCACCAAACACATTATTACTATATTTTGCAATAAAGTTACTGAGTTAATATAAATATCATAATGTGTAGTCTAGAACAACACAACTAATAGCATTCCCATTATTATTTCTTTATACACATTTGAGAGAAAAACAGAAGCAAGATTGCACTATCTAGACATGAGAATAATAAACATTGTAAAGAAACGTTCTTACTACAACTTCAATGCTCAAGAAAGTAGCAACAGAAATTCCATAGGCTCACAACATCAGACTCAAATCCCTCCTCCCAAAATAGATTGGCCAAAATGGTTTCTCTCAAGAGCAACGTTCTAGAAAGAAGTTTGTCAAAAAAATTAAACTTGCAAATATCCCTTCCTTTTGGTTCTCATCCTATATATAAATAATCAAACAATAGTCAATTCTAAAACTTCAATGGGTTCATTAATAACATTAACACAAGGGAACACATGCTCCTGCACTAGAATAAATTTTCAATTCTTTATACAATTTTCCAACCAAAAATTCATTTAATTTCATTTTCTTAGTTGGAGTCTTTGCATGTTTGGAGTCTCTACTTGTTGCTATGAGTCACAGTCTCAAATTTCCATCTATTGAGATGAAAATACTAAAACTGTAACCTTTGTGTAGTTATTTTCCACTTATGGCTTTGATTATAGACATTAGAAAGATCACAAGATAACTATTGCAATATCATAATAGAAATGTTGCAAGCCCTAAGCTATCCCAGGAAAAAATCTCAATACAACATTTAAAGTAGACTCCAATTAAGATGCATATGATTCAAGCTCATTTGGAACCGCGAGAGCTTCCCTACAGTATGCTAAATAATACAAAATAAAGGTGCACGTTTGGAACCCTTAACCCTAGCCTAACATTTGAACCCCGAAATCGGGTTATAAAACCCTAGCATAACCTGTGAACACTAAAACCAGGCTATAAAACCCTAGAATAACTATCGGACCCTTAAATTTAATGCCAATCACATTAATATTTGGACTTCCAAACTCTAATCCCATACAAAAAAAATTGAACCAAAACCCTAGAGCATACCAATACAATGTATTTACTAGCCATGAAAATTGCATGTGCAACCATGAAAATTACACATGTAGCCATGAAATTCGTTCATAATGCCAAACCCTAAGCCATGAAATTTGCACCATGGAACAAAATACAAATAGATTCGTCTTCATAATTCCAAACCCCAAGCCACAAAGATAAAACTCATCCAAACCCCTATAATTTCATTTCAATTTATTTATAGGCACAAAAATTACATATCGAACCTTGAAATTTGACTTCTAAAAATGACAAGAATTTCATGGGATGAATATGCCCTAAAATTGATACATTGAATAGTATAAATTCACACCAGAGCATCATTCCATTCGAACCCAAGTCTAGTCCAATTCATGGAAACAAAATTACATTACAATGCACAAAGAACCTGACATAACCCCTTACAACGCAACACTGCAATCAAATGTGCAGAGACCCCAACCCTGGCATAACCATTACAACACCAATAAAACATGCAGAGAACTCGTAGTCAAAACACAAACAAATCCTTACGGCACACATACTTGTAGCAGAAGCGATCAACAAACTAAAACCAAACCACATATGCAACAAAACCTATCAACAAATCGAAAAAACCTTCCTAATACATTCAAATGAGTGTGTTAACAAACACAGGAAAGTGAAGCTGGTAGGTTCAGATCCCTTCCGGGGTACCGACAATGAATTCCATCCACGTGTGAAATCCCACCACTCAAGTCGCCACCCTACAACCTACACCATTGCCCAAATCAATGAGAGGGTGGAAAAAGTTGCCTAAAAAAGATAAACTAAACATATACATAGAGGAAGGGTCAGGTTCTTACCGTCGACCTCCTGCCCCGTTCGCCACCAGAATCGGTCGCCCATCAGAGGAGGATTAAAAAGAACAAGAATGACAACAATGCCACAAGGGAAATACAAACCAGCAACCAATCTCGCAACCAGCAAATCGGTAGAACAACTACCATACCACTAGGTTGCAACAAGAAACCCAGATACACAGACACCAGAGCTCACAGGAACACCGTTCAAGGAACTTGAGGACGCCAACACAAAGGAGGAGAAGACAGGCATGAAGTTGAGGGTGTGCCACAACCCAAGGGGGTGGGAATTCACCCATAGATCCTAGTCAATTTAACACAGAGCGTGAAGAGTGTTCTGAAACAAGCACAGAAAAGGGCCTGAAAAATGCCAAAAGGTCGTCCTTTAAAGCATTGCATGCAGTTAACAGGTGGTGGGTCTAGTGGGGAGGGTAACATACACCACCTAGACCCCGCCATGTGGCATGTGGTCCCCACTAGGTTGGGTGTGCCACTACTAGTTGTTCTCCTCTAGTAGTAGTTGAGAATTGAACTGCACTACGATGCAATGAAATTAATAAAAGTAGTCGTTGAGAATTGAGCTTGAACTTGAACTACCCTACAATGCAATGAAATTAATAAAATAAATAGTCGTTAGGAATTGAACTTGAACTACCCTCCAATGCAATGAAATTAATAAAAGTGAAAAAGGATGATCGCTCTCGAGCCATGTGGAACTGGAATCGTCGTAGACAAGACATTCATCGAGAAGCGGATGGGAGTGGGACCCCTACCATCACAGTATTTGCGCTTTGGCCCAAGATCCATCGTTCTTCTTTTGAATTTTTGTGTTTTTCTAGATAGTAATCTATACAAATTAAGACGTACAACCTACAGAACAGATCTTGTTCAAGTAAGGTTGTGCTTTATGAATATCTATCGCTCATCTTATATCTCGCTCCTCCATTTCTTTCACAGACACATGTGGGACTATTTACAACCTCTTTTCCTTTGGACTCGTCAATTCTCTTCTCTTTGGAACTATTTGTGCTCTCTCTACCTTTGGAATTGTTGATTCTCTTCTCTTTGGCACTATTCACACCCTCTTTGCCTTTGGACTCAGTGATTCTCTTCTCTTTTCTAGGACTATTCACATCCTCTCTGCCTTTGGATTCACTGATTCTCTTCTCTTCAATTCCCTTTTGATTATTCAACGTTTTTTTTCTTCAATCCCATTCTTATTGCATTGTTCTTCTTTTCTAGCCTTCTTATTCTTCAACGATCTGTTCTTGTTCGTTTGCATTCTTCACTTACGTCATTTTTATTCTTCTATTCTTCAATTCCCCTATTTTTCTTCTATGTTCTTATGTTCTTCCATCCTCTGCATTTTATAAAACTATGAGGGATATAGTGAGAAGAACATATAAATGTTCTTTCCATTTATAGTATAAAAACCAATCAATTGGTTTCAAGAATCAAGTTATATGTAAACTATAAGAATCTTTTCTATGGTTAATGAGGCATGTCATACTTGCAATAGCAAAAACATACAATACCAAAATGAATCATTTAAAAAGTACTATTTCTAAACATGTTTTTTTCTCTAATATGTATATTAAAAAAAATTATGAAATAAATATTTCAGCTATATATATTTACATTCATATCAATATAGAAACTTGTTTTTCTATGATTTTTGGTTTTGAGGAAGATTTTGAAAATCCCAAAGAACAAACAAGGTGATATGCAAACAATTCCTTTAGTGATGTCCATAAAAGTGTACAATGAGATGGTATAAGAAATGAACATAATTGCATCATAGGAGGAGCCATCTCAACAACAATGTGCAACAAACATATGTAATCTCAAATTTTTTTCTTTTATGTACATAGAATTTAATTATTTCATGAAATATCAATTTCAATTGTTTTTTATGTAAAAACAAAAACAAAATGGAGCCCATTCAACACATAAGACAAGACGACAAGGAAAAAATTGGCCGATCACAAAGTTTGTGAGTATTTGTGGTTTCCTTACTCGAGTTTTCATGTTTGTTTTGATCTTTATATTTTAGTTAGTTTACACTCATGCTTGGATGTCTTCTGATGTGTGTTAAAATACAAATAATATTCATCTAAATGATTGATTGGCATTGGGTTAAGTACGGGTTTTGAGTATATGTTGCATTATCAAGGCTTAATTGTGCAATTTGTAAGTAGCTATGTTGGTTCTATCATTTTATAATTAATAGAACAAGAAGCATTTATATTAAATATATGATATTTCATGGTGTTTAAAATTTGCAATAAACAAAGCATGGAGTGGAGCCAACATAAGAGTTGTTGAGAGTCTGCATGAGGAATGACTTTGAAACAATGTGTATCATTTATGAATCGCTTCTTTCTATGGTGCACTTTTCAATTTACAAAATCATGTATATGATTTCCTTTTGCATTATGCCCACTGATGTAGATATACTCATTACACTTTACTTTTATGTTTGTAGATAGAACATTTACAATCTTTGGCACATTAATTGCTTAAGCAGACTAAGACATGGAGCATATCCTCAATATGGGACATTTTCAAATCTCATTTTAAAACCAACATGTTTGTTTTGAGGATCCTAGATACAACATCTATGTCATCAATTTCTCTATGAAAAAACATACAATCATATTTAAATCCTTTCTTTTCTTTTTCCATCTCAAATTTGAAGCTATAGAAAGAAAAAACAAGGATGGTAAAATTTCCCACCTACGTTTCATGTTTGAGTCCAAATCCTCTACTCCTATAGTTTTTCTTGTAAGGCTAGGTCTAGTCCACATATTTACACTCGGCATTTTGCCAAGGTACTCTACTTCCCTCAAAACCCATTGTGTTGCATATTAAAACCTATTGGAGTGAAGTATCTTATATCAATGGAAATGCACATCCCGAATCATCATTCACAAGTATCATAAGGAAGAATTGATTAGAATAACACATATAAGAGAAACTATTAGTCTTATGAAAATACCCGAGAAAACCAAGTCACCTTGCTCTAAGTGTAAAAAAAATGAATAACTCTAATATACAAAATTAGAACACAAGAAGCTTTAAAAACAAGCAAGGACGAGTTAAAGCTTCCCTGCTCTTATTCTCTCAATCTAGGCTTAGCATACCTATTTATCCTCCTATGGAATGTTAATAAAGCCTCCAAGCGGAGTTACATATCCACCTCCTAATCCATTGAATAAGTAAAATCATTTTTCTCAAATATTCCTCCTCACATTCTCAAATGAATTCCACAAAAACCACAAAGGAACAAAACCACTCAAAGTTTTGCAAGTTGGAAACAAAGGTTGACCCCATCAGAGCAACCCACTCAAAACCCAATACAAGTGATAAAAAATTAGCATTTGAGGGGACCATTGTGGGTGACAAAAAACAACAAAAGCCAATGTTTTGAAGGGTTTGAAACAAAGGTTGGGCTTACCAAAGTAATCCATTCAAACCACAATACTAAAAATGTAACACCGCCTAGTTTAGTGCCCTAAGTGAGTTTAGTTTTAATCACTACTTTTGCAAACCCATTCTTGTTGATAACACTTCCAAACTCTAAGCATAATTGTTATAATTGTTGTCTTTGATTTGAAAATTAGCACTTTCCGCATTTTGTGTGTTGTTAATTACAATCTTGAAAATAGATTGCAAGTATTTTATGTTTAGTCATAAGCTAGATATTTTTTATTGGATGAAACATAATTTGGATGATAATCATATTCTTAACAATGTGTTCATGTTGATTGCATCTATCTCAATATCAAATGCCTCACACAAAGGATAAATATTCACTAACACACCCCACAAATTCAAAAAGCATCTAGTTCCAATCTGACTTCAAAGTGATTCGAACAATATTTTCCAATCACAGTCTACAAGGCTTTGTTGCATTTTGCAAGTCCTTCAAACTTCCAATTCTCTATGTTGTTAAATTTGGTATGCCAACATCAAGGTAAAAATGATTGTCAACAAATTGGCTAAATGAATATATTGATGGATTTCTAGTGTGTATTTGGATTTCTGTGTTGCCTTAGAATGAAAAGCATTGTATACATTTTTGTTGTGACAATAAAATTCAATTTTAATCAAAAACAATGTAATAGTGATTTTATCAATGTGATAGAAATTCAAGAACTTGTATATCAACTAAAAATAGAGAGAGAAGATAGAAATGTTATCCTTGTACAACTCTCCCCTTGGAATTTCTCCATAAGCTTACCTCAAGTTAGACATTATTTTCCCCCTGTCAATAGGTGATGTGATGGTATATAATTCCATGATCCATTGTTGAAACCAAGATTCATTGTCCTTCAATTTCAAGTATATTTAATTTTTTAAATCTTAATTGTCTCCCAAATCAAATGGATTTAATTCTAAAATTTGTATTCGTCCCCTTGTTTTTTTAAACCTAATTTAATTACCTGCTATCTTCATAGCTCACCAAATTATCTTCTACATTCCCAAACTTAAAGAATGAGAAGCCTCATTTAATACTTATAATGTCATTTGGAAGCATATATATTATAAATGTAAAACGTAATATATATTCCACTTTTCACCCCACTATTATGCCTCATCGCCATAATGTCAACCCTTACAATCCTAACAAGTGAAAAGAAAAAAGAAAAAAAACATAAAGTTGTAATTTTAAAAATAAAAATGAACAAAATATTTTTTTAATTTTTCAATAAAATTGTAATTATTTTTAACATATAGTTTTAATCATTTTTTCAAATTAATTATAATTAAAACCATAATTATTTTTTATTCTTTATTTAAATGATTTTAATATATTTAAAAAAATGGAGCTTTCATTTATGTTTTATGGTTTTTTTAATTTTTTTTTTCAAATTACAATTTTTTATATTTATGTTATTTTAAGTCTTTTAATTTTTGCATTTTTTAGTTTTTTTTAAGTATTTCCTTTAAATAAAACTTTTTCTTTAAATTTTAAATTGTGGTTATCTTTTAATTTCATTTTTTTTAATGGTATTTTTCAAAATCATTTTCTCTTTTGGATTTTATAGTTTCTTTTTTAGTTTTAATTTTTTTAAATATGTGGATTGTTTAGAGGAATGAATAGTTCAAGTCAATTTTATGGTTGAGTCCTCAAGGTATAGATCAATTGGCTATAAGGTCTACTATTAAGACATCTTTATGACGTCACAAGTTCAAACCTCAAATAACTTGTGTAGATGTGTGGGGGCAATGTGGGGACACTTAGGGGTATAGTAGTAGTAGACATAAAATGACCCGGTGTCACACACATATGAGCCCTAGTTGTGTATTCCTTGATAAAAAAATAAAACAAAATTATTGCAATTTTAAACTTGCAAAAATTAGAATTTTGGTTATAATGGTAAGATTATTGAGATTGTGGTTTTAAAAAGTTGCAATTTTAAGTGCTTAAAAATGGAAGAATGCTACACAAGTTCTTTATTTTAAATTTGCTTTTTACGGTTTTGATTGCACTAATACAAGTTGTTAAGGTCATGGTTTCAAATAAGTTATAAATTTAACCCCAACAAATAATGAATAATAATAATAATGGTTACAACTTTTTCAATATCGTGGTTGCAAAAAGTAATAATTTAACGCAAAAAAACAAAAATAATAATATGAAAGGTGTTATCGCACCACTTTTGGATTTGGAGGTTTTTTTTTGTTTTTGTCGCAAAAATATAGGCTTTTGGATCTAAAGTTCTCATTTTGAGGTCACAACTATCGTCAAGTCAATAACTACTTTCACACAAATTTATCGTACACAAACACAAATAGTAAATGATATTTTCTCATGTTTCATATTGTGAACATCATGAAATAAATGAGGGAGAATTTTCGATTCATCAAATCAACAACTATATTCATACAAATTCATCACACGCAATAGTAAATGATATTTTCTCATGTTACCATATTTTGAACATCATGAAATAAGTGAGGGAGAAGTCTTTATATACATATGTGGCCCCACTACTTACATACACGAGACCTTAGCATATATAGATCAATAAAGTTTTTTCTACGAGTTTGTATGAGTATTGCTATGAAATCCCAATGTTTCAATCTCTATATCATCTTCGCAACAAGAACAAAAATTGTAGTTACAAAACTAGGTCAATTTCAAATAAATTGACACACATTAATTAATGAAATTGCAAGTTGCACTACTATCTAACTATAACTTAAATTTGAGTTCCACTGTTACCTATCACTTGGCTCCAAGAATAATAACATTCATAATTTTCTAGCTCACTTCCTATTCACAAGAATTTAAAGAATGGTTTATACTCTAGTTGATATTGTCAAAAAAGCTCATGTCTTAGGGACCTTGTGTTCAAATATTTCGAATTATAAACTTCTAATGTTTATTCACGCCTCGAGCAACATTTTATTGTGACTATAATAGGCCCTAAACAACATTCTATGGTGACTATAACAAGCAAAGAATAAGCCTCTAGCTTTCCTTGGTTCAGACCTCCCATCCTCCAAAGCTCATTAAAATATTTCTCACAATTTTGAAAAATGCCTCAAATGTAGTTCAAATGCAAAATTATGGCCCTTGGAAGTTGTCGTACCATCTATGCTCCTAAATGCTCACTCGCAACCTCATCGACTAAGGTTAGGGTTTTGGATTTGGAGATTTTATTTCTTAAGATTTGTTTTGCAATCTTGTAAAATTCAGTTTCTAATTCTCCATGTGGCCCTTTTGAAAAGAAGATTGTGATTACATCTATGCTTAAAGATGAGCTACCACCATTTTAGCCATTTTATATACACAAAAATGTTTTCACTATTTAATTTATTAATTAAATTTAGATTAATTGTAATACTCTAATTTCAACACTACACTATACTTGTATATTCTTTCTTCTCTCTCGAAAACTCAATCCATTTCTTTCTCAATCCTATTTGAATACTTGTACATACCCAAACACATTTCCAAGTCTTATTTTTGAAGTCCTATTTTTCATGTCTTGTATAAAAATATAAAAATGAAAAACATATATTTCAAATAAATAAAGAAACATATACGAAACATGGCAAAATTGATACAATGGGACTTTAATGAGTTTCGCTAGGAAAACTTTAAGGTGACATTCCTAAAGTCAATCCAAGTTGTCTTTGCTTCGATTCCCAAGAATCGCAATTAATCTTTTTACACATAAAATAACCTCTTTTTTTAGTTTTGCTCTCCATAAATCTTTATTTTTGAATTTATCTCCCAAAACCCTTTTTTTCTTTCTGAATCTCTCCCAAAACCCTATTTTCAAATTTTACTCTTAAAACCCATTGTTTATTTCGAATTTTACTCTCTTAAAACTCATTGTCTTTTTTCAAATTTTACTCTCTTAAAACCCAATGTTTTTTTTGCATTCTACTCTCTTAAAACCCATTGTGTTGCATGTCAAGGCGTATTGAAGTTGGGTATCTAGGTCTCGCATACCTAGTTACGTCGAAAGGCAGGAAGATGAAACAAGTGTAATGTCAAGTTTTACGATATTATATATAGCATCCCACCTCCTTTTAATCTAGGTCTCGCATACCAAGTTATATTGGCATGCAGTTATATCTTACAATTTGGGGTAGACGAACAAGGGTCCTCTTCCTAAATCGCAGGAAGATGAAACGTGTGTTGTCAAGTTTTATTTCATAAATGTTGTTTCAAATTTATGTGTGTGTGTAATTACTAGTAGCTGAAATATCTCAATATGCGTATGATTATTCGTATCCGAGGCATGGATAACGAGTAAATCGTGCCCCTTAACTTATGGCCTATCAACGTTCACTGGCCACAAGTTAAGTGGTGATGCTAACTATCACCCTGCACAATATTAACAAAGTCGCTATCAATTTAGCTACCCCCTCCTGATTCATTGAACAAGTTAAATCATTTTGCTCAATATGATTTCAAATGTCTTACCTTCCAGATCAATTCCAAAAATTAAAATGCCAGAAATCCACTCGATAAAGTGTTATTTATAAGTTGTTGAAAACAACATTGGCAGTACCAATCACTATACAAGAATTTTAAAGGAATAAGACATCCATTTATGCAGCCTTCTTGAGGTGACCATAAACCTCATAAATATTGCAGATTATAAAACTATAAAAAATCTTCAAAAGTATTTTGTCACCTGCAATTGCAAGCATGAAGAGAAACCAAGCTGCACCCAACAAACTAATTTCAGGTCAAATAGCCAGATATAAACCATTTGAGTCGAAAATACCGATTTTACAATGACTATGACATGGAAATATAGGAAATGAAGCATCCTTGTTGCAAGCATGAAGAGAAACCAAACTGCGCCCAACAAACTAATTTCAGGTCAAATAGCCAGATATAAACCATTTGAGTCAAAAATATTAATTTTACAAGTACTATGACATGGAGATATAGGAAATGAAGCATCTTTTTTTATGTTATTTCTTAACAGCAATATTCAGAAGTAAATATGAACAAAATGGTAACAACATTAAAAAAAATGGAAGCAGCTTGTTCTGAGGAATGGAATAAATCAAAACTCACTGAATAAGTGCAGAGAGAATCAAACATTAATCGAAAATATGATTTCATGTTGGAAGGCCACATCAAAAGTCAAAAGAGATGATAACAATGTTCACCTCACTAAAATTAATCCCTGAAAATAGAACTTTATGAATGGCATAGCTTGAGTATTCAATCATTTGCTTGATGTCCAGGGCAAATTTCTTGATGTGCAAACTGAGATAGTAAAATATAACACATAAAAGTCAAAAGACAGAAGGAACTGCTTGAACCAAAATAGGGAAAGAAGCAATCTTTTTTATGTTCTTACATAAAAGTAGTTTTCAGAGAAAAATATGAACGAAATGGTAACTTCCAAAAACAAAGCTGTGCTTGTTCTGAGGTATGTAATAAATCAAAACTGATTGAACAAGTGCAAAGAGAATTCAAATTCAATCGAAAATCTGATTTCATGTCAGAAGACTAGATAACTCAGAAAAGAGGCCAAAGGGGAAAGGACAACAATGTCCACCTCACTAAAAATTAATACCTGAAAAAACTTTATGAATGGCATAGCTTCAGTATTCAATCATTTGCCTGATATCCTGGGCAGAAAATCCTGAGGTGCAAACTGAGATAGTATAATATTACACAAGAAAGTCAAAAGACACAAGAAACTGCTAGAACCGAAGCCTGTTATCTGTTCCCACACATCATGACTAGAACGTTAGTTCCAGTATTCCATCTGATGTGCTCATGCATCTTCAAAAGCTAACGACAAGGTCCCATAGGAAATTTACAATGCCACTCGCATCTGAAATTGCATATTTCATGCACTGCTACCACACTTGCTGGTACATATACTGTCTGCCTCAAATTTCAGAGAATTTTTGGAAAACCCTATGCCTTCGCATCAACCTTGCCTTTAGTAATTTTAGCATAGATTATGTTGCTTCCAAATCTATACCATCCTGCCTGATATATAATTGTTGATATGAAAATTAAGGAGCCTAAGCACCTTTGCTGAAAAGTCTGGGCATGATGGAACTTCAATACTTTGCGCCTCAAGTTTCGCCTCCTCCAAGGCAAATAGGTATTCATAGAGATTCAATTCATACCAAGGGCATAGATAAGTCGAAAGAATGGTTCAGGCAACAAAAACCACAAAGATCAGTAAAAAAATAATTAATACAAAAAATATTTTGACCATCAACCACCGATTGGATGATATGCGATTCAGGTACTTTAGCAATGCTCCTTGTGCTCCCTCGACATTTGCCAAAGTATCATCCATATTCTCATCAATCCTGCAGGTAGGTAAATCTACACTGATCAATATTATCCCAGACCATTGTCTGGAGTACCAAAGAAGTTAAATAAGATAAACAAAGCACCTGATTGCCAATTCCCCTTGTTGAGAAACCATGGTAGCCAGCTGTGTGAAGATGTTACTGAGCTCCAAAATAGTTGATTCTACGTTTTGGAGAGCTTCAGCTCTGCTTTGCATGTAGCTATCTTGTAAAGGAACCATTTGTTGTTGAAGCTGTGTTTGCATACTGGGAGATGCAGGAGGCTCTCCACTCGATTGCCGCCTAGTATCATGAACCAATAAACTTAGCTCCAAACACCACAATCAGAAATATAGAGCTTAACCATGCTGCATGCATGTACGATTATAATGATAATGATTTGAACATAACATGTATTGAAAGGTAGAAGAAATCCAGAACTTCACAATCTTTCAAACCGAGTCTTTTGTTGGTCCAGATCTATTGCTCCCAGTGGATCTTAACTGTAATATTCTTCAGTTTATAGCTTAATTGTTTCAAAATCAACATCAATATTGTCTTTAACAAATAACAAGCTTGCCGGTTCCAAAGAGATCAGGTATTTCCTCTCCTATAGTTAACATAGAAGTAATCACACTTAAACAGACAACGGAGCTGTTGATCTCAAGTGGTAGTTCTGAGAAATGCAAAATGGCAAGGTTGGAAGCAAATAGATTGAAATTTCAATGTTCCCTTACAAGCACCTATGTTATCTGACAAACAAAATTGAAAAGACAATTCATGCCAAACAGCCATCTTATTCAACATGCCACATAACTGTATGCAACAGTGTAACCAACATTACTAATTACTATACAACTCCTACTTGACTCCAACAAGCATCTTAATATACAATCAGACTCTTCCATTTCAAAGTGCATGCACAATCACATTTCAGGGAGTTGTCTTCTATTAAACAAACATTTTGCATTACTCTGTATCACCAGAACTCAAAACTTAAAAGAGCCCCAAGGGTTAGCTCAATTGGTTAGTGTCACTTTTTCCGAATGTTGCTGATAATCCAACAGACTATGCAGGTCCCCAGTTCAAATCCCACAGGATCAGGTGCACTAAGTCTACACTGCCCGCTTCACACTGGGTACCATCCTCGGAATGCGGAAAGTGCCCAGGAGTTTACTGGGAGTTATTTCCAAGGAGATAGAAAGTATCACTAAGAGGCTTTACCTCAAAAGAGTGATACTACCACTTCAACAGATATTTATCAAAACTCCCAAGAGCCAAACAGTTAGACAACTGCAAGTCCAGCCCCAGATGAGATTAAAAGAATTGATGCTTACAAGTGCTTAAGCTCCACAGAGAAGAGCTCAATGCTTTGACAGGGAATGCTAATGGTAACATAAATGCTGGACACTTGATCTCCACCCATAGCAATAAAACCAGCTTTACCACACTATCAGCTGGTTTTACTTTGCACTGTGTGAGCGATTAGTTTTGTTAATATTACCATTACCACTCATACATTCTGGTTGGAGATGTCATATATATTCCCTTGTTGCTTTAAAGTGACTTACACTTGTAATTTCCCACTGTCTGTTATAGGTGATTTATAGAAATTAATATAACCTATCTCTTTATTCTTTCTAATGATATTTCCTCAAAAACGAACACCCCTCTCCAAACCCTCCAACCGCAAACCCTCAAATGATTTTTAAAGGACATAATCCAATACTCAGTTTCTGGAGCTGGCGAGGGAGTTACATGGTATAAAAATGTACGGATTAAGTACAATAAGATGTGCCAAACAAATTTCCATGTACTAGTGCATAGGACAGGTACAAGAATATTTGTGCACCAAGCCCGAGGTATGGTGTGCCTTGTAACTATGCTTACTCTTTGTTAAGAAAATATACTTTGACCACATGCAATATTAAGTGCTATTTTGCAATCATTTTAATTATGTTGAGTAATTGAATTGATATGGATAAACAAAATTTACCAATGAATATATGATACCATTTTCTCAACTAAAACTAATATTACTACTACCATACCGTGGGTTGAAAACCTGTGATGAAGATGTTGATCCATTGGCCCAAGGAGGAGGGGAAACACTGGAGCGACTGGTACTTGCAAGAGGACGTTGTCGGACAAAAGGATTTGTAGAATCTTTTGACGGACTAGCAGAAAACAGCTGTCTTCTATTCTCATGTACCTTCAAATTCTACAGAGTATACAATTCAACCTCATGTGAATAAGTCCATGTAGGAAAAATTCAAACAATGATATCAAACACTTAATTAAAAGAGTAAAACAATCCTATCTACACACTTCGGATGAAGCTCTTATACTACAGCCTATGACCAATAAAATTTACAATAACCATAAAGTTGACCAAGAATCCATGAACCACTGATGAATTGATTTGTTATGGACTCTTGAATTGTTCAGGATGTATTGGTAAATACAAAAGAATTTTTGGTTACCTCAGTTCGCATAGTTAACACCTCCTTGAACTCTTTGGTAGTGCTCATCAATCGGGTTTTTAAGTTATCCACAACTGTAGTTGAGTGTTCTGTTGTGTGTTTTGAGGTATTCCCACTTTCATTTTGAGAATTGCAGAGGATTTGCAGGTCTGCA
>LPNX010064847.1:576157-652560 GCA_001517045.1 Pseudotsuga menziesii | reverse complement strand
TTGTTGGTTCCAGAAATATGTCCCAAGGGGCTGCACCACATAGCACGGACTTCCTTTTGCCTAGTTGATCTATTCTGCCAAATTTGCCTGGGGCTTGCACCTGGATCCCCTTTTAACATTGCATAATCTCACATGAAATAAAAATAGACCCATGCATGATTGCAGCCCATATCCTCCTAAGATAAAAAAAAAATACCTTTGGCAGTATAGGTATGTTAAAATACAAAGAGAGCAACAGGCAAGAAAGGTATTCAATGTTGAAATAGTGTCACATAGCATACAGGAGTTTCTCAGTATCCCAATAAAGTCAGACTGATATGAATTTATTGCTTGTGTAAGCTTTATTGCGCAAGGAACTTCAGTTTTAAGCAAACATATCAAAATTTGAAACAATTATTAGAAAAGCAATTATCAGTCTAGACTCTAGAGCCAGTCCTGAATGGCTGAAGAACAAAAATCTAGTTTCTGCCCAAAGAATCAGGACATTCCAAGATTTACATGATTTACATGAAGTCATCTGAATCTATCTCTCAACTCCTTGTATTTATACACCATGAGTTGAGAAAAAAGCATATTTAGCTGGGGACGAGATCATAAAAGGGTAGTCCTGGAGGACATGCATAAAACTGGTATATGTCTGGATGACATCCAATTGACAAATAAAATGTCAACTCCATCTGATAATTTCAAGAATCATATAGATAGGTGTATGCCTTTTATCTTTTATGAAGCTCATTATACCAGCTTCTAAATTACAGAAAACAAGTTCGCCATTTGCAATAAATAACCGTACTTCATCCTTGACTTCTGCAGGATCCTTCTTTAGCTTCTTTCTGTTGATACTTGAAAATCCATTTTTGTAATCACAGACCATCACTGTCTCTTCCTTGGTAATGTTAGATACCTTCTATATTTTTCAAAATGTAATTATATCATGTCAGATATTATAATGATCCCTTGTACCTCTCTGTCACAACAAATGTTATCTTCAATATCTAAATCTTTCCTTGGAGTCTTCAATTATTGCTCATTTAGTTCTCCGTCCCAATTATATCCCAAAAATCCCTCAAGGCTTTAATATAAAAATAAAAAATTTCATATTTATCCCTAAAAAATGCTTTTTGAGCATGTCATCTTTTTCTCTACCCTAAAACTATGATTTTTTGTGTAAGTTGACATCTTCCAGCCTAGTTCAACCATTTAAAAAAAATTGATATAATATAAAATATTTTCAATTTCTTTGTGTCATTGAAGTGGCCTCCGTGTGTCATGTATTTTGGTCAACGGGGTCTATCCCAGGTGGTTAAGATAAGAAAAGTTGTTCTCCCCACCAAGAATCAATTCCCGCAAGTGAGATGTCCAGCTCTTAATTAGCATATTGTTGTATCGGCCTGGAGTCATGAAGAATCTGCTTTACTCTGGGTACCATCCTCAGAATGAGGGGAAGAGGAAGTGCCTGGTGGGTTTCCCTGGGATGTGTATTTCACAAAAAAAGCATGCCCTGTATTTTACTAATATTATTGTTTAACAGATCACATCTATTTCCAGGTTCCAAATGAATTACCTACAAAAGAATACTAAGATAATCTATCGAGGATCTATATCCCTTGGTTATCTACCAAACCTCACCTCTGTTTCATATTTCTTAGTTTGTTCATTTACTTTTCTTTCATTTTCCTTTTTGCTTTTTATTCTTTGTTCAGGTAGCCAATAGCTTCTAAAGACAAGGCTCCCTTGGAGGAAACAGGTTCTAGGTCATACACACCCCATAAAATCTAAGGCAAAATCAAAAAGGGCTATTTTAACCGTTTTAATCATCCTAAATCTAGAACTTTAGTTTTAAATTTTAATTTCTCTTACCATGGTGATTCAGATGTTGTTACCACTAACAACTTCATGAAAATAGCAAAGAATCATCAAGTGAACCTCACAGGTGCAGAAGATGTTTGCAAGTTTGTGTATTACATAGTAGCCATGTTCAGGGATAATAATAGAAAGAAGAGAAAAACTATTGACGGAGAAATTTGGTAAAACATCATGCAGGTCAAAAACATTTTGAAAAACAATGGTGATTTATTGATGCCACTCAGTCCCAAGTCTGGTTCCTTGATACCAAATTGATCTGTAGCAGATTCCTTCCTAGGTCTTTCATAATGATAGCATGCCTATTCCAATTTTGTCAAAGATCTGCCAAAAATAACTCTTGGAAACTTATTCAGTCACTGAAACGGCCTTTACTTCAGGCCCCAGGGTGTATGCATGCTTATTTTGAAGGATTTATTACTCATCTAATCCATATAAAGTTTAACAAAATCTTATGCAAAAACACAGAAACTTGCAAACAATATTGATTCATTTTAATGATCAATCTAGTCATCATCCTAAAGCTTTGAGCTTGATGATGGCTTATTTGATCAACAGGACAAGAATTAGAAATCCAAGATTAACAAGATACAATCAAAAACTCTGAACACTAACTCATTCTGAACTAGAAATTGTGAACCTCACTTGGGACTGTTACAGGACTCACATGAGACATAATAATTTGAAAGATAATCAATGAATCTAGGGTAAAGACCCAATGAACATTATCTACATCTAGATTTCAGGATGGAGATTATCAGAGTTCTCAAGATTAATCAAAGAAATTGATCCGATCACTCTGTATGAACTCACGATGCCTCCTTCATGCTGATATAAGATACTTGTGGTTGAATTTGCTAACTGAATCAATTACATGCCAACTTAGCATCCTGTGCCCGTCACCATCAGAGTGGGTCCATTATGTTGGTCCCAAGCTTGCTTTATTGATGTCAATGTCTTATAAGTTATTGCCATCAATCTTAACACTAACCTAGGAATGCACATGGATGCCATTTCTAAAGTCAGATATGGATCATAACTCCCCCTTTTTGGACGGTGATACACCCATCATCTTCATTGAACTGTTGGTTTGAGTCAATGACGACTTGTGTATCAAGCTGATTAAGTCAACCATCTAATATCTATAGTTCTGAAGGCAAACATCTTTTTTGACCCACTTGATATTATTTTTTTAATAATTATTCATTGTCTCCTTTTCTTCAGCATATAGGATGGTGTCCTGCAATGGATGATCCATTTGTGGTAACCAGTCTATTAAGTTTAGCATCTTGAAACATTCTTCAGCCTCTCTATCTATCATAGACAACTTTAAGAGTGTGAGTTCCTACGCAGAAAACATGGGATTTATGCCCAAGAAAGGCAGAAAATCGAATCTGAAAGCATTCTCCCCCCTTCTGTTCAACTATTCATTGTTCAAAAGGATCCATTTCAGATAGGTATCAGACCAGATGATGATGGCTGCTCCTCTTCTATTTCAGATGCTAACCAGGAAGTTGATCTTCCTCAGACTCCATACACTTGGCTGCTTTAGTCAACCATTTATAGTTCTGGAAGCAAATGTCCTTTTTGACCTACTTGATATTGTTTTTTTAATTATTCCTTGTCCCCTTTTCTTCAACCCACAGGATGGTGCCCAAAAATGGCTGATCCATTTGTGGTATCCAATCTGTTCTGTTTGGCTCTCCATCTAGCATAGACAACTTTAAGAGTGAGTTCCACTTCCCATGCAGTAACACAGGATTTATGTCCAAGTATGGCGAAAAGTCCAATCAACTATACATAAGGATCCATATCAGATAGGTTCTCAGACCAGATAATGATGCCTTCTCTTCTATTTTGGATGATAGCCAGGAAGTTGCTCTTCCTCAGACTCCATAGACTTGGCTGTTTTCTTGAGGACCTTTCATGGTGCTGCATTGTCACTGGGATACTTTCTTTTCCTGGAGTATTATCTATTTCATTTTTTAGGGTTATCCTTTTGGGTTCCCAACCTTTCTCTATTTTCATCCAAAAAAAGGAATCTTCCCATTTTTCCAAGGACAACAGGGTACTTCCCCTGAAAATTAAGAAAAACATTTTAAAAAACCAAAGCACAAATCCCCCAGGCCCTACACCTTATTATACCTTATATAAGCACATAAGGAAAACACGTGCATTTCTCATTTGCATATAATTGCAATCATTTCAAACGAGATCCCTATGTTGAGGGGCCTGGCATTCTCTGTGGCATTCCCTAAAATATGAAGGGTGTCTACACATGTCCCATGGACACAATTCCCAGTTCCAGCATCCCCACATACCTGAAATGTGGTGGAAAGGCAGCTCACGACTTCAATGTGAAATCAAATTGCATTCGAAAAATAACTAAGAATCTGTTATCCCTATCTAAAATTATGGAAGTTGGCAGTCTGAAATCTATTAAAAAATGCTTGAAGAATGAATCTGCAGTTTACTCTTGTTAAGGTCTTCTTACATGGCACCAGATTGCTATCTTGTTGAATCTGATGAATATGACAAAGTTGTAGCAATTATGTTGTAGTAGAAGGAAGAACCTCAGGGAAAAGCATTGAGATAGTTTTCCCATGGTCTGTTTGGAACTCGAAGAGGTGTGTATAGTCACAGCTTCTTGTTAATCGGTCTCGAATTGCTATAAAATGTGAATCCCCAATCATATTTTCTACTTTTAGACCCATCTTTGGCCCACAAAAAGACCTCTTCAAATTATCTAGTGCCTTTCTCCAATCCAAAATGGCAAACAATCTTGGAGAGGTGCACTTCTCTAATCAACTCCAATATTCTAGTTTAAGGTACACAAGAACTTTTGAATCAGTACCAATGTTATCAGAACCGGACTGATTTTGGAAAAACCGGACAGTCTGACCGGTTTACAAGCCCAAGTGGTCTGAAGTGTTTTAAAAATCGGTTGAGTCCAAGTCCGAGTTGGCCGAGTTGAACGCCGGCCGAGCTGACTCCGCCTGCAACTCGGCTCAGGTGGCTGGATTGATACCAAGTCAGGCGAGTTGGGGCCCGAGTTGACCGAGTTGCAAGCCAACTCAACTAAGTCACTCGTGGCTGACACCCACATACCCACGAACTCCAAAAAAACACGTTATGGCCCCCTCCCGAGTTGGCCAAGTTGGGGCCCAAGTTGACCGAGTTGCAAGCCAACTCAACTAAGTCACTCGTGGCTAACACCCACATGCCCACGAACTCCAAAAAAACATGTTAATTTTTGTTTTTAGATTTCTCCTATTCTAACCCTAACCTGAGGCCATAAGATGACCCCCTCCCCCCCTTTTTGCCTCACACTTCTGCTGTGAGCTGTTTGTGAGCATTTGGCATTATTGTAGTTTGGATTCATGGAGGCTTGGAGCAGCGTGCAGCAGTGAAGAATAGTCAACAGGCTTGGAGGAGTTGGATAGTTGGAGACTGGATTCTGTTACCTAGATGTATGTTAGCTGCCAGCTAGCCACCGTTTTTTTTCTCATTAAATTTACAAATATCAGTCATGTTTTCTATTGTTTGCTCCCAAAATAATAATAATAAAATGATATTTTCTATACATGTTCATATCTGCTTTGCATTTAGATTCTAGACTGGCCCCAAAAGGAAAAGATTTGGCATGGATCCATGTTGATGTCATTGAAGGAAAATTGTATTTTAAGTATGGCAAGAAATGGATTAAAGGAGTGGGCATTCATAGACTTAAACAACAGTTGGCTGCTGTTAGAGGAAATGTTGCCCCATGTGAAGCTGAGTATGTCCAAAGATAAACTTTCAAGTTAACTTCCATCTAAGATCTGTTGGTAACTTCAATGTTACAACTCATATTCACGGGGTCATGTATCTCAACCTCTCAAGTTATTGTTTTTCTTACTTCTCTCCTATGCATTTTCTTTAACTTGCCCTTTGCACAAACAAGAAGACCCCCAACCCCGATGCTTATGCTTCTCAAAAACACACTACTAAACCAAAATGCCACTAACCCTCTCTCTCAAAGCATCCTAAAAACTCTCAAAGGTGGCAAGTACAAAGCAAATGGAGACGGAGAAAGCTAGTGTCAAAACAGAGTGAAGCTTCAGTGATCATATGGAGCAAAAATGGGTCCCAAGAAAGGGTGGCTAAGACAATGAGCCAACTCAGGTAAATTCAGGACAAGGTAAGCATCATGAGTGGATTCAAGAACTCCCAAATAAAGGTGACCAAAGTGGCTTGTCCCAACATGTTTCCATAGACAGAGAAGAATATTGCAGGTAACACTGAGGTTCATCCAAAGGTGTCATCGAATTCTTTGCAAGTTTCGCATCTAGTCCTCTTTCCAACAATCCACACATTTCCTTGTCAAGGGCTCCTCGCACTTTGGATGGCCACCTAGTAAGGAGGCCCTTACAGAAAACTATTTTCCGAGCCTTAAGCAACGACTTGATATGAGTTTCCCATGAAGTTCAAACTCTCAACCTGGAATTTTAAAGGAGCATAAAGGAATGACAAATGTGGGATTGTCAAACAAATCATGGCCAACTTACCTTTTGATGTGCTCCTTCAAAAAGTTAAAGATATTGAATTCAAATTGCACTCGTTAATGAATAATTGGAATGAGGAATATGTTGTCATTAAGCATAAGGGGTTGGGGGGGTGGGGGTATTTCATGGTTGACCCCATGTCACGTTGTTGTTGGATGACAAAGATGTTAGCAGGAAGGGTGGGGACTTCTATTTAATCAATGCTCCCAATGATACAATTTGTAGAACACAATAGTGACATTGGTTGTCGAAAACACTCCTCCTTATCGAGAGTATCCTTAATGGAGACTTCAACATAGTTTAGAGCTATGTTGTTGGAAGCAGGGAGCGAGAGTAGGGAGCGAGAACGAAGCGAAAAGCGAAATTTTCAAAAGCTCCTATTTTGGGAGCGTTTCGGGAGCATTTTTTGTATAGTATATATTTTAATATATTTTGATGGATTTATATCTAAAATACATGTAGGATGTTGAATTAGCTATAGAATACATGGATTAAACCATATAACATCAATCATCTAGTAGTTATAACTTGTAACATTATCATCGAATGATCAACCATAAAAGCTTTTATAGGAGCTTGGCAAAGAAAGGAGGTACCATAACATTGTCATCAAATGATTAACCTAGTATAGGAAAGGAAGGGAGTGCGTCGAGAACGCCTTGGGAGTGTGCTCCCAAAACTGGGAGCGTTTTGGGAGCGAGCTTCAAGAGCGGGAGCGAGGGGGTGGGGGGTGTTTCCACGCAACATAGGTTTAGAGAGATGGACAGTGGGACACCATGTTAACGACCAATAAATAGTGGTATGTGGTGATGAAAGACAAGCTTGGAATGATTGTGAAACACTATTCAATGTGTCAAATATTTTATGAGGCCAAAGGAATCTTGCTCAAGTAGGTCAGAACACATGATCTAGGCAAAGTGATACCTACCAAATACAAGCTAGGCTTGACAGGTTTTATGCAAATTCACATGCAACCAACTTCTCTTCCACAATCAAAAAACCATTGCATGTGGATTTGACTATCACTGGCCATGATCACGCCCCCATATCAACCTATGTGCATATTGATAGTGGTAGTCAATGTGAAGCTCAATCCTCCCCCCTTTAAGCTCATTGTCTCTATGATTGAGACTAAAGAATGTCAAAACATGGTTGTAAAGGTCTAGGACTCAGTCCCCAACCTAGTCGGGGCAATTGGTTGGATCTCAAGGTGGGAAGGAACCATCCTCTACATAGCCAGGTTCTTATAAGGATAGGGTAGATGGCAATTAGATTCGAGAAGGGCAATGAAAATCAAGTTCAAGTTCTCCTACATGATGCTCGGCAAAGATTGGAGGTGGACCCCCCTAATGAGTAGGTCAATGAGTTAGATTCACAGTTATAGGTGTTTAAAGAGTTTAAGGCCAAATGGGTTATGATTAGGGGGGAAATGCACTCGATGGCCAAGGGGATGCAATTACAAAATTCTATTTCAACGCCTAAAGCACAAACACAAAATCCTATCCTTCCAAGATCCTAGTGGTAACCTTACAAAAGATGAGAAGGAAATCCAACGAATATTTGAAGACCCCTTCCAACAAATTTGAACTTGTGTAGGGCCTAACACATGGAGGTTGTTCATCAAGTTGTTCCCAGAGAGTCGAGACCCTTAAGGAGAACTATCTCTCCCAGGAACTTGATGTGGGTAAATTAGAGGCAACCATGAGGTAATTCAAGAATGAGATGTCCCTGAGACCTAACAAATTTTCAACTGAATTATAAAAACACATGTTACATGTGGTAGGCCATGCATACCTAAAAAACGTGTCAAGAAGCTATTAAAGGCTAAGTCACCTGGTTCGAGTTCGTGTTCGAATTCAGGGACCTTGAAATTCGACAAAAATCAAGCAAGGAAAAAATTTGCAATAAAATTCAGCATTATGTTCAAGTTACTATAAACTTTGGAAATTAAAAAATATTTCATTTTATATATAAATATTAAATTTAATAATTATATATTGATTTATTATATTATATTATATAATTTATTGAATTATTTTCGACCGACCTTAGCCCAATGCTAATCACAATAACAAAAAACATGAAAGAGACCAACCTACTATTTGTCGACAAAATCTAAATCTAAATCTTAATTTCCCACCCCCTCGACCGACCGTCGACAAGTTGCGAACTGATTGAACACTTGGGAATCGCGAAAGTCCCTCCATCCATCAATTGACTAACTTGGCAATGGCACATGTTCCCTCGTAAACCTGGGTGCATGCAAAGATCCATGACCTTCCTAGAAACCCCATTATGAAACCCTCAAGTCAGCCGTGGGATTTTGCTGCAGAAAAAACAATCCAGAAAACTCAAGTACCGAAGTCAAGGGCGATGACAAAGTTTCGGCTAGGATTTACCCACATAGAAATCAATGATTTGTTTATAACAAATTTGGGTTCCAGAGAAAATCGACGAATTTCGATTTTGAAGGCGAAAAATCACTAAATACGGTGACTTAGATTAAAGGAGGTGGTATGGAGGAGTTGATTAATGTTGGGTTGATAATACTCATTCCTAAAGGTGTTCAAAGAGACTTCGTGGGCAAATGGCACCCAATCACCTACTGAATGTTTCCTATAATATCCTAGCAAAAGCAATAGAAAGGAGAATTAGCTTGTTGGTGACCCAAATAGTTCTTGCAAAGGACGAATTTTATTAAGTGCAAATTAATCTTAGATAATCTTAAACCACCAGAAAAGGGCTTAAGTGAGCTTGGGAAAACTATCAAAAGGCACTCCCTTAACCCAAATATTGCTAAAGCATATGATAGAATTGAATGGAGTTTCATCCTTAATATGTTGAATAACAATGGGATTTGGCTCTATGTATCATCGATTTGTGGAGACACTCACCTCATGGGAATCTATAAGATTCGATGTGAAGAGAGTGCTTTTAGAGTTTATATTATTGAAGCTTCCATGCACTAGGAATGCTTGATGGCATCATATGTCTACGCGATTGCAACCAATGCACAAGGTTACCTTTTGGAGGCAACAAGAATGAGAGCGCAAATTAGGTGTATCATCTTACCAGATGACAACCAAGTCCTCAATGACCACATTGCTGATGACTTGAATCTCAAACCTAAATTGACAACAATTTGTCGTGGGCATTATGTTATGTTTGGACACTTTTGCGCAAACTATTAGGGAAGTTGTTGGTGAGGAGAAAATGGAGGTTTTTCTTATTGAGTAGGAGGATCCCTCTCATTGGATGAATCATAAATGGAAGTGCACAAGACCAAGGTTAGGCATTTAGCATTTGGGAATCTCGTTGAATGTGCAAATTTCTTATATTAATTAATGAAAGTGGATCATGGGAAAATTTGAAAAAAAGCTTCAAGCTTGGTCCCTTCTCAACTTCAACTTGTTGGGAGAATTATACTTGTACGCAAAATCCTAGCAATTGAACATCTATATTACTCTTCATGCCCCTTTCCTTCTTAATCGGCATATAAAGCAATAAAGTGTGTTCTCAAGAGATTTCTCTGGAGCAAGCGGGGAGGAACAAGGGACATTTGTACCTTACCTCAAGATCAAGGGGGTAAGGCCTCCCTAACATAAAATCCCAAGTACTGGCCCTTGCCAACAAATAGGTGATATGAGTAGTGGAAGGAGATGCCCACTGGCAGGTCTTTAGCAAGTGTCAAATTTAACAAGTTCAACATATTGGGAGATTAAAGGTCTTTTTCTTATTCAAAGGACTTGTGGTATGAAGACAATCTGCTTCGACATACATGGAAGACTCTCAATCGCACTCAAAATCTTATCAAATCTAACAAGATTGTTTGAGAGCATCTTGGTCACATGATTCTAACAAATTGTTTAATATAAAAAGCAAATGCATGTGGAAAGCCTGGTATGAAAATATTGGAGATGAATGAGTGTGTGAAGTTTATTTATATTTATGAGATAAAAGATCTTTGAGTTGATTAGACACTCTTCTAATCTTAGCACGTGTTCAATTAAAAGATGGGGGCTTGGAAAACCAGTTGTGCGATGGTTGAGGAGGTGTCAAACCCTCTAGAAGGCTCCAATTTCTTTCGAAGATGAAGTTTGGGGGTAGCTTTTGTTTCATCAAGGTTCGGTTGTTAAAAACATAATTCACAAAGTTGGCACTACTAACTCAGCACGTGCATTGTGCAGTAAGGATGCAGTGATTCAACATGTTGTTTAGAAAGATAACACTGCCAAAGTTTTTGGACATAGTTTTAGGCCGACCTCCGCTCCTTTATTTGCCCCAGTCTCAAGGAAGGGGACCCTTCTAGGAGACAATTGGACAAATCGAGACAGCCGCAAATTGCTTTGGCACATTGTTCTCTTGGTTGCAATATGATTTTGTGGAAACATAGAATTAAGTTCAATAAGGAACCCCAGCCCCTCATATTAGGGGATTGAGTAGTTTTGCGCAAGAATTGACTCTGCTCCTGAGTGTTGACGTCAGAGCATTCCATTGTGATGTACGAAGGTGTGGATTTCCCTTGCACTCCTGCTCTGCATGTTGTAATTACCTTGAATCCTGATGTACTTATTTGTTCTCTGAAGTAATATATGAAGCATTTTAAAAAATAATATTAACAAAATCCAATATTGAAGACTTAACCTCGCTTGCTGAAATAACCTCCAATTCAGGGTGTCCCTACATGCTTATTTGCATGAAATCATCACTTACATCATCCCTACAGAGTCTAGAGAAATCATATGCAGAAAACATGGAAAACAGCAAATGGCAAAATTGAATTCAATGATCAATTTACGAAGTCATTATCCTCCAGCCTTGAACTTCTTTCAGGTTTATTCACAATACAAAACAATATATATATCCAAGATTCTACTAACAGAATTAAAAACTCTAGCACCTAACTCTATTTCTGAACTATAGTTTGTAAACCTCTAAGAGAAAACACCTGCTAAACCTTATTTTTTATCTAAATCCATCTTAAAGATTGTCAAAGATCTTGATTCTCAAGATTGATCAAGAAGTTGATCTGGTCAGAATGTCTCTGAAATCCCAATGCCTCCTTACCGCCAATGTTGGGTATTTATTGTTGGAAGTTGGTAACATGGAAGTTACATGTCATATCGGCAGCTTGTGTCTGTAACTGTCATGACAGCTCCCTTATGTCGAAGTCAGTCACAAGCTTTGCTTTGTAAATGCTAACCTGTTGTCATCTGTCTGGAATATATGGAGTCCACTTGTGCACAGGAACGTCATTTCTAAAATCAAATGTGGATTAGCAACAACATGCATTGTTGCATCAATTAATCTAAAATTTAAATAAGTCAATGTTGCCTTGTCAGGTCGATGTAAGCTGGTAGCTAATATAGCCCCTACCAAGGTTCAAGTACTAGCAAGTGACATGCATGTGCATGTGCTTGTGCTTGTGCTCGCCCCTGGAGATGCATGCAAGCGCATGCAACAGCAATCAGGACCCACTATAAGTAATGGGTGACATTGGCATATAGAAACACCCATTCATAATTGCTCCACCAAAAAGTGAACACATTGAATGTTGCTAATGGATCCTCTATCATACTAAATCTGGGCATGTTAGCCTCATCATGATAAGTGGAAGCTTATATCAAAAGAAAATCTAAATAAATAAGATTGAAATCATGAATGTTCATTGTTGCAAGTTGCATATGAATGACAATAAATTTCAAATTGGCCTTGCTAGGTGACATTTTTTGAAATGTAAGTCATTTTGAATCACACCATCAATGTTGACCATGATCAATAAAAAAGGGTCTAATTAAATGCTATTTTCTAATAAATCAGTTTCTGCCATCATGGTGGATTCCTAGAAAGCATTACTGCCATTGACATAGTACTAAAACAAAAGGCATGCCTTTAAAAAATGATGTAATTATAAAATATTTATTGTAAAAAATAAAAGGTTTAATAAATCAATTACAAAATAACAGAATTCAAAAAATTAATTACAATATATAGAATATTACATATATGCAGATAAAAATGCTTAAGAAGATTATAAACTAAATATAGTAATATACCCAAAACATTTGTTTTTTTAAATGTAATCAAGCACCCAAACCTCCAACCCATAAGGATGAGATATTTATCATGGCTCACAAACAATTTCAACCAACAATTGGCTCACCCCAACAGCAGACATGTCACAACCAGAGTTTAAATTCAAGAAAGGGAGGATAATAATTCTCTCACAACCACCCTATCTAGACCCAAGTAACACCCACTACAATTCTATTTATTCATAGAATCAATATATTAAGTACAACGCATAGTTCAACTTCAGTATATGAGGATTTCCATTAATTGAAATTAGGATTTAACTATACAATTATTTGTTAAATTAATTAAAAATAAAAACAATTAATGAAATATTTGTTGTTATTTAAATTTACATAAATATGTTGTGTAGCTTAATCATTGCACTTGATGGACAAAACTCAAGAAGCAGAGAGGAAATGGTGGTGAAAAGTGGTGTGGAAGCTGGAGGATTTCCATTAATTGAAATTAGGATTTAACCTTACAATTATTTGTTAAATTAAATTAAAAATAAAAACAATTAATGAAATATTTGTTGTTATTGAAATTTACATAAATATGTTGTGTAGCTTAATCATTGCACTTGATGGACAAAACTCAAGAAGCAGAGAGGAAATGGTTGTGAAAAGTGGTGTGGAAGCTGGAGGATTTCCATTCATTGAAATTAGGATTTAACCATACAATTATTTGTTAAATTAAATTAAAAATAAAAACAATTAATGAAATATTTGTTGTTATTTAAAGTTACATAAATATGTTGTGTAGCTTGATCATTGCACTTGATGGACAAAACTCAAGAAGCAGAGAGGAAATGGTGGTGAAAAGTGATGTGGAAGCTGGAGAGCCCTCTCAAAACAAGAATTTTCACGTGGCTCACAATGACAAATAAAATTTTAACTTGGGACAACGGCCGGAAAAGGAACTGAATTGGGCTGGGCTAGTGTTACCTATGCAAACAGACAGATGAGACTGTTGACCATTTATTTGTTACCTGTACATTCTCCAAACTGCTTTGGAAGGACATGATTCAAAATTATAAGCTACAAAACCAGTGGGATAAGACCACTCTGCTGGATTGCATGGAATCTTGGATGACAGATAGATTGGTAAACTCATATAAAGCATTACCATGCTATGTCATATGGGGATTATGGTTAACAATGAACAAATCTATTTTTGAAGGTTCAGAAGCACACTTGGTTAGGCTGACTCATCAAATTAGATAATCATTTGGGAAAGGAAAAAATGCTCACAAACAGAAATTTCAAAGAAATCTTCAAACTCCAGATATTGATTTTTCTAGGCCATGGGGGTTTTTTGACGGTGCATGCCAAGGCCATCCTCAGGCCTGTGGTGCAGGAGCTCTTCTTTATCTTAACAAATCTCATTTTTTCTCTATTAAATATGGAGCAGGAACGGATACAAACAGCAGAGCTGAACTTTTATGCTCTGTGGATATTGCTTAAAGTGGCTCAAGATCAGCAGGTAAAAAATCTACAGGTTCTAGGTGCCTCGAAAATGCTCATTGAAAGGGCAAATGGAAGGAACCAAATCAGGAATCTGGAGCTGATACCGATAATGGACGAAGTGAGATAAAGGAATAATTGAGGCTGTCTCATTCAGTCATATTTATAGAGTTAGAGAGTTTAATCAAAGATCAGATCTTCAATCAAAGAAGCTCTTGCTCTCATAGAAGGGACCCTGCTCATTCAAGAAACCAGAGATTTCATCTCAATGGATGCTGTCCAACGAACTCTGTTGTAAAGCCTGTATGGAATATGCTAGATGCTATAGGAGGTTAAGTTGAAGTTCAGTCTGTTTCTTGTTGGTTGCTGGTACAGAGACTAATATGTCCTTTGGTTAGGTATGTTATAGGGGGATCATGTGTAATCTGTAAATGTTGATGTACAGGTAGGGTAATGGGTTGTGATTAGCTTACATAAGTGTAAAGGGTAGATCAATCAGCAAGTTATTCTGGAATCCATATTCTGGAATGTGTATGTTGATTCCTCCTAGAAATATCAAATACATGAATCTTTTTCTCAGAAGAAACAAATAAAAAAACTTAACCATTGCAATAATTACTTTAAGATGTTTGTTTGTTTCGACAATGGACTTGACCCAATGACCTCCTCAAAGCACTTAACCATTCAAGTACATTGAACAAGTTTTGAAATATGAGTTATTAGTAAATTTAAAATATATATTAGTTTGAATTTGAAATTTTCATCATCTTGAACTTGGAAATTTATATATTGGAATGAAATTGTTCATATTGAATCATGGTTATTGATAATTTTAACCATGTAAATTTATAGTATTCAATTATGGTAGAGTGTTTTACAAGTTAAATTCTTTGATGTGTACTTTATTTTCAAATAGTCAAATTATGTATTAAAAGACTAATACCTAAATTGTATGTGTACTTACTTTTCAAACTGTCGAATCATGTATTAAAAGAATAATAAATAAATTGTACTTTCCTTCACATCAACTTTATCAAACATTGCAGAAACTGTGCATTGTATTTTTTGAAGTCATCTAGTAAACATAAAAGCACCTTCACAAGAAAACACAAAAGTGAAATGCAGGTTCTACAAAGAGTTAAGCCATAAAGAAATTGATTATTAGTTTTTGCATCCTAAAAAGAGACCACCACAAACCCTGAAGGAAGTTGAGAAGTTAGCATTAATAGTCAAAAGTGAATGGACTGATCAACAAGCAAACCCAAGGAAGTAGTTATTTGAAACCATGATTCACGTAAAGAAGAGTTTGGTACACAAGGGCACCAAAGCTTAATTGCTTATACAGTTAAAATGGGCTATTCAGCGAAAATTGAAGAAGAATGGACTGGAGTCAGAGACTGGTGGTGGAGTGTTGTGTGAAAACTCACTTGCCCATAAAAACCCGAATAGTGCTTTGGCTGGCCTTGGCTTATAAGCGCTACTAACCTGGGTCAATGGTCAAAGAAGGTATTGGGCTGGTCCAAACATATGCACTCTTTGTAAAAAAGAAGGTGAAGAATGAACAAATCACTAGTTTGTATATTGCTCCTTTTCAAGGCTTGTTTAGGAAGAGGTTACCAAAGCATTGGGCATTATGTTAAATGCAGAATTGGGAATTTAGAAGAAAGTCTACTAGATTGGATTATAGGCAAAGCTTTGAATGTTCAGAGGGTCCTACCTTGTATGTTTATATATAGTATCTAGATGGCTAGGAATCTTATAATATTTCTAGATCTACCTACGACAACTTTGTAAGTAGCACACAAGATCAGAATTCCTTATGAAGGAAATAAGATGACACTAAAGACAAAAAGACAAAAAGATCCCAAGGATTTTACAAATGCCAAGCATAGACAAAGAGATGCCCTGGGGCTTTTTCGATGGGGCATGTCAAGTGGGCCCAAGGTTCTGCAGGGCTGGAACAGTCCTTGTTGATACTTCATATGCTGCTGGAACAACAGGACAAAACTCTATTCTCTGTGGATACTGGATACTTCTAAAGAAAGCACATGACAAAGGTATAAAGTTATAAACCATTTACAAGTTATGGGTGACTCAAAGCTTGTGATAAAGTGGGCGAATGTCACGTCCCCGCCCCTCTACCAGAGAGATAACGCGACTATAATGCTATCAAATCCAGGAAATTTAAGTCCCATGAACATAAAATAAAAATGCATTGAACTAACAACATGTACAGATGCATAACAATTGCAAATACAGCGGAAGCAATTACATTTATTTAAGCATTCAACATGTTCATATTAATTCATAAACAAATACAGTTGCAGAGATAAAATACACAAGAATACTTATCTTGAAAGAAGTTTGTCCCGCAACCAACTATGTCGCTGCAACGTTCCACCCAACCATAGGCCAGTGTGCTCATCTTTCTCTTAGCACCACTGCCACCCCCAAGCTGAGCATGATTCCCACAAGGAATAAGGGAACACTAGCAGGCTCACACATAGCCAAAGATATATCAAAATTCAGCCAAGCCAAAACTCCATTTGGGTTTGTCAGGCTGCTAAGGAGGTGGAAAGCTTGAACTGCTAAGCTAGTGAGCTCAACCACAGAGCTATGGACACCTGTACTAGATCTGGCTTGGATTCTAAAACATCTACACACCCAACACAAGGAAGCATCCCCTTCTCTGCTACATAGTCCCTCAGGCTATGCCTTCCCTTCTAGTGCTCTTCAGGATGTGCGAAGAAAAAAACTAGCCCCTCTAGATCTGTCTGTGAGGTTCCTTCCTACACTAGGTTTATCAAGCTAGTTCAAACCCAATTCCACTCCAAACCAGTTCAGACCAAAACAAAAGGTGCACCCACAGCAAGATACAAGTTTTGGGCATGGACAAAAACATTCTGGAAACCAAATTCAAAATGGTGAATGGGTAAAATAGCCCTGGGAACCAAAATCAATTTCACAAAACGTTCATTGGCTTCACATGGGTAAAAACGGACTCAACAAACACTCAGAAATCGTGATCTCTTCTCCAATTCATCGGGCATTACCAAAAAACGGATTTCCAGCTTGGAAAACAATGAGGAAATGCAGCAAATCATGACAGAGGCGACCCAACCATGGAGCATTACAAAAGCGATTTCCCAACCATAGGGAAAATGAAGAAAACTACCCCCAAACGTGAAGGAAACACACAACAGACCAAAAACGTGAAGGAGAGAGCTCTGCAAGCTTCTAATTGCGTGAGGAATGGAGGACGTGAATGCATTATGGGTTGAGAAACATTTCTGGGCAATAACTTGCTCATAAGTCAAAAAACATTTCCCCAAAAATGGGTGGCTTCCCCAAATTCGAATTTGTTGACTCCCATACTCTTCCCATCCCCATGCAATAATTACCTCAACAAATTTCTGGCAGAAATAAATGATTGGGTGAATAAGACAAGAAAGGTGGTTGACAGCTTGATGGGTTTTCCCACTGACATTTGGCTTTTCCCCATTGGCTCAAAGGCTTGAATATTCCCCCCCCCCTTATCCTTAGGAAATCATGCCCCCATCTCTTTTAATGTTGCATTGACATAGCTGGTTGTGGGTGTTTAAAAAAAATTGCATATTTACATGATGTCCAAAATTATAATGTGCTTGGCTAGCTGGCTAGCACGAAATACCATCGGTATCAATTTTAATCGCCGAAACATAAAACGCTAAATCGATGGTGGGGCTTTTGCTTTTAGCTCCACACCATGATTAATTACAATATATACATCATATGCATTTTTAATGAAATAGGGGTCAAAACCGGGGTGTTACAGCGAACAAGAATCATAATATGAACAATTTAGAACTAATCCATATTATGAATCAAATTGTAGAGGTAAAATATCATTTTCATGCTAATTCTTTTACACATGTATACAGAAAATTCAACACTGAAGCTGACAACTTATCCAAGGATGTTCTACTCTTACAGGAGGGTACCTTTATTGAGCAAGTCTTCAAAGGAGGCACTATCCTAGCTGCTTGAGAATATCAATTTTACTAATTCTGTTTATATTTAGAGTCTGTTCAAAGTTTATCATGTCATCCAGATGTATAGGAGACAATCGACTTTATTTTCATCTGGGCAAGATTTAGAAAAGTTTATGTATTCGATCTTAAAAGACTGTAATATGTCAAAGTGTGTATGCAAGCACTCAAAGGGTCAATTTTCTTTTTGAAGGAGTCCTTTTTGGACAGAAAATATATATTTGATTTCAAACTCTGAAATATCAATATAATGATTTTTTTAAGAAGAAAAAAAAGAAGAGTTTGGTCTAAACCATATTTGATATGGGAAGTGAAATCTAATTGCCAAGTCTTAGACAAACAGTTTAATCTCTCAACAACACATCCATACCTGTATGAAATTTGAATTTGGGATTCCTGCATAAAGATGTCGAATTGACCATAACCAAGTGGTGCAAATTAAAGTTTGCAATGACTTCTAAATTTGTGAATGAAGTAAAATGCGATGCATTACCATTAGATGTGTGTGGATTATCCTTGGGAGTACTTGCTTGTGAGATAGGCACTCTGAATACCAACAATGTAGGCAAAAAGACTTATTAATGTTTCCCACAAGTTTTTGCTGCCGGTATTGAAATCAGGAAGTGGTCATAAGAGAAAATTAAAGTAATTATTGGGAAACTACAGGGATATTTTCATGGAACACACAAATATTCCTATTCAACATGTTATATATTGGCGACAAAATGTTGTTTTCCCAAACACGGGATTATGCCATATTTCAATTCCTGAACACAAGATCAAGAACTAATTGAAAAAAGGACATATCCATCCTATTTCCTCTGCATAAAAATAAGATATAGTCTAAGCACCCATTGAGGCAGGTAGTTGGTGAATGTGCATGTACTATCACCATGCATTGAAGATAACTACCAAGAAACACTATACAATGCACTTAATTTGAGTTAAACAACTTTGAGGATAGAGTATCAGAGGTGAATCTGCTATCTGATTTTTCATTCCTCTCTTGAAGTTTGACACTAGTTGACTGATTAATGGGCATTTTGTGGATGACCCGTTTCTGACAATTGAAAAAGAAGAGAAATATTTTTGCAGCATGTTAGAATACTTAGAAATATCCTATGAGGCTTTGGGTTCCAGCACCCAATTAGCTAAGGCCCGCTGTTATAAACAAAGCCAATGTGAGTTGCCCGATAGGCTAGGCAATCTTTAGAAGGGCTTGGATCCAACCAGGACAAATTTCCAATTTCTTAGCATTCAAAATGATGAAACAGGCAGCCAAGCAATGTTTAAAAATGGAGTTGAGCATCGTCATCTTTGAAAGCAACCGCCCTGAAACCTACTTCACCATATTATTATTTGTTGGAATTTTGGTTTTTTAAATTGTAACACATACAATACAGCAACTTCAGATGACAATGGGAAAACAGAAGAAAATAGATAAGATTTACAACACGAAGCACCCTACCAATGATACTAGAAACTGTTTAAGACATTCCTGGATAGAACAATGACTTACATTTTGCGAGTTTGGCAAGCTTTTGAGATGTCTGATGTATGCCGAATCCAATTCTGGATGCCCTCTTATTGAACTCGGACTGCACAGAACCAACAGATCTCGATCCTGCATACTTTGTGTTATCGGTAGATCCATTCGATTGGGAAAATTCGGAAGAAGAATAAGATTTCCGTAATCTCTCTACTATAGTCTGGAATTCTGTCGTTCTATCCCGGTAAGAGGACGATTGAGCAGGTCGCATAGACATTTCTGAGTGTTTCTTTACCAATTATTGCCTTGCAGCTTCTGAAAACCCGACGCCGGGCTTACAATTCGAAACACCCGCCAGAAAGATGCCCTAGCGCAATTGCTTTTTGAAACCTTTTTCACCAAATGCAACTCATAAGTTCGACCAAAAACACGATTACTGTAGGGTAAAACTCTAATGATGTTTGCGTTTGCATATCCCTTTCCTTGGCTTAAAGCTGAAGATATATCCCTCTACCCAGATCCACAAATCTACACATTAATTGCCATAACCCAAATGTATTAAAACAATTGTATGCCAAAACCCTGTGCGGTTATGTGTCTCAGATCTGTTACAGAGAGAAGTTAACAAAGAAATAAACCTGCAAAAAACCCCAAAACCAAGACAAATTCAACTGAATTGAACATATATAGGGTTCACAAGAGGTCTTCAAATATAATAATTGAGGTCGTGCTCTGGATCACAATACAAGGAGGACACTGTTGGGTACAGATTAGAATTCACTATTAACGCTTCGGGAATCGACCTCATTACCACTTTGAAACAAAAACAAGTTTGAAAGATGGGTATGTAAAATTTACCTTGCCAGCCTCCAATTGTTTATAAAACTGCAGCTATAGATGCGGAAAACCTCATACATGCGATCATGCATCAATTGTATCGAACAGTACAAACGCGTCGCTCCCTGATCTGTTCGGATTGTAATACAAATATGTAACGAGGATCATTATTTGTCTTTGAGGTTTCGCTCAGCGCGTCATGGTCGGTATCACTTCAAAACATATGCTGGCCAAATTTTCCAATGACATGAGGGGCTACCCTACGGCTGCCTCCGTCTTGTGAAGCTCGACTTAAGCAGTGCTTGATTCTAAGGGTGTGGCTAAGCGTTTGGTCCTATGGATTGGGGCGCTTCTTAGGTTGTAGCTAAGCACTTGATCTTGTTTCATTCCTCGTGAAGGATATATGCCAACTTTTTGACATGATAAAATAAATTTACAAAATTGAATTTGGTTAAAAAGAGGGGAAAATGCGATCATTAGCTCATGAGCCCATCGTCCAATTCCAAGTAACATCATGATTTTTTTGTTTTTTTTTTAAATAATGGAGGGTATAATTGTATGGAGAGTAGTAAGGTGTTATATAATTGATGGAGGAGATGTTATTGCTTAATATATGTTAATAAAATTTTTGGATAGTATATGCTTGGTTTTATTTTAAATTTTACATAAAAGTTATAAAAAATAAAATAATTATAGATTTCTCTTGAATGTGGGTTTATCAAGCATCATGAGGGATTAAATTTATTGAGGTGTAAAAATAATTATCTTTAATTTTTTACACATCACAAAAAAAATTATACATTAAGAAATTTGATCCCTCTTGGTGCTTGGTAGATCTAGATTTAAGACGGACCTTATGTTGGTTAATTTGAAATGAAATCCAAAACAATAATCTATGGTAAGAATTGCAATTATAATGGACATCACATAGATAATGATTGGAATTGAAGAGAGCCTATTAAATCTGACATAAGTATTTTGCTTAGTTAATAGATATGGAGTTTCAAGGGTTAGTTCGATAACTAAATGTTCTTGTACAAAAGTTCATTAAAGCTTCTAAGGTCTAATTTCATTGAGTCCCTTAGGGTTATTGGTTGATATTTTCGACTCGCGGTTATTAACCTCCTTCATCAAGAAAATCGAGGGAGGGGGGAAACCACAGGGGATGGCAACGTGCTAGCATCCTCACTTGGAATGTTAAATACACAAGCAAGTGATTTCTCCCAAAAATAAATTAAATTAAAAAATAAAAATATATATACATATGTATATACATGTGTGCATGTGTGTGTGTGAGCCACATGATTTATCTTACAGTATTTGGACCATCCACCAAAGGCAAAGTTTCTAATGGGAAGGTCGTGGGTTCTAATCTGGTTGAGTCCCATGGGGTTACAAGCCACAAGCCTGGCAATCAACCTGCCTTCTATTTCGAAATTCTGGAGAAGAAGGGGGAATGCTCTGAAGGGTAACGATCTACCTTTCCATTTGTTAATAGCCTTCACACTAACCAAATTTGACTTACTCCTTAAAATAGAGATAAGCCAGTTAGGTCTAGCTCACATGTGGTTGGAAGGAATGATTGTTATTCTCCCCACCAAAGTTTTATTCTTGTTAATGACATGTTGACAAAGTATCAAACTTTTATAATCTGATTTATCCTTGGTGTCATTTTCAAAATAAGGTCAAGCTTTTGTAGAATCTGATTTGTCCTAGGTGCCATTTTCGAAACAAGGGGCAGTGCCCAAAGATTTCTCAAGATATATATTCCAAAAATTTGATTGATTGGATCTATCTCAGGTGATTTGGAGGAATGGTTTGTATCCTCCCCACCCATATTTATTCTCGCTAATGTCATGTTGGTAAAACTTCAAGCTTCTACAACATCTAGTTTATCTTGGTACCATCCTCAAAATGAGGGGAAGTGCCTAGGGGTTTCTCATAATACATATTCCAAAAATTTAAAACTCAATTGGGTGTAGGATTGAGTGGCTGAGAAGAAAAAGTTGTTTCATCCCCTTCATCAATTCAAATCCCACTTTGCGGCATGTTTGTTCTTTGTTAGCCCATTGTTATTAAGATGTTGACCTAGCCTTTAGCCTTGAAGAAATTGATTTATGTTGGGTACGTACTCAGAATGAGAGGAAGTGCTTAATGGGTTTCTTTATTATGTAAAATGTGTGTGTGTGTGTGTGTGTGGAGAAATCATGAACAAGTCCCCCATTCAAATTAATGATGGAGCTTCCCTTACCACTTCTCCCATGATACTATCATCCCAAAGCCCCATCACTCAAATGATGCCCTCCATTCCTTGTTTTCCCCAAAGCTCACATCGTTTGATCCAGGAGGATCTCATAGTTTGATCAAAATAAAAGTCTTCTAACAGTGAATAAAAGCTTCTAAATGTGCAAAGCTCCTCAAGAGATTTCCGGCAACATTCTTTTCGCATGAAAAGGTCTCCAAATGTGAAAGTTACGGGGTTTTGAAATCTTGGCAAAAAGGTAAAATTGATGGTTTAAAAGGCAAAAAAAGGGGCCACGTGGCATGGACAAGTGATCCTTGGTGCCACGTGGCAGCACCATAGGGTGCCACATGGACAAGATTGGTGACATGGCATGTTAGGTGGACCAATCAGGGTTTGTCATGTGCCAGCCCTATTGGCTTATATTATATTGTTTGATAAAAATTTGTGAACCCGTGATCTCAAGACAATCAATGACTCCATAGAGCCCACTTAGCCAAGGCTCCTACCGGTGTTTCTTAACACTATAGGGCTTCACTACAAATTAAACTTGAATGTAAATTTAACGAAATAATGGGCGGGGTCATGGGCTAAGGCCAACAATGAGACTGTAATGTTACGTGGAGCCAAGTCATCAATGGAACCGTCGAAGTCAATCCAATTCACAAGATGAGACCATATGCCAAGTGGTATGCCAACAACGAGCCAACAGTTAACACATAAAACAGAGTCGTTGGGGTTGGATCCCAAGACCTCCGAAACAAATATACCACGCATTAACATTGGCCAAAGCCCAACCATTAAATGGGCTTCGGCAAGATGTGGTTAATAGTTTGAAGGTGAATTTTAAGGTTCAAAAAGGGCATGTGGCCCTCCAAAAACACGCTCAAAAACCCTATATAAACCCCTTTCAGAGCCATGAAAAATCCAGGAGACAGAGCGCAATTTTTCACAGTTCCCAAGACAAAGTACAGGCACAGATACTGAGGCAGGTACAAGCCATTAATGGGTGTGCTTGCCAAGGTGGGAAATCCATACAATTGCAGGCAGGGTGTGTCTTGATTTAGGTGCCAGAGGAGGCCTCAAGCAAACCTAGTCGAGTTTACACTCATTTTTCTCAAAAGTTTAAGAGGATCACAGTGGTGTTGTATGTTTTTGTTTTTTACTGACATAAAATATAAGTGTTTCCATAACCCATGTATGTAAGCTTTTGAAGACTTAATCAAATCAGCCTTCTCATTGGAAGTGGCCCGGAGACATATACCAGGAGAGGTGAACTCCGTTATCATCTAATGTCTATAAATTCAATGCTTTGCATACTGTTTATTTGTTAATGTGTATATTTTAAGCATTTAAATTTCATATTTTAAAAGCCTTTTTATGAGTTTTTAACATACAAATCTCACATGCAATTTATATGGTTAAAAAGATCCTGAAAATTTTCACATCATCATTATAGAACCCTCCCACTTCTCCTCCCATCACTCCCTCCCCTGGTCTTGATCTACCTTCATCCCATTTCCACTTTTATTCTCCTACCTCACAAGATCCAAAGATTCCACTTTCTCATTCCCTTCCTAGTAAACCTAGCTCTCCCATCAAGAACATTACCCATAACCCATTAAGGTCCAAACGAAGGAAAAGAAATGCTCGCTATATATCCAAACTTCTAGAGGAAATGAAGGACTTGATAGATTGAGACATCTTTAAACAGAAGGTAACCTTCTATACAAAATGGCCCTTATCTAAATATTCAGCACCAAATGTTTTAAGGAACAAGACCTCGAGAACTGGCTTCATAGAACATGGAACCACATCCTTGGGTACTCCCCCAAAGATTTCACTAGCGCAACAGGTTATATAACCTTTGTCTTCAAATTAGTGGAGGATAATATCAAGATTACCTTCGATGGGCCCTGGTTCTAGGGGAACGTAGCCCTTACCTTACTCCATTGGCATGCAGGGTTCGATCCATTAAGGGGAAGAATAAATACAAATGTTTTTCTACCTATTGAATACTAGGACGAATGATTCTTCAAATCAATTGGGGACGCTCTGGGCATGTATTTAAAAATGGCTCCTGAGACTGAAGGAAAAAGACAGACATCATTAGCTACCATTTGTGTTGAGATGGACATTGTGAATGGCTTACTGAATGTCATATTAATTGAAGCAGGATATCACTCGTATATGCAAACCCTATATTATAAGAACATCATGTTTCAATGCATGCATTGTCGCTCGCATGGGCACTTGAAGATCTCATGCCCTCTCTTTTGATCCTCATATGAAATTGGAGGTACGCACATTGTAATGAGCCCATCCAACTTTGGGGATGACTCTCTATCGATAACCCAAAAGAAAAGAAAATTTAAGGAGCTAAACTATGCCCAGGAAGAGGCCCATAAAGACATGAGAGGGTAAATGAAGAATTGGCCATGGTAAATGCACATCTTCAAGCAAAGATCTGGGATCTAGAAGCAATCATGCTGGGTTATAGTGATAAGATCTCATTGAGTCCTATAGATGTTAAATGGGAAACAATGACTATAGAATCAACTAAGGAATGCACAATCCAGCTGGTATCAAAGTTGTTAATCGACATATAGCAATCTAGAGAGAGCTCGTCACCTCCTTCAAAGAGAGACAATTCATACTCCTCTCCCTCTTCTTGTAGATAATTTACCCGATCGCGTACTAAAGGAGAAGGCCATCAATCAAGGAAACTATACTCTACTTCTTTGGTGGGTCTTCCTTCATAAAAAAGTAAGAAGATCAATATGGAGTTCGCCAAATCAGATGCAGAAAAGCAGGTTTAAGGAGGTAGACAATCAACTATCCAAGAGATCCTTAGAAGAGAAACCCTATATAGGGTGAAAAAAATAATATTTTCTCCCATAATATCATAATCATTGGGACGACCTCAAAAAACCAATCCCTACATCAACTGGTCAATCTTCACAAGCCATCAGTCACCTTCCTTCAAGAAACTATGTGTTCTTCTAAAGTTTCATCAAATATTATGAACAAATGTTTGGTGGTATGGTCTTTCTTATTCACAGATTCTAACGAGAATTCAAGAAGTATGGCTATTGGCTGGAAATACCCAATAACTCTCCATAACTCCATAATCTCTCAAAATTATATATGTGCTACATGTTTCTCGTCTTCCTTGAACCTCTCCATTGAGATTCTAAATATCTATGCTCCTTCTCATGATAGAATCTCATTTTGGTTTGATCTCTTCATCTCTAGCCTACTGTCTCACCCCAACCTCATTCTAGGTGGGGATTTAAACCTTACATTGTTCAAAAGTGAATCCTAAGGTGCCCATGCTAGATTTGATCCCTTCACAAATTTCTCCTTACAATACTTTGACCAAAAGTTCTTGGTAGATATTGAGCCCCTTGTCATAGGACCCACCTAGTCAAATAAAATATTTGGTGATGGTCACATATCTAAAAGACTCAACCGCTTTATCCTAAGTGAAAGTCTCCTCTTGAACATTAATGCACACAGGTCATCCATCTTGAAAGTATGTCATTCTGACCACTTCCCCATCCCACTGGATCTCTCCATCATGTAAAAAAAACAGTTGTTCCCTCCAAGTTTAACCCCCACTAGTTAATCTATAAGGAGTTTCGATCGATTGACTTCAAGAATTCGATACCTTTCAACCAATCCTAGGATGCTCATGTCATGGAGCATGTTCAATCAAATCTGGCAAAACTAAAATCCTTAACAAAAGCATGGGTCGAGGTAACTTTATCAAACTCTAACAAAAGCCTCATTGAGGTTGAGAGGAAAATTTATGGAATCTAGGATGACCATAGATAAGGGAACATGAGTGAAGAAACCATAACACTTTTGGACACTCTAGAGTCATAAAAATCAAGGTTACTATGTCACGTCCCCATCCCTCGATATGACCGACATGAGGGGACATGAACTGATATGGGATTCCAAATTTTTCCCAATAACCATAATATGATATGATGGTGAAAAGACAAATGACATAGCTTCTGACCATAGAAGAAAAGGACTACTAACGGCTAACATAACTGTCACAATCCCCATGCTTCAATAACTACATGAAGTGACTTTCCCCACCAACCTCACACATGCATTCAATGATTGGGTTAATAGTAAAAAAAGAATTAATTGGCTAATTTAAAGCACATGGCAGATTTTGGATGAGTTCAAAGTCGACACTTGGAAACATAGGATTTAGTTTCCCCATAAACCTCTCTTCCTCTTCCCCTCTAGTGGAATCATAGCCCCTCTAGTTCTCTTTACACAACCATCTTGGACCATTTTATTAATTTCCAGCATAATATTTACATACATTTCAAATTGGCATGATAAACCAACCATATAGTCCCAAATAAAAATATATACATCATACATGCCTATCCATTCACTAGTCAGGCCTTGGCCTTGAGCATCGCACTAGGAATCCATACTAGCGTATTTACATCATTTTACATAATTTTGATTAAATACATTCCAAGTCAAAATTGAGGTATTACAATCCCCTCCTGCTTGGAATAACACTGTCCTCAGTGTTTGCTCGAAATCAAAACAAAAATGGGTACGTCTCTTTCATGTCATGCTCCGACTCCCACGTAGCCTCATCGGGACCAAAGTACTTCCATTGCACCTTTACCTATCCGATGGCTTGGTTCTGGAGCAATGTTACCTTCTTGTATAGGATGCATAGTGGCTCGGTTTGGAACTCTCCCTCGAGTTCCACCTAAATCGCATCCCAATCAATCACATGGTTAGGATCATGTACATGTTTCTTAAGAAAAGAAACATGAAAAACATTATGAGATCTAGTAGTAGTAGGAAATGCAATTCTATATGTAATTGGTTCTCTTCATTCAAGCACTTCAAATGGCCCAGAATATCTTGGTGACAACTTGGAACAACTTCCAAGCTTCAAGGAACTCTTCCTTGGACTCACTCTAAGGAAAACATGATCCCCAAAACGAAATTCTCTATGCATTCTATTCTTATTTGCATAGTTTTTCTGTCTAAATTCTGCCTAATTTTTGCAACCTCCTATTCCATTTCCTTAAGCAATCATGGCCCAAGTACAATTCTATTTATTTGATTATCCCATGTCACTGGTGATCTGCACTTCCTATCATATAAATCCTCAAGTGGACTCATGCCCATTGAATCATGTTTCCCAGTGTTATATGCAAATTCCACCAAGTGTGGATAATCTTCCACTTGGATGGTTTGTCCATCACATACATGCGAAGCATGTCCTTAATAACTTTATTTACTCTCTCTGGTTGTCCATCTATTTGTGGATGGTAGGAATTGATAAGATTCAATTGTGTACCAAATTCTGCAAAAATACCTTTCCAAATATTGGAAGTAAATCTATATCTTTGTCTGAAATTATTGCCTTTGGAAATCCATGCAATCTAAAAATCTCCTTCATAAAAATCCTTGCAATGGCATTTGTTTTGTACGTATATTTGAGTGGTATAAAGTGTGCTGATTTTGACAATCTATCCATCACAACCATGATGGAATCATGTTGCCTCAAGTCATTGGCAAACATGTAATAAAATCCATGGAAATTATTTCCCATTTCCATCTCGAAATTGGAAAAGGATGCAACAAACCTATTGGGTGTTGATGTTCAACTTTTACTTGTTGACATTTTATGCACTTGGAAATATACTCAACACCAATGTCTCTTTTCATCCCTGGCTAAAAGTATTGATTATTAGTCGTAGCAATTGTTTTCTGATATCCTGGGTGTTAACCCTAGGAAAAGTTAGATAGATTTATGCCAAAAATCTACTCAGCAAGATGAATATTCCAGTCACAAGACAAGCAGAAGCTGTGACAGAAAGACCCACGATAGAAGAAGAATAAAGCAGTCGAAAAGAAAAGTTTGACTAATTTTGGAAAGAGTTAGTTAGACTAAGGGCTTGCTTTTAGTAATAAAGTTTGATTGTATTTTGGGCTGATAGTGCCTATTTTTAGATGTAACTGAATGTATTGAAATAAAAAGAAAACCTGTCAACTTACAGCTGTGAGTTAGTTGACGACTCGATCAATATTTGTAAAAGCTTATAAAAGCACGAACCCAAGTTGTGTGCATGTTGATTAAGGATAGCCAGTCGAAGAGAGGAATAGGATTGATCCAGGTTGTGTGCGGATCAACGATTCAGAGAAGAAGAGAAGAAATACATAGGACAAAACCCAGAGAACATGAGAGGAGAGATGAATGTCTGCATTGTAAAGAAGATCTAAAAGGAGAGTCTACAAGCTGGTTGCACATACCAAAGGTGCCAAACCAATTCTCATTCCAGATGAAGAGCACCTTTGTGGTTTTTCCTAGATGGGTTTCCACGTTATATCTTGTTTCTATGTGTTTAATGTGTATTTTGTGTCTAATGCATAATTGATATATGTGAGCTTATCTGAATGTGTCGCACATACTTAAATGGTGAATGAACTTATATTTGTGTCGCATATTGAATATGTGTTAATGCTTCATGATTAATGTTGTTATTTATGTGGATGGATCAGTAGATAGTTATCGTGAATGGATATATAGGAACAAAGGTTTAATTCTGGTTTCGTTCGAGTGAATTGGTCTTGTTGTAAGGAATAAATCCTCGACATAACTGCAGAAACCTGGTTCTAGCAGTTCCCAATGGATATCTTAGGTGAGACTTCATATGTGTCACAGGTGTTGTTGACGGAGTCCTGCTCTATCGGGATGGTATCTTGGGATTTGTTAACGAATGAGGAATCTAAACCTAGGTCGACCAAACGTACGCCAACAAATGGTTATGTTGCCAGGGCCATGAATCATTATAGAGGGGATATGTTTTGGCATTCGACGAAGCCAGAAATTAAAGATTGGGTCGATTATAAGCCACTAGAATTTTCACGAGAAGAAAGAGAAGGATTGTGGTGTAGCTCGACTAAGTGGTTGGAACGATACCTCTACACATACATTCATGAAATTTTCTTTAGCAAATTTCTCATTGCATTGGAAGAGTGGTTGTCGAAGCTAGCCACCCAGAAGAAAAAATTTCAAGAGGAGAGCTGACATAGTGGATTCCTAAGTTGATCCAGCGACTGAAGAGGATGAGCAATCCTATATCTAGGGTTGTTAATTTATGGGTTGATAGTATTTTAGGAGGATATATCATGAAAATTGCAGTTTACATGATAAAATCATATAGCGAAACAAAAAGAGAAATTTTCCAAGGACCGTGAGGTCGATATTTAAAATTTTTGAAATTGTGGATTAAGATGCTGGCGTGTGAAAAAGGGATCATGAAAATGGAATCTGATGAGTAAAAGTTTATGCGCGAAGACCTGTTATATGTCACAAGAAATATTGCGAGCATGATGGGTGGAGATAAATCAAGATGTTTTATTGTAATAACGAGATTGAACTAGAAGGTGGACACCTAAGGAGTGGAAAAAAAATTCGGTCAGGAAAGAGGAGAAGAACTACGACAATAAGAGGAAGTTGTAGTGCAACCAGAGGAGAGGACTGTGAATTGGCATAGCACCTTAAAGAAGGATCTTACGAAGAAGAAGAGGAGTACCATCTGATATTTGAGGAAGCCAAAGAAGAAGAAGCACCATATCTAGGTCAATGTTTCAGCATACCCGTGACCCTGTGCACATCACCCAAAGGAAGATCGAAAATTGCATCACCTGAGGTAAGATTGAGAAACACATTGCCTAGTGGTTTTGCTAATCTGAATAACAATAATAGTGGAAATATAAGTCAGGGAACTCCCACTGCTAGAAATTTTAATTCAATGGTACCAAGAGTAAAGTTGTTAATCTTTAATGGAAATGGGTTAAAAGACCCTGAGCAACACTTGTTTCTATGTAAATCCCTATGGACTGTGCGACAAGTCCAAGACGAATCCACAAAGAAAGCTCAGATGATCATGACCCTCAGAGGTTGTGCGCTCGTCTGATACATGAAATTCTCTATAGTTCCTACAGGAATTTCTAGAAGACATTGGATCATATCCAGACAGGATTGATAGATAAGTTTAAGAAATCGAAATCTGACTTACAGTGCATTACAGAGTTGAAATAAATTAAAAAGTTACATACAGAGTCTGTTTGGGACTTCGACGAAAGATTCAATGCTTTGATGGCCAAAATAAGTTTTCAAATGTTAGATGTCCAATACAAAGAATGGTTTATTGCGGTGATGTTTCCACATATCCATGTCCCATTAATGCAACATAAGACCGTATCTCAAAGTGAGGCTTTGGAATTGGCTATGAAATTATAAGCCTCACTGGTTGGAGAAACTAGTGCCGGAATGATGCAAATCCATTCGCAACTTGTCAACCTTACACTACAACTTCAAGATATCAAGAAAGGAAAGGAAGTACAAGAAGAACTATGGTGTACCAGATGCAAAACCAATTGACATCATAAAGATAACTCCCCGACGCTTATGAATTATGTCGCATCAGGAGAACCAAATCCGATGAATACACAAGGGATGCCTTGGTGTCGAGTATGTCATACTAGAGAACATCAGTCAAAATAATGCTCATACTTACAAAAAATTGTAAGTGCACCAACCATTCTATATTGTAAATTTTGTCAGTCGATGGGCCACGACGAGAAAGATTGCAGAGCTTATCAACTGCTGCAAGAGAAAACAGTCGACGTGTATCTGATGAAGAAAGATGAACAAATGCAGGCTAAGCGAGCTCAGGCTCAATTTACTCGGAACCAGTACCCTCACACCCAATATCCATAGAACCAATACACTCATCCTCAGTACGCCCAAGCGCAATACCCTCAACCTAGGGGGGTGGAATTTTCAAGGGATAAGGAAGAGGAGGAGGATTTGGTCATGGAAGAGGGAAAGTGATATGTTATAATTGTGGACAGCCTAGACACTTTTCCAGGGACTGCACAATTCCTACTATGACATGTTCATATTGTAAATCTTTTGACCATATTGTCGAATAGAACCCTCAGTTGATTGCAGAATGGCAGGATAAGAATGTGGGAAATCAGGATCCACCTCATAATCCCAATCTGAACATACAAAATATATCTTTTGAACCAAGGGAGTCAAGTATTGTTGTCGTGACTAGAGGAGGTGTTGCGACCGGAGTTGATCAAGAAGCACTGTATGGACAACCACAAGTGTGACCAATAACACAAAAGAAAGTACCATTTTATGTCCAAAAAGAAAAATAATTATTCATGGACACGCGATAAGAATTCGTCAAGTGTCGACTTCTATAGCCATGCCATATGAAGGACCAATCCTAGAAATTCCTGAGAGATTTAACGAGTTATTTCAACAGAATCTGACATAAAAGGTTAGTAAACTTAAACAATTCTTTAGAAGTTGTTTATCACTAATCCAAGATAAATATGTTGTAGCATAATTGGAAGCTTTAATAGAAGAACCTCAAGAAAATGTGTGACTGGTCGAGAACTAAGAATGACTACCCATATAGGAGATTACGACATGGACTATATTATTCTGGACTTGGTCTCCGATGTGAACATTCTTACTAGGAAAGCTTGGGAGAGTATGGTAAAACCCAGACTAGTATGGTCTCATGTACGGCTCATACTAGCAAATCAGTCAAAGGTTTTACCTATCGGTCAACTGACTCAATTCCCTGTCGAAATAGAAAGACTTTTCACTTATGCAGAATTTGAGGTGATCAACATTGTTGATGATACAAATATGTATCCTGCGCTTTTGGGGATCTATTGGGCCATTGATAACCAAATTGTCATCAATTTCAAGAAAAGGATGCTAACGTTTGAAGATGCAGAACTAAAGGTGGTTGTATCGCTTTATCCTCTAGAAGGCCAGAGATATGTCGAGCAGGTGAATAGTGAAGGATAGGGTGGATATCTGGACCACATATATAACATTACTTCTGCAATGGATGATTTTGTGAATCCAATGACCGACGAAAAACTCAGTTGGTGAAGCGTTAGTTCTTACACATCGGATTCTCGAGAAGCTCTAGAAAATTAGTAGAACTGATTGCATGAAGTATCCATGAGAAGATGTGCAAGAATTACACAATCCATGCGACGGGTAGGTATTGAGGTATGTGATCTACCTACTTATGATGGCTTGCCTAACCTAGACTCTTTTTTGATAGAATTCAAAGAAAATTTAACAAAACCTCAACGACTGTCATCTTTGGACTTTGCATTGAAAGCCACACTTGTCAGATGGTGGGTCGCACATAAATAGTCTATTTCATAATGGACCCAATGCCGAATATTAATGGAAGTCTGATTTGGAGAGAAGGTGATGTACACTGGCCATAAATATACATGATTGACTATTCTTGTTGAGCACATTGAGAATTGTCTTGCAACATGGGAAGCATGTTCGTGACAAGAATGGGTCCATTAGTTTGTACACGCATTGCACATAATACGAAGGAAATGGTATACATCGATCGAGCTGCGACAAGGGATAGTAGAATGGGAATATTTAGTTTCCAGTTTTACCCATATGTTTGAATTTTATGATGATCATCTATCGATTGATGATGCTCTAAAATAATTAAGAGTAAGATATTTGAAGATATTCTTGTATCAAGGACAATTTTTAATCAAAGCAGTGCAACATTCCAACATTGGATGGAGTGCTATAACGTAACAAGAGAATAAGATGATAATGATCCCTGCAACATAAACATTCCTGAATCTGAAGGCACTCGTGTAGTGGAAGGATCATGTGTGTCGAGCGACAAATTTTTGAATCTGTTAAAAATCAAGAAAGTAAATATTGGGTCTACAGAAAATCCGAAGTTTTCCAATATTGGAGATTACTGGGATGATGAAACTATTGGAAAGATTACAGACTCACTACATGAATTTTAATATCTTTTTCCCATTAAGTTTTATGAAATTATAGCATTGTTGGAGATCTTGGAGAAATGAAAATCCCATTGAAGCCCGACACAAAACTTTTTAAGCAGCAATCGTATCAACTAAATAAGTGATACAAAGAAAAGGTCAAGACAGAGTTAGATCAAATGTTGGATGCGGGTATCATAGAACTATTAAATTGAGCACATAGATATGTAGACAAACACACAACTCACAGATAGATCACACAATTTACTCAGTTATTGAAGAATGAAATAGTGCAAAAATGGCTTGCAGTTGTGAATGCTTTTCATTGATCAAAGAGTAATTAGATAGTAATTACAATGAAGTACAATGGCTTAAATAACCACATGCAATTCGAATCCACATGAGGAAATTCGAAATGATTAGACTCTAATTGACTGTAGGTAACTAAGACCTTGTCTAAATCACTGTCAGAGGACTCAATAGTTAATTGACCTTGTCTAAACCATTATTGGAGTTCAACGGAGTTCTAAAACACAAATCAAGTGTCTACTTCAGTGTTGACTAAGGATAACTGACTGTGGTAGGTGAGAAATGCACCTCTCCTGCATGCAGCCATGAAAACCTAGCGCTAACTGAATGTAGAGGACTAGAACTGAATGTAACTGACTTCTAACTTAGCTTGACTAGTCACTAACTGAACTCAACTGCTGAAGGTTGGTGTCAGCACTCCCAGTGGCTCCTAAATTGTAGGAATTGATCTAGGAGGCTCCTAAACTGATGCATGCAAGTGCAATTAGTGGAAGTAGGCCTCAATTAGTGTTCCCCACACTTTAGTAACTGGAACATGTGCCCCAATTAGGAAGTGGACCCAATGGTGCTAGTGACTAAAAATAGACTGGATGGACTCCAGATTTAGACATGACTCCTTATTTAGACATATGACCAAATTGGAAAAGGGAGGATTAATAATCCTAACACCCACCCTGAATGCTAACTTGGACAATCTGTGGGCCCTGGTAACTTAGACCATAGGTCACCCATTACATCAAGTAAAGTAAAGTAACTGCTCAATACAAGGAGTTGGGGAAAAAACCACATGGGAAAAAATCCCCCCTCTAATTAAGCGGGTAGAATCAAGATCAATCTGTTTCTTCTGTGCACAGGTATCCTGGGGCCTGGCATATGAACCTCTCCATAATTATGTCTGGAGGAATATTCCTCTTTGGAAGAAGAAAGATATGCTCAACTAAATCAGAAATATAGGCAGCTACTGGATGAAGACTAAACCCATGTAGAGCAACTGAAGTCAACTGGTAAGTGAGAAAAGGTTCTTGAGGATTCAGAACATGTGTGGAACACTCAAGAAACTGATATGTTTCAGCCATCAGCAGCAAACCATGAGTGGTAAAATCAGCCCCAAGTGTTAGGAGCAAGTGTTCAGGAGAATGCAGAATGTCTTCCTCTTTACTAGTTCTGTGAGGAGATGAGCATGTGATCAATGGTAGAGAAGCACTGGGACTATGGAGAGCGAATTCCTAAGCTCCATAAACTGATATAGCTTCAAAAATATACAATGATTCACAAAATAAAATATCAGCAACCTCATAAGAGGAAACTAACACCAAATCCCTAGCAACAACTTTGAAGAGAAATTGCGGTACTTGATTTTTCACACCGAAATTGGTGAGAGCAGCTACAAACATGACTAAAGGCTTTTAGATTTTAAAATTTGAACCAAAAAATATTAGATCAGAAAGTAAAACAGATCTAAATAGGTTCACAACATATCCAAAACTGTGAAATGAAGTCAAATCCCCAGCAGCAGTTTTGTAGGAGACTTGCGGTACTTGTTTCTTCACACCGTTAATGAGAACAGCTACAAGCAGTACTGAAATATTATGAATTTGAAATATTAAACCAAGAAATATCATATCAGATCCAAATAAGATCATATCAGATCCAATAAGGTTCATATCAGATCCAAATAAATGGTCAACCGAGACGGTGGATGCACAACTTTCTTCTTCTTCAAAATTCTGAATTTTGGTGCATGCAATCTTGCAGGAATTTGCTGGAAGATCTAGATCAAGGGAAGGGAATGGATCACTTTGGTAATCTAATATTTCTTCCAAAATATCCAAGGTATTACATATTTGCACACCAGCAACAACATTAGAGAGAGAAAAATCAAATTCCTCTTCACTTTTGGAAGCAATTACTGGCAAATTTTGCACAGAATTCAAAGGAAAATCACCGGTGAATGTTTGCATGGAAGTGCAGTAGTATTTTTCTTCAATATCAAAGATTCAAATGTCTTCATCTGTTTCAGCCATATGAGGAGATGAGATATCAGAGATCTCATAAAATTTTAGAGCTTCAGGAGAAGGAGTCACTGCAAGGAGATTGTCTTCAATTCGAATTGACTGTGTAGAAGCTTCTGCTTCTTCTTCATCTTGAACAACTTCATTAGAGAGAGTGGAGGCCGAGATTTTTGGATTTATAATGCTTATGGTTCTGTATATGCTCTTCAAAGTGCTATTATGATCCTCATCAATCATTCCAAAGGTTCTGTCCAATGTTGTCCAGAGATCCTTTGGGTATTCAACAGATCTTTTGAGGTAGTGCATGCTAGGAGAAAGGGCCATACACATTGTTCCAAAAGCTACAACTCATTCATTTAGCCATTCATTCTCACTCTCAAAGGACTCTTCACTAAGTCCAATAGACACCTCATAGAGATCTTGTCTCGTCAGAGATGCAATCATCTTCATCTTCCATTCTGAATAGTTTGAGAATAGGGTGAGAAGAGGAATTGATGAATCTAGAACTAATGAATCCATTCAAAGTTGTACCTGCAAAAACACAAAAGGGGCACCGTAAGGTCGACAGCCTACACATTTCAGGTTTTCATCACACCCAACATAGTTGATCAAGCTTAATCAACAATCCTTAACTTGGGGTATTAAGTGGTAAACCTTTTGCTTCTGGTGCAGAGCTGGAAGGAGCAATTTTGATAAAAATGATCCAGTAGGAGATATGAGGAGGAGAAGTGCCTTGTACACCGAGGATCTGATACCATATTAAATTGAACACATAGATCTGTGGACAAACACACAACTCATAGATAGATCACACAATTTACTCAGTTATTGAAGAATGAAACAACGCAAAAATGGCTTGCAGCTGTGAATGCTTTTCATTAATCAAAGAGTAATTAGATAGTAATTACAATAAAGTACAATGGCTTAAATAGCCACATGCAATTCAAATCCACATGAGGAAATTCAAATTGATTAGACTCTACTTGACTGTAGGTAACTAAGACCTTGTCTAAATCACTATCGGAGGACTCAATAGTTAACTGACCTTGTCGAAACCATTACCAAAGTTCAACGGAGTTCTAAAACATAACTCAAGTGTCTAATTCAGTGTTGACTAAGGCTAACTAGCTGTGGTAGGTGAGAAATGCACCTCTCCTGCATGCAACCATGCAAACCTAGCGCTAACTGAATGTAGAGGACTAGAACTGAATGTAACTGACTCCTAACTTAGCTTGATTAGTCACTAACTGAACTCAACTGCTGAAGATTGGTGTCGGCACTCCCAGTGGCTCCTAAATTGTAGGAATTGATCTAGGAGGCTCCTAAACTGATGCATGCAAGTGAAATCAGTGGTAGTAGGCCTTAATTAGTGTTCCCCACACTTTAGTAACTGGAACATGTGTCCCAATTAGGCCAAGTGGACCCAATGGTGCTAGTGACTAAAAATAGACTAGATTGACTCCCGATTTAGACATGACTCTTGATTTATACATATGGCCAAATTGGACAAGGGACGATTAATAATCTTAACAAGAACCTGTTGAAGAATCTAAGTGGATCAGTCTGATGGTGGTGCAAGATAAGAAGACTGTTGGTGAAGTGCGCATCTGTGTTGACCAAAGGAAAATAAATGATTCCTGCTTGCACGACCCATTTCTGACATCGTTTATAGATGAAGTATTGGAGAGTGTCGAGGTTCAAGAAGTCTATTCTTTTACTGATGGATTCTTTTGTTACCATCATATCATAATTGTGAAGGAAGATCGACACAAGACCACATTCGCGACAGAGTGGGGATTTTTCAGGTATATAGTGATTCCATTTGGACTCAAGAATGCACCTACTATATTTTATGGGATAGTCGTCGTTGCTTTCAAATTATTTATTCTTAAGTTTCTTTAAGTATATTTTGACGATTGGACGATATTTGGGCTCATAAAATATCATATTGAAAGCCTCAAAATGATGTCTATAGTATCAGATTTCCTTGAACCTCAAAAAGTGTATTTTGTGTGCCCCTTTCAGAATTCATTTGGGTCATGTGGTTTGTCACGATGGAATCTTGGTTGATCCTCATAAAATTGTGATCATCGTAAACCTACCACCACCCACAACAATAAAGCAATTCAGAACGACTCTGAGAAATACATGGTATTATCAAAATTTTATTAGAGGTTATTCAAAGGTGACTGCTCTTATGGAAAAATTATTAAAGAATTTTTTACAAGTCTGAGTGGACTAAACAATGCCAAGAGAGCCTAGATCTCCTGAAGAATAAGATGGTTACAACTCCCATACTAGTTTTTCCAAACTAGAAGAAAGATTTTCATGTACATGTTGAGACGTCGTCTATCGCACTCGGCGTTGTACTTGCACATCCTGGTGAAGGTTCTATTGATCATCCCATTTCCTTTGCTATTAGAAAATTGTCAGCAACAAAAAAGAATTACACCATTACCGGTAGATAATGCTTAGCTATGGTGTATGCGCTTCAAAAATTACAACATTATCTCCTGTGTGGATATTTTAAGATGTTTAGAGACCATCCAGCATTGAAATACCTGGTCAACAAGCTAGTGTTGGGGGGAATATCTATCGATGGCTTCTCCTCTTCCAAGAATTTGATTTCGAGATCATTGTTAAACCTGGTTGATTGAATTCAAGACCCGACCATTTGTCGCAACTAGAAAGTGGAGAAGAGGTTGGTAATAATGACAATAATCTTCCTGATGCACAATTATTTGCAGTTAAGATGTTCAATGACCATTACAGAGATATTATACCAATATTGAGTACGGGATATGCACCATCCGGATTCACTACGATGCAGAAGAAATAATTAGTCGTCAAAGCTGTAGATTTTCAGTCGATTGTTGGATAGTTATACAAAATAGGACCGGATTAAATTCTTCATCGTTGTGTTTTGGAGCATGAGCGACCAATGATCTTGAATGAAGCACATGCTTGTGTTGCAGGAGGTCATTATGCCAGAAAATCTATTGTGCATAAGATTTTATAAGCATGATTGTGGTGGCCTACTCTGCATGCATATGTTAAAGAATATTATTGCAACTATGATATCTACCAAAGAACCAGAAAGTTGTCGCAAAGAGATGAAATGCCGCTAGTACCTCATATAACTTTACAGGAATTCGACAAATGGGTTGTTGATTTTTTCAAACCTATTAATCCACTAGGGAAAAGAACAGGCACATGGTACATTATCACTATGACAGATTACTTGACTAGATGGGCTGAAGCAGCGCTAGTCAAGGATTGTATTGCTGCGACCGCTATCAGATTTTTGTTTGAAAATGTTGTGACTAAACTTGGATGCCCGAAGATTTCAATAAGTGATCTAGGTACACATTTTGTAAATCAATTGATCGATGAATTAACTGTAGAATTCCAGATTCAGAACCGGAAGACGATGCCATATCATCCACAAGAAAATGATGTTATCAAGGGCTTCAATAAAATCATGGAGAGCACATTCACAAAGATATATAATGTACAAAGAGATGATTGGGATCAGAGAATCCTTGCAATATTATGGGCATATTGCACCACATGTAAAAAGATGACAGGTCAAACTCTATTTTGACTAGTGTATGGATAGGAGGTTGTCGTGTCAATGGAATATATTGCACCCATTCTAAGAATAGCTGTGATCACTTAAATGATTGATGTTGGGGTTGTTGAAGAAATATTACTGCAGATTGTACAAATCGAAGAAGACAGGTTTGTCTCGGGATATCATCAAAATGTCAAGAAGATGCAACAAAAAGATTGGCATGAATGACATATTTAGAATAAACGATTTCGGGTCGGAGATCTTGTTCTTTTGTATGACAACAAGTTTTTGAAGCATCCTAGCAAACTTATAACACATTGGATGGGATCGTACATTGTTATCCATATCACTGAAGGAGGAGCAATGCAATTGAAGAAGTTAGATGGAACATCTTTGAAGGGATTGGTGAATGGAAGTAGGCTAAAGCCTTACCAGGATAGCCACAATTTCATCGGCTGAAAGTTCAAAAAAAATTCAAAAAAAAGGAATGAGAAAAGATCAAGAAAAAGATAAAAAGCCGCAAATTTATGAGTGTTATTTATAAGCATTATTTCTGAAAAATTATGAGTGTTTTTTTTTAAAGTTTACAGGTGTTTGGTCATAGAATTTATGTCTATCACAGAAGAAAAAAATTGTCACAGACTCTTTGTGGGTCACAGACGAAGAAAAATGTTATAGACTGTCTATCTGTTGCAAGTAAAGAACTGTCATCACAGGATTTGGGCTTATCGCAGAAAAAGAATTGTTGTCGCACAAGGAATTTTGGTCGCAAGTGACAGTTGGCTAGCAGTTAATTTGAGGGTACGGGAGATTTCAACAGCATGTTTTTTGGTAACTTCCATCATTAATGCACAATAACTATCATTGAACTGACAGGAGAAGTGACAATTTAATTGGCGGTTTCCTTATAAAGATTATAAAGATTGCTCCATGTGATCAAAATTGCTACCACCTTTCCATTTATTATCCGATTGTGTGAAGGAATGACTGATTGAACATGTAGACATATATCCTCTTCATGCCAAAGTTTCATTCATTTCTATTACATTTGATTGAGTATGTTGATCTATTTGTCTGCAACTGTAAGAGTTGAGGTAATTTTTTAGTAAAGTATGGTCATTTCCGTATCTAGTACGAGCATCGTTCAAGAATCGGGCTTTGAGACTCCTTCACATATGCCCATTATGGAAGACACTACAACATTTGTTCCACCGCCACCCGTAGTTGCAGAAGAAGTTGCACATTCACCAGTGATTCCACTAGTTATTTTATGATCAGACCCACCCAAACCATCAAGGAAGAAACGATCTAGTCCCTGCAAGAAGGCAACAATACCTCCATAAGAGGACGAACCAACAAGATCTTCATCCATGATGCTAGAATATGTCCCACCCAGACTAGCCGGTGCGCCTAAGGTTAGACTTAGAAAAAATGCAAAGTATTCCTTGGTAACACCTGCCATATCGAAAGGAGTTTGGATAACAACGAACATAATTCCAAACCTGCAGAAGATGGGATTTGTTGACACGACTTGTGAAAGTTTCCATAACTGGTAATGAATAGATATATGACAAATGTCTAAGAAATAGAGGATGACCCTATCTGCATAGTTTCAATGAAATGGACATGATGATTAGACAAGTATGGAATGTTGTCGTTGATGTACATGCAACATTTTAGTCACACAATAGCAGTGAATGCCTATGTCAAGCAGTTCCTAGTATGTTTCCATGGTAGATGTCTATGGCTTGACCATAATATTTCAGTGGATGTCGAATTGATAGCATCAATCACTGGGCTTCCCCTTGCAGGCGTCGATCCAAGGTCATTTTTTGCTGGGAAAGACTAGGACACATCATTGACAAATAAGTTAACAGAGAAGTATGATCTAGCAAGGTACACATGAGGCTTTGTTATCGCCTCCATCAATGATGTTGTTCTTCGGTTCGCAGTGAAATTCTTATCTAACATGTTGTTGTGCAATATGCGACTGAACTAATGCACCACAGGGATAATTGTTGTGGCAGAATAGTGTGCAACATGGGTCCATCTTAACTAGTCGACATACTTGCTAAATGAGCTGTTACCAGGCATTGAAGAGGTACAGGAAAAAGGTATCCCATTTCATTATTCTTGGCTACAAATTTTGATTTCTTTTGTTGCATGGGCAGAACCACCGAACTACCAAGGGATAGATGTACTAGTCCCATGCCAAGGAGCTCGATACCAGGATCTGTGGTTCGGCAAGGAGCTACTTGAGAGGTAAAGAGATAATAATGTCGAATTATTTTTACAATGAGAGGCCTTGCGGTACTATATTAAGAAGTAGGCCAGAATTACCAAGGAAACCATTAGGTGATTTTGGAACATTATCTGATTTTCGGTCGAGGCCCATAATATTTTTTTGGAGCCTTGACAAGATTCACAAAAGCAGTGTTTGGCCATATAGTTTCAACAATTTGCTATTGAAATTGATTTCATTGTTTAATATTGGCCGACATAAAATAGAGTACTTGTCGCAGAGGACCAACTTTCTGTTGAGTAAGAGTCATGATAGGATTAACCATCGACAAAGAAGAATGGAGATCAAGGGGGGGATCCACGAGTTAAAGAAACCCCAAGAATTTCTCACAACCTTGATGACTATACACTACCCCAACAGATCCAGTGTTGGGAGAGAAGAGAAATAAATAAGATAAATATGAGAAGATTCAGAAGAAGAGGAAGGATGACAAATCATCTGGAGTTTTCGGCCTCACCAATGATGATTACACTCTTTTGACATAAACAATGACATAAGTTTCCAATCAAAGCTGCAGAAAAATGGACAAAAGACAAACTGAATTGAAAGGCATCATTATAAATTTACTATAGACACTTTGTAAAGCAGTAAAATAATTTTGAGTGGTGGTCTACCAAACATCGTACTCGACTATGTTGCTAGAAGAAGTTGTTCCATATGAGGAGCAACCCGTCAAGGTATCGTCGACGCCAACTCTACCTATCAAGATTCAAGTACTAGGCCAATTAATCGGCCTAGGCACACCAGAACTGAATGCCATGGTCAAGGACCTTGGTCATGTCGTTGTGGATTTTTCTGCGTTGCTGATGTATAAAGTGCATGCCATTCAGAATACTGTAGTTGCAAAGATGAAGAATAGGGAACATGCATTGGTTAATCAGGTCAAATCCTCTCACAAGAAAGTTATTAATATGAAGAGAACAATCCAAGAAGTAGAACATAAAGAACATATGTCATAGGACGATAGGCATCGATTGGATACAGTTCTTACACTAGCTTGTATCATTTTTATAGATGAAAGCATCACGGTAGAGATGTTTTCAGAAGCTAAGGTATTTCGGCTTGGCGAGGTAGCAGAATAATTCCATAAGCGTATTGCAGAGTTGGAATTACAGATAAAGCTTAGTACACCTCTAGAGATACTGGCAGAAAGAAGAAAAATAACAACTGAGGCTGCGACGAAGATAGAAGAGGCAGAGGCACTTTATGCCAAAGCAATCAAGCAATTTTCTCAATAATGGGAAGCTTTGATTGGCGCTGAAGAATTGGAAAAAGTAACAGAGTACTTGCATATTGTTGAGGAAGACTTCAACAAACTAAAGAGCGATCTAAAGAAGTTGTCGTCTATAAAGAAAATGACCAAGGCGGATGACATGAAGAAGCTACAACAACAAGTAGCAAAACTGCGCACCCATCAGCAGAAAAGAGCCAACCATGTTGTAGAACTTTAAGCCGAAGCAGAGAAAGTATCAGGCATCTTTCATCCTGTACATGAAAAGGTGTGTCAAGCCATGGGGTCGGTGGAACCGACAACTTCGGAACACGTCAGTTCTGAACATGTGGAAAAGTTGAAATTAGTGGAAGAAGAAGTGCGAGAGGAAACAAAGAATATAGTGAAAATATTCCAAGAATTCCAATGCAAGGTCAAAATCACAGAAGTTTCAGACTAATGTGGCTCGAGATGAGCCACAGGTGAGTGTTGGGGGCCTATTGGCCCTAGGAAAAGTTAGACATAATTATGCAAGAATTCTACTTCGAAAGATGAAGATTATGGTCGCAAGACAAGCATAAGCTATGGCGCAAAGAACCGTGACAGAAGAAGAATAAAGTAGTCGAAAAGCATATTTCGACTAATTTTGGAAAGAGTTAGTTAGACTAACATCTTTCTTTTAGTAATAAAGTTTGATTGTATTTTGGGTTGATAGTGCCTGTTTTTAGATGTAGCTGAATGTATTGAAATAGAAAGACAACCTGCCAAATTACAGTTGTGAGTTAGTTGATGGCTGTATAAAAATTTGTAAAAGCTTATAAAAGCACGAACCCAAGTTGTGTGCAGTTTGATCAAGGATAACTAGTTGAAGAGAGGAATAAGCTTGATCTAGGTTGTGTGTGGATCAACGAAATAGAAGAAGAGAAGAAATACATAGGCCAAAACCTAGAGAGCATGAGATGAGAAATGAATGTATTAATTGTAAAGAAGATCTAAAAGAAGAGTCTGCAATCTAAGTGCACAGACCAAAGGTCTCAAACCAGTTCTAATGCCAGGTGAAGAGAACCTTTGTAGTTTTTCTTGGAAGGGTTTCCATGTTTTTTTTTTCCAAGGAAAAAAAGCATAATTTTATATCATCCGTAGAGAGACAAAATTACATTTTGTAGATATGCAAAGCATATTCGAAATCATCAAAATATGACTCATATCAAAGCCATATGTACCAATATGATCCATCCACCAGATTTCAAAAAACAACATATAAAATGTTATCAAAAAAAAAAAAGGGCCCTGCCCACTCTAATAATTATGAAGCATGTCATCCTATCATATATGTTCATGAAAGGTAGCTGAAAAAAATATGCAAGTAGAATGATATACTCTCAACAACAAAAAAAGAGTAACTGCCAAAATAACAAAAACAGAGATCGATTGAAGCCCAGGTCCCATCAACAAAACATCATGTCACCACCATATCAAAAAAGGGACGATGGTAGTATTCGAATGCCTGATCTCCTAATCGTTCCTTAACCTTCCAAACGCCTGGATCTAGCAGGAACCCCACCTTCGATGCAACGTCTGCCTCGCAGTTATTCTCCCTGTATACATGTGTGAATGAAATCAGATCAAAGGATTCCATCACTTCCCAGATAGATAGTAAAATGTTGCATAACAGAAGATCACTGCAAGTTTGAATTTTTTTAACCCAATTGATCACATTTAAGGAATCACCGAATATCCTAATGGAACTACACCCCTTCTCTATTGCAAAAATGAGGAGTATATGAAGGCTTAAAAGTTCAGCTTGGTTGTTACTGCCCTCCCCAGACCAGTAATCAATTCAAAGGACTGATATTCATCCAAATTTAAAATAGCACCACCTCCACAGAGATTATTCTGCGAGGCACTGTAAAAAAAAACCCCAGGGAGTAGACCGATCAATCTCAAGAGCCAGAACATCCCTATGTTTTTTAATCCGCAAGTGTTTTGGAAGAGCAGTAGCAATCCCATAAACCAACCCAGCTGTAATTGCCGGAGTACATTCTTTACCAGTGAAAATTAGTTTATTGCCGGCCAACCATATTCCCCAAGTCACCAGAAGAGGAAGAACAATCATGACATCCAAAGTACCTAATCTTCTCCAACGTTCCCAGGCATGCATGATAGAGTCCCCCTCCCATCTACACACGGGATCCAATCCCAACAGTGTGCAGGATTCCCCCCATACCTCCACACAATAAGAGCAAGAGAGAAATAGATGAGCAGTTGTTTCCCCCGCGTTCCGGCACAGTGCACACCAGCCCGGACCAATGAAGCCCCTTTTAAGAAGATTTTCCCAGCAAGGGACTTTGTTTTCTAAAACAAACCACCAAAAAAGGCGTGTTTTGGGGGGACAATGGAATTTCCAAATTTTCTGCCACCACCACTCAATCTGCAAATCATTATTCTGAGCGCTCAGGAAGATATACCCTTCCTTGGGAGTGTACTTCCCACATGAGGCCCCATTCCAAATGAGTACATCCTCCTCCATCCTAAGCTTAATCATGGATAATCGAAGAGCCCCAATATACATATTCAGTTCAATCTTTTCCTTATCATTGAGAACAAAATCTGTGACCGGTCGCCACGACTGTGTCCATCGGACCACTTGTACAGGAGCTGCTAACTGATAGAGATAGTGTACTCTGTGTTGCCTCAGTGAAACCACCAGAGGATCAGACAACCTAAATCTGCCATTGCACCCGAGCCACGGGTCGATGCCCACCCGCACTCTCCTTCCAGTACCCACCTTCCAAATCAGGTTTTCTTCAATAACATCAAAGGATTTATTCACAGCTTTCCAAATGACCGATCCACCCTTGTGACCTTTTTGAGAGCTCCTAATCCAGTCAACAATAGAATCAGGTGAAATATATTTTTCAATCATAACCCTGGTCCCCAAGTTTTCATAATGGATCAAACGCCATCCCCCTTTTGTTGCCAACGCCCTCACAAAATGAAAGATATTTTTAAGTCCCTAGCCCCCAAGGGATTTTGGCTTAGCAATCTTCTCCCATTTGACCCATGGGGAAACCGAGGCATCCTTGTGTCCGCTCCACATAAAATGTAGACAAATTTTATGCATTTTTTCCAAGATAGCCAGGGGGATCCAAGAAAGAGACATCCAACAAACATGGATAGCTTCCAATACTGATTTAACCAGAATAAGTCGCCCCGCTCTAGAGAGCCAACGATGGCTCCAAGAATGAAGACGCTTCTCTAATTTTTTAATCAGCCACAACCAATCCTTCTTGAGATATTTGTTGGGTTTCAACATAAAACCCATATATTTAAGACCCTCATCCAAATTGGCATGAATAAAAGGGAAAAGAGTTGAGGTGTGTCTTACTTCCACATCATCCATACCCTAAGTCGTCAGTGAAGACTTCCCAGCATTAATTTCCATACCAGTCGCAGAAGAGAAAATACCAAGGAGTCCGAAAATAGTATTGACATCATGAACATTCCCTGAACAAAAAATAAGCACATCATCCATGAACATTAGATGTGTAATCTGTAGCTGTGGAGCAACAGTTATACCATGCACCTGTCCCTCTCTGTGAGCTTTCTTCCAAAGACGACTCAAACCTTCAGCTACAAGTAGACATAGTAAAGGAGACAATGGACAGCCTTGCCTTAATCCTCTCTCCGCATGAAAAAAGGGGGATGCAGCCCCATTGATCAGAACAGAGAAAGACACAGTAGTAATACAACTCATGATCCACCTGACAAAAGCAATCCCAAAGCCAGGATGAATTAGTAGCATATGTCAGCTTACCTTGTCATATGCTTTGGAAAGATCGATCTTCAAGATTGCCCCCTTGATTTAACGAGTCTTCATACTGTGAAGGCCTTCCTGCGCCACCCCTATGGCCTCATGAATTTGTTTTCCTTTGAGAAACCCAAATTGTTCACTAGAAATATGTTCAGACAGTAAGTCCTTCAAACTCCGGGCAATAACCTTAGTGATCACTTTGTAAATGTAGTTACATAGTGAAATAGGTTTGAAGTCATGCAGAGACTTAGGGTTATCTACCTTCGGGATAAGTGCAATGAAGGTTGAATTGAAACAAGATGGGAACCTTCCAGATAGGCGTGAATCTTCCACCACCTTTAGAATGTCGGCCCCCAAGAGATCATAAAGATCAATAAAGAATTCGATGGTCCATCCATCAGGTCCAGGACTTTTGTCCTTCTGAAAACTATGGAGAGCCGCTTTCAATTCTTCTTCGTAAACCTTTTCCATCAACGAGTTGTTTTCCTCCTTTCCTACAAACCTTGGAAAGACTTGAGCAACTTGCATGATCTCCGCAATATGTGCCCCAGCCGGAGCCTTGAATAAATTCTGAAAATGTTCAACCCCAGTCTCAGCCAATTCCTCAAAAGATTCATGCCTACGTCCTCTGTCATCCTCCAGGCTCCAAATGGTATTCACAACTTTCCTTCCCTTGGCATAAGCATGAAAAAAAATTGTGTTTTCATCCCCGCAAGCCAACCATATAGCCCTGCTCTTTAATCGCCAAGTCTCCTCCCCATCCAATAGGAGAGTGTTCCTGCGCCCCATCAAACCAACCAAGGTGTCCTTAGACTCCTGATTCAGCATAACCCCATCCTCCGAGTCCATAATGGATTCTATCTCCATTTCAATCTGCCACAACTCAACTTCATCTCTTCTCCTCTTTTCCATCGCCCATTGTTTAATGAGCCTTTTCAGCCGGACAAAATTCTCTGCAAATTGGAAAGCCGTTGTTTGTCTAATAGCTGGGTCATAAGAGACCCAATTCGAGAGAATCAACTGTCGAAAAGATTCATCCTTCAGCCAAGTCTTCTTGAATTTTAAAGGGTTGGGCGGTTTTACCGGCCCACTCCGATATTCCAGAAAAATGGGCAGATGATCAGAGCGACCCCCACATTCTACCCACTACTTCATAAAGTGTTGTTGTTCCACCATCTTCTCACTAACCAGAAACCGGTCAAGACGCTTAGCCACACGCCCATCCCCACACTTGTTGTTATGCCATGTCGGCTTTAGCTTTTCAGGTTTGATGTCCAGCCAGTTTCTCTCAATGAGCTTCTGAGTAAAGTATTCAGTATGAAGATCCGGGCGAGTAAGTGGCCCCCAAACCTTCGCCTGTCCCAGAGAAAAATTAAGATCTCCTCCAATGACAACCAAATCACCATAGAACAAATCCACAGAGAAAATATTGTCCCATAAAGGAATGCGATTAATATAAGGACCATAAATGTTGAAGACATCAACAGGGTCCCCATGATCCAAACCTTACACCGTCATTCCCAAAACCGACTCCATACCCCAAATATTTAGGGATTTAAACACACAGGTGTCCCAGCCCATAGCTAGACCCCCTGATCGACCCCGAACATCCAGGGTCACAAAAGACCAACCAAGAAACCAATTCTCCAACTTCTCCTTGATCACATCACCACCACCAAGAGTTTCCTGTAACAGCAAAATATCCAGGTGTTCTAAATCAACCATTCGCCGCAGTGCAGGTCTTTTAAGGGGACCCACCAGACCTCGGCAATTAAAGGACATAATCTTCATCGACGGCCCTTTTTCTAGGCCTGCACTACTCTAAGTTCCCGTTCAATAGATAATTGTTTTCCTTCAGTCAAGTCCTTGTGTGCCCTAGACTGTGCCTTAGCCAGAAAGGATTTCCACCCCCTTCCCCGAGACATAGGGAGTGAATCTTTCCCTAAGCCCCCAAGATGGTTTTTTTTCCCAACCTAAGGAAATATCTAGATACAGCAGAGGTGGGTTGGGTAGGGGGCCCATCCTCGATCTCAGCATTGACCAGGGATAAAGGTGGAACCTCCTCTAAAATTGCAGTAGTGGAAGGGGTGGAGACAACCAAAGGGAGTGGTGATATAACAAGGTTCCTTAATTTTTCCCCCATCCAGTCCATCCCAGAAACCTGAAAAATATTTGCAAAAACATTTAAAGACGGAGAAGGGGCAAGAGAATAGATACCCGGTGGAGTCGGCCCCGAACCCGGATGTTCATCAGCAGTCACCCCTACGACCACCACCTCCGAACAATGATTTTCATCCTCCGCAACTTGTACAGGAGCCACCGTCTTCGTTTGCATCTCCTCATCCTCAGACAAAGAGGGTCCCAAAGAAGGCGATGACACCCCTCGGCTCGAACCAGACCCTCGAAGACCCTGCTGAGAACCCCGACCATTGATGATGCGCACCGCAAGGCTACAATCCACCGCCAGGTGTCCATAACTATGACACATGCAACATCGAAAAGGGATATTTTCGTAGTCCAACCTCTATTTAAAGAAAGTATATCCCCAGGAAAGGTGAATTTCTTCATATAATCCCTCGCGCACATTGATATTGACAAGTATTCGGGCCACCCTGCGCAGCTTAGTAACTTTGAAAGACATATCCACCTCCAGAAAAGTACCAAGAATATTGCCAACGCAGATGAAATGCTCCTCAGACCAATATTGTCTCGGCAAGCCCAGAAGCCGAACCCAAATTGACACTACGTCCACCCTTTCGTGAGAGGCATCAAAGGTTGGTGTCCACAATTTAAGCAAAATAGGATATTGTTTGATTGTCCAGTTTCTTGCAAGAACCCAGTCCACATGCTCCTGTTGGGAGAAATTAAGAGCAAACCATCCCCTGGTCAAGCCCTCTAGCTCAGGGATCACCCCCAAATGACCAGCCCATGAATCGGTTAACCATTTCTCGATCACCGGAATTGAAACGTTCTTTCCAATAATCTTTCCTGCCACAGTCAAGGAAGCCATCTGAACAATTTGTGACCACCGAATATCCTCTCCCAACACATACAAACATGCCACCGCCTCTTCTTAACAAAAGCCTTTCGACGCGTATTGACACCACGTTCCCCAACCCTATTCCCCAGTGGTTCAGAACCTCCTCCAGAATCACTTATGGGAGCAAAACCATCCGCTACATGGTCCTCATGCCCCTTCGTGACCGCCGCCAGAACAGGACGCCCAACACCCTGTTCAGAAACCTCCTCTCCATGTAAGGCCGGACCCTCAGCAACAGAAATCATAGGGTTCAACAGGTCCACTGAAACCACAGGAGGATTAAAGCAACTGCCCGAAGAGGATTCCCCTACCACAGGAGGGTTTGTACTCAAATAAACCGCTTCTCCATCCCCCGATAATAGCGCAGGGTCCCCGTGAGCACAAAGAGGAGATTCGGCGAAAAAAACGACGGAGAGAAAGCCCCCCCCAGATCCAATTGCAAAGTGACCGGAAGAAACCCGTCGCCCCAGCAGTTTTGTGCACTCGAAGAACCCAGTCCAAAACGGCCCGTGGAATAGTGAAAAACCCCTTCCGGCACCGGATTCGCTGAATAATCAACCACGTCCTCCAAAACCATGATGTTCGCCGACAGGGACCCAAATCAGAAAAAAGTTAACAGAAACGTTTGGTAACTCCCAGGCTCAAGCAACCACCCCCGGTCAACAGCTGCCAAAGAAAGCAATGCCCCGACACTCCAAACCGTTCGTAGGGAAAAAAACCGTGAAGTTACCCCAAACAGTAAAACCCCACCGACATCCTTAAGTCTTTGAAGACGAGAGCTCAAACAAAAAAAACCCCGGGAAGCGTTAATCCAAACAGGTGTAAAGCGCCATCACTCACTTGAAATCCCAATCAATACTTGTCAGGGGTAGTTCAGCGCACAGGCCGAGGCCCGGCCGAGCAAACCCTACCCTTGCACCGTACAGAGCTCCCCATCCGATCTCCCAACCCTTGGTTCCTAGGGTTTCCATGTTATATCTTGTCTTTGTGTGTTTAATGTGTGCTTTGTGTCGAATGCATAATTGATAAAGATGAGATTATTTGAATGTGTCGCACATACTTAAATAGTGAATGAATTTATATTTGTGCCGCATCTTGAATATGTGTTAATAGTTAATGATTAATGTTGTTATTTATGTCAACATAACAATAGATAGTTATCGTGAATGAATAGATAAGAACAAAGGTTTAATTCCAGTTTTGGTTAAGTGAATTGGTCTTGTTGTAAGGAACAAATCCACGACATAACTACAGAAACATTGTTCTCGAAGTTCCCAATAGATATCTCGGGTGAGACTTCATCTGCATCGTAGGTGTTGCCAATGGAGTCTTGCTCTGTCAGGCTGATATCTTGGGTTTTGTTGACGAACGAGGAATCTGAACCTGGGTTGACCGAAGTACATCAACACTGGGTGAGCAAAATATGAAATTTTATGGATTTCATCCATAACAATTCTCCTCAAATATGCCACATTAGGAATATAAATTCTATTTTTATAAATGAGGATTCCATCCTATTCCAAATCATAACCATCGTACCTCTTTTAAAAAATATGCTGTTATAATTTACCTTTTATTTGCACATACAGTTCATATCCAGCAAGATGATTTACAATCAGTTGTCTTAAATCTGATTGTAAAAAACTAATGGTTGTCACATGCATTTCTTGCACCTTTATGTTGAGTGTATCAACCACTTTGTTTTCCTTTCCATTTATGTGTTTAATCCCAAAATCAAATTGACATAAAAACTCCAGCCATCTAACTTTCCTGGAATTTAATGTTGGATGCTCAAATAAATATTTCAGACCATAATGGTTTGTTCTTAACTCAAATTTTCTACTCATTAAGTAGCGTCTCCACATTTTCAAAGAATGCATTGTGGCTGCAAGTTCCAAGCCTTGGGTGGCATAGTTCTTTTCATGCTCCTTTAATTTCCTACACTAACAACACACGACATAATTGTATTGGATAAGTATTTCTCCAAGTCCATGTTTGCATGCATTTATACACACCTCAAAGTCTCTTTCTGGGTTTGCAATTTTCAGAATGGAGCACTTGTGAGAAGCTTTTTCAACAGCTGGAATCTTTCTTCACATTTGTGTGTCCAACCAAACTTTATTCCTTTATTTTACAAAGAAATGATTAGGTGTGCAGCCTTGGAGAATCCTTTAATGAATCTCCTATAACAACTAACAAGACCCATCAAATATCTCACATTTTTTACATTCTTTGGATTTGGCCAATTAATAATGGCTTCAATATTTTCCGGATTAACTAATACTTTTTCCTTTGAAATGATGTGACCCAAATAATGAATCTTATTTTTGTAAAAGTCACATTTGCTTAGATTTGCATACAACTTATGTTCCCTTAGCTATTAAAAATCCATTCTCAAATGTTCTTCATGTCTCTCTTCATTCTTGGAGTAAACAAGAATGCCATCAATAAATACAAGAACAAACTTGTCCAAATACCCATTGAAAACACTATTCATGAGACACATAAATATACCTAGTGCATTATTGAGACCAAATGGCACCACCACAGAATCATAGTGTCCATACCTTGTTCTAAAGGCTATCTTGTGAATGTCTTCTTCCTTGATTCTCACTTGATGGTATACAAACCTCAATTCAATCTTTGAAAATAACTTTGCTCCTCTCATTTGGTCAAAAAGATCATCAATTCGAGGCAATGGGTACTTGTTTTTCATTGTCAATTTATTCAGTTGCCTGTAATCAATGTATAACCTGAGTGGACCATATTTCTTCTTCACAAATAGTACAATTTCTCCCCGTGGAGACACACTTGGCCTTATGTACTTCTTTTCCAATAACTCTTTGCAATTGCATTTTCATCTCTAACAACTTTGGTGTGCTCATCATGTGTGGTGTATTAGACACTGGTGCTACTCTTGGCACAAGATAAATTATGAAATCAATGTCCCTCTTGGGAGGAATTCCTGGCACTTCATTAGAGAAACATCTTTGAATTCGTGCAACACCTTACGGTCCTCCAACTTGCGAACTTCATTTTCTGATTTGTCTAAAAAATGGGCTACATACATTTGACAACCTTTCCTATAGAGCTTCTTCAGTTGCATGGCTGAAATATGCCTAACATAAATTTCCTTTTCAAATCCTTTTACAACCCTTGGATTTCCTTCATCATCAATGCATTCAAAATTTTTGTTGCAACAATCAAGTTTAACTCTATGTGCTTCCAACCAATCCATTCCAATGAGAATGTCGCATGATCCAAGTGGTAGAATGTTCAAATTTGCACAAGTTGATAGCCCACCCATTTCTAATGGACATTTCTGCACCAACTCACTAACTTCTCTCTTGGTTCTTGTGGCTAATTGGACCAACCATGATATACTATGCTTGGTTTTCTTAAAAGCACAAATCTCAACAACTTTGGGACTAACATAACTATGAGTAGGTCTAGGGTCAATTAAAATAGAAATAGAAGTCTTAGCAATCTTACCTTCAACCTTAACCACAGTTGATTGATGATCTGCTTGGTGGTCCTCTAGTGCACCATAAATCCTAGGGACTGTCCTTGCAACTTGACCCACAATTTCAACCTCTTGAATGCTGCGAACTTGCTTTGCACTCCCGTTCTGTCGTGGACAATTTCTAAGCAAATGGCCCCCTTTACATACCCAAAATTAAAGTGGTTCTCTTGGATCTCTTGGCTCATCTCCCATCATATTAGTTGTCTTTGTCCCAACTTATGGTGGCTTCCCTGGCTGGTTTCTGAATAGAGGAGGCTTGAACCCTTCTTGATTTGGTCAAACTTCTCATTCTTCTTGTCCTCCATGCCTTATGAAAATATCATTTGCTTTTGGCTTGTTCATAACAATAGTTAGCCTTTCTTATGGTCTCATACAGAGTTTGAGGCTCATCAAACTCAATTATATCTTTATAAGATTGGGGAGGACAACATAGAAAACGCTAAATTTTCACTTTATCATCTATGATATACTTGACATACCTTAGAAGCTATAAGAATTTGTTTGCATACTCCTCCATAGTCATTTGGCACAATTTCAAATCATGGAATTGTTTGATTTTTCCATCATAGTACTTATCAGAGAGGTAATTTTGCTTGAAGTACTTCTTGAATTGCTTCGACATAATCTTCCCTTCATTGATCTTCTTCACCTTCCTAAGGTGATCCCACCATATAGATGCCCTGCCATTCATATTGAAAATGACTACTCTTGCTTTCATGTTCCTAGAGTAGTCTTGGAATTAGAAATATTTCCTCATCCCAAGAAGCCAAGCCTGAACTTCTTCACCATATTTTACCCCACCATCAAATGTAGGAGGTTTGGCCTTCCTAAATTCTCCATATAAATTGTTCTTGGAAGAGCTCTTCCTTTTATTCCTATGAGATGAAGAGCTTGATCCATCAGTGAAATCCTTAAAGTTAGATGACTCATTAGAAGAGAATTATTGAGTGTATGACCTTCCTCTAGAAACTCTTTTGGAACTATGGGACCTCTTGTGAGAGTGCCTCCTTAAGCTACTCCCACTCTTTTCTTGATTTTTCGAGTGATTCCTAGAGTTAATCTTCCTCTGAATATTTTCTAGAATTTGAATCATACCTGCATTTAGTTGATTATGTTATTTTTGGTCTCTAACCAACCTTTCATTTTCTGCTCTGTAACTGTGCAACTCCAGCCTTAGGCTCCTCATGGTTTCTGCAATGTCTAGGGGAGTCACTTGGTTTCTCCTTATACCATTGTATTATGTCTCTGCATTCTCCATATGTATGTTCTCTCCCATTGCATCTACATCAACTTTATAAGGATCATGTGCATCATCCATGATGATGACCTTCTTGGCCCAACAAAGACCAAAGGTTCCCAAAATTGTTAGATTTATTACATCCTCATGAAATAAATAAATATATATATATATATATATATATATATTTTTTGGAAAATATCCATATTAACAATTTTTGTCAAATTATGGCTATCAATGCTTTTCCTATCGGTCCGTTTCCTTTTGTGCAATCTAGCATATAACTTCATTGTTGTTTTATGTTGATGTGGCATGCATTCTGATGTGGATCAATGCGTGCCTAGTGAGGTGTCGGACATGTTTGACCTGTCACCCCCCTAGTGGCCATGTCACCCTCCTCCGACTACCATGGCATAATACCCCATGTCCACAGACAATAACGCATTGATGGTTTCCCCTTTTACCATAAGCGATAATGCATCCTCATGAAGGTCATTTTAAAAAGTTGCTCGAGGATGCACAATCAATAAAAAATTGACACACATCTTGGGCGGTTTTTAGCTTTACGTATGCTCACCTCATTTTATCTAGCGTGCACTTTACCTATGCGTAATGAGTTGTGGCCGTTGATCTTACCTTTTATCCAACGGTAAGATCTATGTTCGCATTATTATCCTTTGTGAATATTTCTCATGTGTGATGCACCATGATCATGGATCTCCTTCATCACCAAACATCCAAATCTTCACCTGCCTACTACTAACCACCATGTGAATTGTAGAGGCACTATTAACGTCTACCGTCGATTTTCCCTAACTTTTGACGGTTAGATCTTCATCACCTCTATACTTGATCCGGGGAAATCACTTGTGCTCGGGTTTGATGTGGTCGATCCACATCATGAGCATGGATTCTCCATGTCATGTCGTCCACCTGCATGGATCCTCCACATCACCCATCCACTTGGCACAGGTGGGGCCCATTAATTAGCTTTGGCCCTTCTCCTTCATTTAACAGAGCTCGATCGCCATAAAAAATTTCCACTACAACTCTACAATTTTTCATGAATTTTCCTTAACTAATCTACCTCTCCCACTGGTAAACCACAGATATAACCTACAACTTAGCTAAAACGCCATCCAATGATTAATTCATGGTTTCTCATAAGATCCTTTCACCTGCAACTGGATTTTTTTTGCTTGTTATTGTACATTTTTTGGCCCATACAACTGCAGTATTCCAACCAAAATCTCTAATGCCACTCTATTTACGTCCCCATCCCTCAATCTGATCGATAGGAGGGGACATGAACTGATACAGGCTTCCATATTTCTCCCAATAACCATACTTATGAATCTCATGACAATTAAAAAGGTGTGTGCAGGTGTAGCATCAAAATACATAGTGGAAATCAATATCTACACACACATCTAACATGCATATACAAGATTAACCACTATAGGCATATAAATAAATATCATTACACATCATAAACAAAAGAATACTTATCTTTAACAAAAGAGATCCAAGCAGCTGGCTATGTAAGAGCAATTTTCCAGCTAACTATAGGCACTCTGTCTAGCATACACTCTTTCTGCTCTCAGAGGCCACCCTCAAGCTGGGCTATGACGCCACCAGGGTGAAGGAAACACATATAGGATTTTCTCTCTCAGCCCACAACCCCTTGTACTCACCCTGCTTAGCCAAAACTCATGTACATATATCTCCCCCAACCATCATAACCATGGCACTCCTTCCAATTGCCCCACACAACACAAGGAAGGCATTCCCCTTCACTGATCCATAGATCCCTCAAGGTATCCAACCCTTACAGTGCTTACTAGTGTGTGCAGTAAGAGCCCAATCTTATTGTATGTTGTTAGAGAAGCTCCTGTAGTGTTAACTATGGCTTCTCAAGCATGCACATGTGGCATAACTTAATGGGTAAGGGTTCCTAACTTTCCCAACCTCTCTGGTCACTTACATCCATCAATCCTCTCATTCATTACAAATTGTCATGATAATCCAACCATATAGTCCAAAATAAGAATATATATATATCATACATGCCTAGTCATTCACTAGTCGGGACCTGGCCTTGAGCATCGCACTAAGAATCCATACTAGTGTATTTACATCATTTTACATAATTTTGATTAAATACATTCCAAGTCAAAATTGGGGTATTACATACTAGCTTGTCTTGAATCAAAGCAGAGGACAAAAAGTAGAGCCATATGGCTTTGAGAAGGTGACCAGAACACAATTTTTTTTCATAGACATGCAAAGGGCAGGAAGGCAATAAACTTTGTATGGAAAATAAGGGATAAAGCATGAAATGTATGTTCATATTTTTAAATACATTTCAAAAGCAACAATATGACACTGCAAATCCCTCTTCATTGAATGTTTTTGCATCTACATCTTTCTTCAATAAATGGATTAACAAGGACCAAAGTTAGGCTCTTCTATCACCTGTAACAAAGAAAGAATTTCACCAATCCCTTATCACTTTTCAGAATGGGAAGCCACCAGAACCAAATGGATGGACATCATAATTTTAAGTAAGTTGTTGGGATCTGTTGGGAGATGATTTAACAACTACAATTGAGGAGTCCAAATCCTCAGTTATGATTCATTCTCCCCTTAATTCCACCTTTATTGTCAATATTCCAAAAGATGAGAACCTTATAGGCTTTGAACACTATAGACCTATATCTCATTGCAATTGTATCTATAAACTCATCTTCAAGGTAATTACTTCTCGATTGAAGCCTACTATGTCATAAAATATCTCCCTCAAACAGTTTGGTTTCTTGGATTAGAAATATACATGATGCTATAGGTATTTCTCAAGAAGCTCTACGCTCTATAAGACCAATAATCAATCGTCATTTATGCTAAAATTAGATTCCTCAATGGCCTTTGATAAATTAAACCAACTCTTTCTTCACCTCCTATTAACTTAGGCAGGCTTCCCCCATCTTTTGAATTTGACTAGGTTTTTCCTTCTTTCCACTCCTTTTCCTCCTCATAGTTGAAGCCTTCAGTGCCTACCTCAATCATGAACTAGCTCGAAGCCACCTTAAAGAGATCAAAAGCACAGCCTCTCTCTCTCTCCTGCACATCCTCTTTGTCGATGGCGTACTTCTCCTTGGTAATGGCATGACAGTTGAAGCAACATGCCTTGATAGTATTATCCATTTGTTCTCTTCCTCCACTAGTATAGAGATCAATCTTGAAAAATCCTCTATCTAATTTTTTTATGTCCCAAATGCTAATATTTAGTTGATTAGAAAATTCTTTCCCTACCATGTCCCCCCTTCCTTAAAGTGTTTCAATTACTTAGGATTCTTTCTTAAAGCAAATGACTACAAACGGATAGATTGGATGTGGTTGATAGATAAATCAATAAAAGGATAAAATCTTGGTTTTATAGATGGATACTCTTGGTAGGAAGGGTTCCTTTGATAAAAAAAAGTATTATTGAAGCCATTCGTGTGTTTTGGATGGCTTTGAATTATATTTTGAATGAAATCCTAAACTATATTAAAAATATATGTGTAAAATACCTTTGGTCAGGGAATTAGAAGGAAAGAACCTACTCCCTTGCAAATTGGAAACTCTATGCTCAAGGAAGTATACTAATGGATGGGGTTTTAAAACCTCTATTTGTTCTCCAAATCTAGAGGCTCAAAGAGCCTTCGGATATTGTTAACACAACAAGGTTTATGGCAATCATGTTTTTATCAGAAGTATATTGCTTCCTATCCACTCATTTCATGGGCTAGATCTTTCCATCCCATAGGAAAGGGAGGTTCTATAATTTAGGAAGCCATCCAACACAATTTCTCTTTAATTATGGAAAACATTCCATGGAAACCAGGGAATGGAAGAAGTATTATGGTGGGGACATATCCCATAGTGGGACTATGTCAGTTAGATTTGATGTCAATGAACCCGATGGATACTCTTACCTCAACTGGTCACATATTCCTCGCATATATATACCAAGTAGAGCAAAGAGATCTATGGCATGGAGCATTGAAATCTGTAACACAACTAGATCTCTCACAGGAATACACTCCACTATGGAATAATTATATTGTCCGTTAAAATAGAGCTCACATCACTCTCTCAGATAATTCAGACAATTAGTATGGATTCTTAATCAAGACAATGGGAAATGTAGTGTCAATCCAGGTTATCAAGCATTTTTTGAGGCTTCTTCATAAGACATGGATACCCAATGGTGTAGAGGACTATGGAAGTTGGCAATCCTGCCAAAAGCTAAGTTTTTTCAGTTCTTTAGCTCTTAAAAACAAAATATTAACCTAGGATAACCTTAAAAAATGAGGAAGAGCAGGTCCTAGTCAATGTCCACTATGCTTTAAACATCGAAAGACAATATATCACCTTTCGGTAGATTCACATTTCTCCAAGGAACTTTGAAATGTGGCTCGATCATGGGGAATTTGTCCACCGTGTGATGGGTGTACTCTAATGGAGGCTACACCAGTTTTATGGGATAGTTTATATCTTATAAATGAGGAGGGGTGGGAATACCAATAATTGTGTAGAGCTTCTCAACATTGTTACCGCCCTATCTTCATCTTGGGAATATAAGCTTACATCAATACAACTCTTCTCATATTCCAAGACGGTGATCAATTGGTTAAATGAGATAGTTAATTGCAAGAATATCAACCTCACACACATGCTTGAGGAAACTAAACAATTGAAGAGGTTTCTTACTGCAGATACCAACACATTTTTGAGGGACAAAATAGGATTGTAGACACATTAGAAAAGGAGGCATGTCTTCTATAGGAGGGCCAAATTCAATTCAAATATACTTATTCCATAGGCCAAGTCTCAGATCGTAGTTTCTTTTACAAGTAATTACTTTTGGGATTAGATTACACCACCAATTTTAGAGGTTTATCTCTATGTGTTGCAGTTGGTTGAGATTTACTTCCACACGATATGGAACTGAACTAGACATTTTTGATGTCATTTCTAAGTTTGGTTTAGTTATATTCCCATAAGCAATAGAGACACGTCTAAAGGATCTTTTGAGTTTTCCACTGAAATATGCCAGAAACAAAGTCTTTAATGACGAAGCATATTATTGTATATACAATTGGTTGAGTTATGACTCCCTTACTTTTTAATTTTATTTTTTTCTCTAAACAAAGGACCATTTCCAGGGCCTAGGGGGAATTTTTCTAAGTTTGTATATATATATAGCCTCTAGTGAGATAAACTACTTGAGACTATCATTTCTTTCTTTTTGAATTTTTTGCATAAGGAACTATTTCTCCGAGTCCTAAGGCTAATACAAGATGTAACTTTGTCCATTTCAATTGTGAATAAATATAGCGATTTTTTCTTTGGAATGTGTGTGTGTGTGTGAAAAAAAAGATTACTTTTATATTAATATGAAAAAGAAAGGATGCAACCTAACCATACATCCTAATAACAAAGAGTCTGATATAGAGTTTTACATAAAACTTTACAAGTTTAATATTAGGAATGACTATCCAAACTGTAGTGAGAAGACTTCCTCTAAACCAGAGAAACGTCGATCTAAAGTAAAATCTACAAAAACTTCCACAAAGGAAAATTCATTTGTGTTGGATAACAAAAGGTAAGATATTTACCCTTAATAGCTAAAGATATTCTTTCATTTCTTCCCCGAATATGTTGTAACTATCCAACTGACGATATTTTACATGACTTCCTTGCTTGCACTCTTCCATAGGGTTCGACTCCTCACTAGCAATAATGTTTAGGATGTCAGCTTCTGGAAGATTGAAACATATTTTTATCTTTTTGATTTCTTTTTCCCGATCATGAGAATTAGATTTCAAAAGTTCAAGATCAGCATCATTCTTTTATAACTTGAAAGTGGTGTTGACATTCTTCTTGCTTTGACTCTTGGAATGCATAATAATGATGGAGGTACTCCTATTGATGAGTGCATTGATATCTCTATTTTCTCTTTCAATCTTCTTAAACTTCTGCAAATAATAACAAACCAAAACTATGACATTGACAACAACAACAATTCCAACATATTCATCAACAATGCCTTTATTGTCCAAATTATACTTATTTGTAATAAAACCTCATAAATAGATAAAATAGTTACCATGTGTATTTGCTTTACACACAACATACTAAAAATAAATAAATAAATTGAATTATCCTACAAGTTAAGGGAGACTTTAGACTAAGGTTAGAGAGCAATGTTTACTTAGCTTGGAGTCTAACATTTTGTCCACTCTAATCTTACAGGTTGAAGACATCATAAAGTTATGCATTATATGATTTGGACCTTGCCAAATTCCAAGTTGAATGGTACAAAGGTAAGTTTATTTGTTATCTTCTTTAATCTTTGTTTCTTTATTATTTATATATTCTAGGTTACTTGACATAAGCTAAACTTTACCATTCTGAGTTTCACAAGGGAACTTTGCTCTATGTAAAAAGAGTGTACAGAGATCATACTCACCCGACTATTATACAAATTTATGTAATTATATTACAAGGGTCTTAATTGTTCTATTGGACCACCCTTGGGTTCACAGAATGATATATATTCATATGTACTCTTATAAAAGTTTCCAAAGTTGTATAGTTAACAAGCAAGCTCATACTTGGTTTGGTGAAAGCGCTCGTTTAGTGTTTCCCCATAGAGGTCAACTCTATAAGAGTCATTAATTTACTTTGGAAAGAGTGATGATTTGAGTGAAAACACTCTTAGGGTTTCATTCTTCATTATTGTCACCTAGTTTGAGCTTGGAAGACCTTAGCTCTGCTCAACTCTTATTAACAAATCCCTTTCCTAGGATGGTTTTTTGGGTGCAATCTAGAGGATTCTCCTCATAAAAATATTCATATCTAGAATTCTCTGCCTTTAATTATAGTTTGGCTACACGAGGAGTCTAGAAATAAACCAATTTGGCACTGAACTTCTTTTGAGTTAATAGGGTAAATTCTTTTAAGCTTAATTAACTCTGCAACTCCCTTCTCCTTCTTGTTGTTTAAATTCTCTGAGTTTTAACTGCTATTAATTAAGTCACACCTTCTTATAGGTGTTGGAGCATTTTTACTTTTGGTTTTTGTGAGCGTACCTTCATCAACTCCTCCAGTAAGTAATGTTCTTTGGTTTAGTTTGTTATCTCCCTAGGTTTGATGGATGAATCTTGGTGAGGATTGGAAAGGTTTTAATCCATGTTTTACACTGCCTTTTCCACCTATCCATTGGGAGGTTAATTGGAATTCTTCCCTATCTTGAGGGTTTTAATTGTTTAAGAACTTGATTCAGGCTATATGTTGTAACTTGGTACTTATGTTTTTGAAGGTCCTTCATGCCCGATTTAAATGTAAGTTTAAATGAGAGTGAAGATTGTCAATATGCTGGTTGTGAGGTCAATGGCCCAGTTGTTTCCTTGCTTAGTTAGTTCTAAACATTTTCAATCCTTTAGTTGTGTGTAATGATAATAGAATATGTCTGCTCAGGGTTGAGATTTGATTGAAGAATAATACTCCAGTATTATTTGCAATATAATTCACTCCAGACTAGATCTGTTCTAGTATTTTATGTGGTGCTGAGGTTTTTGAACTTCCTGAGCTTTGAACTCGGCATTTCTCTGTCTTTACGAGTCTTGTATAAATTATTTATGAGTAATCTATACTATTGTAAAGATACGAGTTCTGTTAATCATAGTTCTGAATTTGCATTCAATGCCCAATAGTAAATGGTTGTGGTTTGGAATAAACAAACCAATGATTACAATAATTAATTAGTTAGCTATTGCCCTTAGCGATGCGAAAAAATTTATATGTAGGGTTTACTTTTATTAATTAGTTAACATAGCATGTCTCTGTAGCGTATATGTTGATAACATGTTTATATTGGTAATTACTCGTTATAAATAGTTTATGTAACATATTCAGATTCGATTCTTGGTCTAGAAACCAATATTTTCCTTTGGTTATGATTATAAGGAATGGAGTACGAGTCTCACTGAACTGTTTACAAGACTCTTTTAATGTTTAAAACTACTTAAAATTTGCTTATGATTAGGGTTTGGTTAATTGTTTATGCTTGTATAATTAAACTATGGCTTTGCTCATATCATTGGGAAATTGTTGCTAGCAGTTACATGTTTGTCGTTAACATATTCCTTAAGAATTTGATCTCATTTTACATTATTTATCTTTTACTCGATTTCTATCTAGGGTATGTACGGTACATTAGTATTACCTGTATTTTATACTTAATCTATATTTGGTTAAACCCTCTAATAACAAGTTCTATGCTTATTTTCTTTCATGTTATATCGATTTCAGTCTTAACATTAGTAAATAAACAATTAATAACAAAAACAAATTATACGTAGAATCATAAAACAAGAAAATATTCTACTATATCTAAATAATAGATTATAACACCAACAATTAATTAATAAAACACAGTCCAACATTGAAAGTAAAAATCATATGTAAATGAAATGGGTACTAGGTCTAGAGAATCCCTGCTCCACTTGGCCTTAGGACCTTGAATTCAAACGACCTGCAAGTGTCCACTCCCTTGCCTAGAACTCAAACTTAATATGCTAAACTTTAGCCCTTTTCAAGGACCACCAAATAGTGAGAGAATGGTTACTGCCCAGAGCCTGAAATCTCTCTGATCCTGGAAGATCAACTTTATAGGGTCTGAAATCCCAATATTATAGATCCTGGAAGCTATGGTTTTCTTTTTGAGCCTGGAAGTTCAATGCAACATAGGCTGGAAGCCCTATTGTTTCTTCATTTATGAGACTGGTAGCTTCAACATTCTAGAGCCTGGAAGTTCCATTGTTAAAAGCAATGGTTTTTCCTTCATATGCATGCCTTTTATTTGCCTAGAAATTTCTTGGCAATAACTACCTCCCCACATTTGGCCACTTGTCCACATAGTGATAAGTTAAAATCAACAAATATCTTAAATATAAGTTCTAGCTATTCACTGCAAGGTTTCTCACACCCGTACATTAATTTCATTAAAATACTGAATAATTAATTATTTACATCAATATTTAAAGTCATAAACTTTATGAACAATATTTACCATGATTTACATGTCCATGTATGTAATTTAAATTTTAACTAGGGGTATTACAATCCTCCCCCCCCAATGCCTTTCACCGTCAGTGAAATTTAATCAACATTTTCAACTTGAAAAAGGAAAGAATAAGCTTGCCTTATCTCTTCTTCTCTTTCCCATGTGCCTTCTTCTGGAGCATAATGATCCCATTGTACTTTAACTTGAGCGATTTCCCGCTTTAGAACATTATTTCTCTCTTGTCTATGATACAGACTTGTTCTATAAGAACCTCTCCTTCTGGTTCCACTTAGAGCACATCCCAATCAATAACATGAGTTTTGTCAGAAACATATTTTTTTAATAGAGATACAAGAAAAACATCATGAATTCTAATATGAGGGGGTAGTGTTAGCTTATATGCGACTGGTCCCACTCAGACTAAAATTTTAAAGGGACCCACAAATCTAGGCGCAAGCTTGGCACAAGTCTTGGTTCTTAAGAAGCTTCTTTTTGGTTTTACTCTTAGAGATACATGGCATCCTACTTGGAACTCTTTCAATGTCTGCTTAGTGTCTACATAATTGTTTTTGTCTGTCCCAGGTTGTTTTCATATATATTTTTATCTTTTGTACAACTTGTTCCATCTACTCTAACATTTTTGTCCCCAATGCTAATCGATCTTCTAAATTTCCCTAGCTTAAGGGTATTTTACATTTCCTGTCATAGAGTGCCTTAAAAGGACTCATTTTGAGGGAAGCCTGATAACCATTATTATACACAAATTCAACTAAACATAAGAAATCTTCCCACTTACTTGGTTGCTTCATAACATAAATACACAACATATCTTTAAGTACCCGATTCACCCATTTTGTCTCCCCATCCGTTTGTGGGTGGTATGCGGTGCTAAAATTCAATTTAGTATCCATGCCTTCAAACAAATCCTTTTAAAAATTTGAAGTAAATGTGGTCTCTCTATTTGTAATCACTATATTTGGTATGCCATTTAGCCTTAATATTTCTTTCATGAAAATTTCAATTATATGGATTGCCTTATGGGTGGATTTGATAGGTATAAAGTGAGAAGCTTTAGTCAACTTATCAACTACTACCATGATAGAGTCATTTTGTCTTCTTGTTTTAGGAAAACTCGTAATAAAATCCATAGTGATTGGAGAATATCTTGGTTCCTCTCACTTTATCAAACAGATCCTCAATTCTAGGTAGGGGATATTTATTCTTAACGGTCTTTTTGTTCAATCGTCGATAGTTAATGCACAAGCATAATGTTTCATTCTTTTTTGACAAATAAGATAGGAGCACCCCATGATGACACACTTGGCCGAATATATTTTTTATCGAGTAGATTTTGCAACTACATTCTTAAATCTGTAAATTTGAGGATGCTCATATGATAAGGGGCTCTAGATACCGGTGTTGATATCTACATTAAGTCAATGGTAAAGTCCAAGTTTCTCTTATGAGGTAAGCCAAAAATTTCGTTAAGAAAAACATCCTGAAACTCTTTTAATAAAGGGATATATTCTAAGGCTGGCTTTTGATTGTCATTTCCAATATTTAATATTTGAACAACATAAAGTTGGTAGCCTTTCTTGGCACACTTTTAAGTTGTACCGCTGAAAATTGTCTTATAGGCACCAATTTAAATATACCTTTTATAAATTGATCGTCCCCTTGGTCATATATATATGTGTGTGTGTGTGTGTGTGTGTGTGTGTGTGTGTGTGTGTGTGTGTCTTATTTAAGCAGTTTATAACTTAATGATGAGATTCCAACCAATCCATACTAATCAAGACATTGTAAGAACCTAAAGGAAAGACATTTAACTTTTCCCGAGTGTTCATATTGTTCATTGTCAAGTTACACTTTTTTACTAAGTCCGTAATCTTTATCTTGGTTCTAGTAGCTAATTTAACAACCATGTTTCATTTATTTGTCCTTATGTAACTTGCATTTTTCAATTATTTTGAGGAGCAAAATAATAAAGTAGCTCCATAATCATTAAGAATAGAAATAATAGTATTTGAATCTTAACATCAACCTCTAGCATAGTAAGTTGATGATCTACCTAACGATCCTACAAGGCAATATTTATTGGAGGTATGTTCCTTGCTACGTCACTTACGGTGGAAGCCTCCTGCAAATTATTCACATTTGGTCCCTTGTTATCATTCCTGTGTGGACAGTTCTAGTACACATGAGTCCCATTACACTCCCAAAACTTTACTATGTCAGTAAAACTGCTACTCATATCCCCTATGTTGTTAACTTCTTCACTTGCAATAGGGTTTTGAGTGTTTTTAAACTTACTGTAATTATTATCTAAAAAACTTTTAGTCCCTTTCCTAAATGTTGAAGGTTTGAACCCTCTTTTCCTCTATTCTTATTTTTATCTTTTTTTATTCTGTCATGTTTTACTTAGTTTAGGATGTTGTTTGAATTGCAAATAACACAATTTCGCCTTTCTAATGACATCATCCATAGTTTTAGGCATGCCAAATTCAATCTGGTCTTTGTAATATTGAGGAAAACATATGATAAACCTATAGACTCTAGATTTTTCCTCCTTTAGGTATGGTACGTAGCACTGTAAATTAACAAATTTGGTTACAAAGTCATCCATTATTAGTTGTCCTAACTTCAATTCATTAAATTCCTTTGATTTCTCATCATAGTACCTTTCTGATATGCACTTCTTTTTAAACAATTTCTTAAAGAGTGGCCAAGTTAACTCCTTACTTCATACATTATTCACATTTTTTTCTTATTGCCACCATAAGGCAACTTTACTGCTTAACTGGTAAATAACTAACCGAGCCTTTAACTCATCTGAAAATATTTAGTTATGTTTAACAACCATGCCTCGACTGCTTCCTCCAATTCGCCATCAAAGGTAGGGGGTGTGATAAAATTGAACCATAGGAGAATCTAGGAGTGTTAGTGAAGCCCACAAATCAAATTTGGTGCAAAAACCACCGAAAACCATGAAATGAGAAGTAATTTACACACACGAATGTGAACAGAAACAGGATAATTTTTTAATTGTCTGACATAAAAACATGTTATTATCAGGTTTATAATACATTTGGAAATTTTCGTGAGGCTATGGGAGCCCAATGTGATTGTACAAGTCAAAATTGCCAAATTGGCATCAACCCCCCCTAGGTGGGCCAATCATGCCCCAAATTAGCGCAAACAACCACGAATTGCTGACTAGATGTGGCTGAGATGATGTGGGTCAATGATTACACCTTGGAATGTGTGGGTGTGGAAATATGGGTGGTTTATAGTATCAAGGTGGCATTAAATGCACCAAATCAAGCAAAAAATGGACAAAATCCACCTTTAGCTCTCCTAGTCAACCAAGGCGTCCACATTCAATGAATGGGAGTGCACCAACAATGATGAGGGTGCACACGTGGCTGGTTTATTGAGCTGGAGTTATCATGTGAGTGTGAAAGCCCCAATTTGACTTGGCATTTGTCCAACTAAGCACCCCTAGTCCACCGTATAGTGTATTAATGCAAAAATTGAAATAAATTTGACTAAATAGTGTAACTAAGGTATTAGTGACTTGGATTACTGTTCTAACACCCTCCCTTAATCCAAAAACTAAGTACAGCTCACAAAATGATGGAGGCCTTGGAAACAATGGCTCAAGTCACCTCAATTACTATATTTCAGAAATTACAATTTATTTGTCCATATGAACCGAGGAAAAGAAGGAAAAAATCACGGGACAAAACCTTCCCTCAAGCATGGACATTGGGGATGGAACTACAAAAAATAACAGCAAATTACCATACTTCACTCACCCCAAGCAAATATCTTAGGTAGGTGAAGGTCTTCTCTGTGAAAGCCCTGGTAAAAATATCAGCAGTTTGCTTGGTGGATGGGCAATACTATTGTGAGATCACCCTGTCATGCACTAAGCCTTGAATGTAATGCATATGTATCTCAATATGATTTTTCCTCTGCCTCTGAAAAAGATCAATAGATATTTTTATGGCACTCTTATTTTCCACCCAAATTTTGGTTGGAGAATCAATTGTGACACTAAATTCCCAAAGAATTCCTTGCAACCAAACACACTGTGTAGCAGCATTGACTGCTGCCCTGTACTCGACCTCTGTTGATAAAAGTGAAATGGTGTGCTGTTTCTTACTTTACCAGCAAATGGTACCTTCATCAAGGATAAATACAAAACCTGAATTTGACTTCTTGTTAGTGGGATCTCTAGCCCAATCTGAATCAGAAAATTCAGCTAGTTGAAGTGAGGAACTAGCTGTGTAGTGTACCCCCGAAATTCTTTGTACCCTGGACATACTGAAGAATTATTTTTGCTGCCCTCCAATGGAGCTCATGTGGCTGGTTCATATGTCTTTCTACAACACTTACATCATAAGACAAATCAGGTCTCGTGTGAGTGAGATAGAGGAAGCTGCCCACTAGTTTCCTGTAGAGTGTGATATCTACCAATGGAGAATTGCCAAATTCATGCATTTTGATGCTAGAAAGAAAGGGAGACTTGGATGCTTTACACTCAACGATGTTAAAATTCTTTAGCAGGTCTGAATCATACTGTGGTTAACTCAGCTTGATGCCCCTTTCACTTTGCTCAATTTCCAAGCCCAAAAATTGCCTTAGCAATCCTAGGTTGGTCATGGTAATTTCACTATGCAAAAAATGACTTAATTGAGCCAATTGAATTGGTGCAGCTACCTGTAATGAGGAGATCATCAACATAAATAACAATAACCTGAAAAATACCATCATGTTTTTGTAAATACACATTAGGGTCGGATTTGCATCTAGTGAAGCCAATAGAGAGCAAAAAAACGTCCATTTTTGCATACCAAGCGCTGGGGGCTTGCTTGAGTCCAGACAAAGATTTCTTCAACCTACATACCAATGAAGGATCCTATTGGAAAGCTTTAGGATGCTGCATATATATCTCTTCCTGTATCTCACCATGCAATAAAGCACTCTTAACATCCATGTGGTGAACTTTCCAACCTTTACTAACTGCCATTGCAAGAACTAGTCTTATGGAGTCCATCTTTGCAACCGGTGCAAAGGTCTTTGTGTAATCAACATCATGAACCTAAGAATAGCCCTTAGCAACTAATCTTGCATTATGTTTCATATCAGTACCATCAGCAGCAAGTTTGGTTCGGAATACCCATTTGCAATGGACAAGCTTCCTCTTGGGAGGAAGGGGAACCAATTCCCATGTCTTGTTCTCTTGGAGGGACTGGAATTATTCTTCCATTGCTGATCTCCATCTTGGGTCATTACAAGCTTGCTGATATGCATGAGGATAAGACCCAATCATAATATAACAATTCTCAATAAGAGCACTATCACTTGCAAAGGAAGCACTACTAGTTTGTGATCTAGTCTTCCTAGGCTCATGGGGATTGCCTACCAATTCCCCAGCAGCTTGAATGATTTTTTGAGCCCACTTCGGCCTTGATGGTGAGTCATATAAAAAAATATCATATTTATCCATATTTATATCAGACATATCAGAAAAAATAGAGCATGTATCATCACTTACATCTTCGAATGGTTGAGGAGAGGAGCATTCCCCCAGTGCAAGCTCGAAATCAGAATTGGCTCTTCTTCAAATTTCACACTTCTTTCAAAAAATGTATTGCAAGTGGAAGTGTCAAAGAGCTTGTAGCCTTTAGTTTCTTCACCATACCCAACCATAATGCACTCCTTGCTTTGTGGTTGCAAGGCCTTCCTCTTTTCAGAAGGGATTCTAGCCCTTGCTCTTGTCCTGAAAATCCTAAAATTTGAGACATTTGGCTTTTGGCCAAACCATGCATCATAAGGCGCCTTTCCTTTTACTGATTTGTGGAAGGATATGTTTTGTATGTATGCAGCACAACTAATGGCCTCAACCCATATCTTGGGACTTAGATCCCTTTCTTCTATCATGCAAGTGGCCATCTCCTTGAGAGATCTATTCTTCCTCTCAGCCACACCATTTTGCTGTGGTGTGTAGGGAGTTGAGTGTTGCATTTAGATGCCACTCTCCTCAAAAATGTGTTGTAGGTTATTATTCACATAATCCTTCCCATTATCAGTCCTAAGGACCTTAATCTTATGCCCACTCTGATTTTCTACCAATGCCTTTCAAATCTTCAAGTGTTCAAACAGCTCAGACTTCAATTTGAGGAAGTACACCCAACAAAATCGAGAGTAATCATCTATGAATGTAAGTACATACCTTTATCCACCATATTATGGAGTGGGAAATGGACCAATCAAATCTGAATGCACCAACCCAAGTGGTTGTGTTTCTCTCCTTGCCTTCCCGTTCTCATAGCTTTGCTTAGGATGCTTCCCAACTACACACCCAATGCATGCTCTATTTGATGATCTGATTTGTCGGAAGTCCTTCCACCATCTCATCTCTGTGTAATGCCTAGAGGTACTTGTAGTTCATGTGATCAAACCTCTCATGCCATAACTTCGAAACCTCATTGGCATTTGATAGAAGTGCTTGGTCATTGGAAGTGGGGAGCAAGTTAGAGAACTTGTACATCCTCGTATGCATACCCAATTATAATGACTTGGTCTGTTAATATTTATGCAATCTCTACCATGTCTGGAGTGAATGTCACTCTCTTTTTCTCTCTTATATGGGTCATCTGATAGTCTGACAACAAATTTTCTGCAAGGTCTGGTACATACAATACATCATTGAAGTAACCATGTTTTAAGTCAATCCTCCCAATCCCCTTGGTCTGGATTTTTGAATCATCCCCCATTCGAATTGCTAGGCCAACATTTGAACTCATGGAGGATAAGAGCTCTCTCTCTTGAATACCATATTCCTAGAAGCCCCTGAATCAATGATAAAATATGAAGAGTTATAAGTACCTACTACCAAAGCATGCCATTTCTCCTTGCTTTCATTCGAACTAGAGGTGCCATCCTTCTTTCTTGCGCTGTCAGGGACTGGAATGTTGTTCTTCTCTAGTAGCTGTGCCATGGTGTCAATGGTATTTTTCATGTATGAGCTCTTTGGATGCCATCCCTTGTGGAAATATGTGCATTTGGTCTTTTATTTTCCCTTCTTGTCCTTCTCCTTGGAAGGATTCAAACTTCCATCACTAGATTTTGGTTTTTCTGGTTTCTTCTTCTTTGGCAGCTTTGAGTTCTTGGACTTGGGCTTGCCTTTTGAGGAATTCGAAATTCCCACTGCTAATTCTTGATCCTTGCTCTTGATTGTACCCATTTGGACTAGCTTGTCTTGATCCTGAGTGAGTGACTCCATGAAGATTGCTAGACTGGGCATTTTCCAGTTTCAAAGTGTTAACTTGCCGAAGTGGAATGTGCTCACAAAAACTGAGAACTATGGCCCCAACTTCGAAATAATTGAAAAAATCAGTTGGTACTCTTTCTTATCAATGCCACATTGCTTCAATTGCAACACAAGTGACTTAAACTTGGTGAAGAAGTCTTGGATTGTGTCAAAGTGCGCTGGGCTCAAGCTGGTGACCACGTAGTTCATCAGTTTTCGCAAATAGTGCCTCTAGTTTTACCTAGACCTCATTGGGTGTTGTCAAACTATCAATGTGGAACAAGAGCTCTCTTGAGATGCCCAGACACAACAATTTATATGCCTCATCCAATCTGTTGAAGTACTTGGATTTCTCAACAGCTGAGTTTAGCTCCACCTTAGTGCCCATGGTAACTTTGTAAATCCCTTTGGATCTCAAATGAATCACCATATTTTCCTTCCAATCAAATAATTTTAAAGGTGTTATCAAGATGTGGGTAGCTTCCATTTATTCCTGTGCAATTGGTGATGAAGTTTTGCTAGAAGTCCTGCAAAACAACTCGATTTTATCTGGAATTTCACTAACAAATGCAGCTCAAGACTCTGTGAATTGATCTGAAAATCAATAATCTCCAACATGCTTTGATACCATCTGATAAATTCAAACCACATGAAAATATAGGAGCACTAGTGAAGCTCACAAATCAAATTTGGTGCAAAAACAAACAAAAAGCATGAAATGAGAAGTAATTTACATGCACAAATGTGAATAGAACCAGGAAATTTTTTTAAATGTCTAACATAAAAAACATGTTATTATCAGGTTTATAATACATTTGGAAAGTTTTGTGAGGCTTTGGGAGCCCAATGTGAGTGTACAAGTCAAAATTGCCAAATTGACATCAATCCCCCCTAGGTGGGCCAATCACGCCCCAAATCAGCCCAAACAACCACGAATTGCTGATTCAACATGGATAAGATGATGTGGGTCAATGATTACACCTTGAAATGTGTGGGTGTAGAAATCTGGGTGGTTTAGAGTACCAAGGTGGTATTAAATGCACCAAATCAAGCAAAAAATGGACAAAATCCACCTCTAGCACTCCTGGTCAACCAAATTGTCCACATTTAATGAATGGGAGCACACCAGAAATGATGAGGGTGCACATGTGGTTGGTTTACTGAGCTGGAGTTCTCATGTGGGTGTGAAAACCCCAATTTGACTTGGCATTTGTCCAACTAAGCACCCCTAGTCCGCCACATAGTGTATTAATGCAAAAATTGAAATAAAATTGACTAAGTAGTGTAACTAAGGTATTAGTGACTTGGATTACTATTCTAAAGGCGGGTCGATTCTTTTTGAATTCCCCCTGTAACTCCACCTTCTCCTCTTTCCTCCTCTTTGTTACTGGTTCACTACTAACATAAATGTTTATTGATTTATTATGTGAAGTTTGGGAGGTTTTTGAAGATTCGTCATCAAATTTTCTTGTCTTAACATGTTTTATTTTGTTAGCACTACATGGATTTTGACCGTTATGTTTGAGCTCCACCTTATATATTGGACTTTTTAACATGAATTCATTTAGTTCCTCTTGTTAATATTTGGCCCTAAGTAGCTTGGCATTGTCAACTTTTAAACTTTCGAAGTCTCCCTTGAGACTTCTCAAAGTCTCAAGCATTTCATACCATAGATCTGCTTTCCTTTCATTCTCGAAATCCACATAGATACCTTCCTTGTCTATTACACGCATGTCACCTATGTGATGCCTTTCTTATGTTATCTTTCTTTTCCTGAATTTGAGTTCATTCTTATTTTTCTGTGTGCAATAATAAAGTTTGTCAATTTAAAATTTGATAAGACAAAAACAAAATAATATTTCCTAATGTGACCCATTTGGTCCTAGTGCTGCAACCTGCAGCTTGATACCATTTGTAACAACACTTCATAAATAGATAAAATAGTTACCATATGTATTTTCTTTACACACAACATATACTTAAAAGAAAAAATTGAATTATCCTACAAGCCACAGATACTTTAGACTAAGGCTAGAGAGCAATGCTTACTTAGCTTGGAGGCTAACATATTCTCCACTCTGCTCTTACAAGTTGAAGACATTATAAAAGTCTGCATTTTATATTAGTTGGACCTTGCCAAATTCCAAGTTGAATGGTACAAAGGTAAGATTATTTGTTATCTTCTTTAATCTTTGTTTCTTTATTATTTATATATTCTAGGTTACTTTACCTAACCTAAACCTTGCCATTCTTAGGTTCATAAGGGAAATTCACTCTATTGTAAAAAGAGTGTACTAGAACAATACTTACCTAGATTTTATATAAATTTATGTGATTATATTACGAGGGTATTGACCATTCTATTGGACCACCCTTGGGTTCACGTAATGATATACAATATGCATATATACTCTTATTAAAGTTTCCAAAGTTGTATAGTTCACGAACAAGCTCGTACTTGTTTTAGTGAAAGATCTTGTTTATTGCTGCCACCTAGAGTTCAACTATGTCAGAGTCATTAATCCACTTTGGAAAGATTGTTGAATTTAGTGAAAGCACTGTTAGGGTTTCATTCCTCATTGTTGTCACCTAGTTTGAGCATGGAATAGCTTAGGTCAACTTGACTCTTCTCAGCAAAACCCTTTCCCGGGCTATTTTTTTGGGTGCAATCCGGAGGATTCCCCTCACAAAAATATTCATATATAGAATTCTCTATCCTTAATTCTGGTTTGGTTACATAAGGAGTCTGACAATAAACCAATTTGGCAGTGAACTTCTTCTGTGCTAACAAGGTAGATTATTTTAAGCTTAATTAACTTTGTATCTCCCTTCTATCTATTGTTGTTTCAATCCTAAGGGTTTTTACTGCTATTAATTAATGTGCACATCCCTGCAGCGTTGGAGCATTATTGGAATTTTGGTTTCGATGAGCGTACATTCATTAACTCCTCCAGTATGCAATGTTCTCTAGTCTAGTTTGTTATCTCTATGGGTTTAATGGATGAATCTCTGCAAGGATCAGAAAGGTTTTAATCCATGTTTTGCATTGCCTCTTCCACCTATCCATGGTGAGGTTCATTAACAATCTCGCCTATCTTAAGGGTTTTAATTGTTTAAGAACTTGATTAAGGATATATGTCGTAATTTGATACTTATGTTTTTGAAGGGTCTTCATACTAAATTTGAATGTATTTTTAAATGAAAGTGAATATTATGAATATGTTGGTTGTGATGTCAATGACCCGGTTATTTCCTTGCTTAGTTAATTTCAAACATTTTAAGTCTTTTAGTTGTGTGTAATGATAATAGAATATGTTTGCTTAGTGTTTAGATTTGATTAAAGAATAGTAATCCAGTAATATTTGCAATATAATTCAACTTAGACTGGCTCGGTTCTAGTATTTAACGTGGGATTAAGGTTTTTGAACTGCCTGAGCTTTGAGCTCGATTCCTTTATCTTTACGAGTCTTGTCTAGATTATTTATGTGTAATTTGTACTATTGTAAAGCTAAAAGTTCTGTTAATCATAATTCCTAATTTGCTGTCAATGCTCGATAGTAATTGGTTGTGGTTTGGAATAAGCAAATTCATTATTACAATAACCAATTAGTTAGCTATTGCCCTTAACGATGTGGAAGAATTTATCAGTAGGGTTTACTTTTATTAATTAGTTAACATAACATTTCTGCGTAGCGTATATGTTGATAACATGTTTATACTAATATTTACTCATTATACACAGTATATGTAACATTTCAGATTCGATTCTTGGTCTAGAAATCATTCTTGTCCTTTGATTTTGATTATAAGTAATGAAGTATGATTCTCATTGAACTGTTTATGAGACCCTTTTAGGGGTTAAAACTGCTTAATTTTTTTTTATGATTGGGGTTTGGTTAATTGTTTATGCTTGTATAGTTAAACTATCGCTCTTTTCATATCATCGAGAAATTGTTGCTAGAAATTAAATGTTTGTCGTTAACATATTCCTTAAGAAATTGACAACCAATTTTACATTATTTATCTTATACTAGATTTTTGTCTAGGGTATGTACGGTACATTAGTATTACCTGTACACTATACTTAATCCAGATTTGGTTAAACCCTCTAATCATAGGTTCTATGCTTAGTTTCTTTCTTGTTATATCGATTTTAGTCTTAGTATCAGTAAATGGACAATTAACAAAAGAAACAAACTATACATAAAATCATAAAACAATAAAAGATTCTATTGTATTTAAATAATAAATTACAACACCAATAGTTAATTAATAAAACATAGTCCAACATTGAAAGTAAAACTCATCTATAAATTAAATGGGTACTAGGTCTGGATCAACCCCACTCCACCAAACCTTATGAACTCGAATTCAAATTACCTGCAAGTGTCCATCCCCTTTCCCAGAACTTAGACTTAATATGTTGAACTTTCCCCTTTTCAAGTACCACCAAATAGTGAGAAAATGGTTACTGCCTAGAGCTTGGAAGCTCAACTTTACAAGGCATGAAATTCCAATATTACATATCCTCAAAGCTCAATGCAACAGAGCCAAGAATCTCTATTTTTTCTTCATTTATGATCTTGGTAGCTTGGACATTCTAGAGCCTAGAAGCTCTCTTTTTAGAAGCAGGGGTTTTTCCTCCCTAGGAATGCCTTTGATTTGCCTAGGAATTTATTAGCAATAACTACCTCCCCACATCTGGAAACTTGTCCCCGAAAGGATGAGTAAAGATCAACAATCCACTTAAATATAAGTTCCGTCAATTCACTACAAGTTTTCCCACACCCATACATTAATTTCATTAAAAATACTGAATAATTAATTATTTACATGACCATTTAAATTCATAAATTTTATGAACAGTATTCACCACCATTTACATATCCATGTTAGTAATTTGACTTTTGACTAGGGGTATTACACCGTTCCCGAGGTTCATCACAGAGTTATTCCACTTTTTCTTCCCACCATTCTACAATAACAATATGAACTAACCTCCATTCAGAGCATGCGACAAAGAAGCAAAATACTCCACAGGAGATTTTGGTGGATCCAAAGTGATGTCAAAATTGCTAAACCCACTCTTAGACTTCTGGCTCCAATTTAAAATTTTACAACTCAAAGCACAAAAATAAAGGTTTCATGATGAGGATAAACCTAATAATTCCCATGCTGAGGATAAAGAGAAACAATCTCACCAATAGATACAAAAATCCCTCAAGCAAACTACTAGCCTTTGATAACCTTGTGATAGAATTCAAAGCACCAGAACATTATCTCAGAAAGATTCTTTCTGTCTTATCCCCAAATATCAAACATGAAACCTGAATATGCAATTCTAATATCAAACACTTCCCAGTCCTAACGACACAAGGATACAAACCAATTCTTAACAAGCTCCAACATAGTCTAGATCATGTTGTAGTTGCCATCTTTATTAATGAAATCCTCCATTGCATTGACAAAGTAATTAGCATAAATCTCATTCATAGTGTTTGTGTTTGAGCTTAAGTGCTTTGATTGACGT
>LPNX010064847.1:534029-568224 GCA_001517045.1 Pseudotsuga menziesii | reverse complement strand
ATAATTGAGCCATCTGTTAATTCCATAATCGAAGACAAGAACATAGCTTGGAAGAATGTAAAACATTGAGTTAATGAATAGGATCAGTAAATTCCCTAACAATGATTTTTATTGTTCCTTGAGGAAGAGAAACAACTATATTAGCTTGAGCATCAGTAACAATATTGGATTTCCTTAGTACATGAATTGTTTTGTATTTATCAAACTTTGCCATCAGTTGATTAACTCTCCCCATGGTTCGATTGAGAGGTCCTTCCGAGGTAAACTTATTTAAATCCACACTATGAGTAATTATCATTGAATCCCCCACTATAATAATATTATGTATATGATTTTTTTTTGCTATTTTTAGACCTTTCGAAAGCGCTAAGGCCTTTACCTGATTATTTTACAAATTACCCAAACTACATGCATATTTAAGCTTTGGTTTTTAGTCATGGTCATAGATTACCCGTCCTTCTCCTACCACCCTTGGATTTTTCTTATAAGCACCATCAAAGAACAAAATATAATGATGTTGCTTGATTATCCAATTTGTCATTTCAAAGGGCTTGACTCTCAAAATCCTTGAAGACTCTCTCTTTTGATATCTTTTTTGCTTTGGTATATTTTAATAAGGTCGATTGATCAATCTTCTTATCCAAATTCTTTCTTCACTGGTGATATCAAACGTTCTTTGCTTGGCACAACCTTTATCTAGAAGAATATCCATAAAAATATCCCAACACTGAGCTGCAACCTCTCTGCCCGTTACCTTGAGATTATTAAAACTGATTGAATTTCTAGCAGGCCAAATTTTACATAAAATTTCATAAGGAAGAAGACTCCAAACTTGGTTTAGAAGAGGCTTATTTTTGAATTTCTTTTGATAGGATTTATGCCAGATGACAAATGCATCTCTCTAGCTAGCTGGGATAATAGTGCCTATATTCAAACTTGCCATAGTTATACTCCAAACCTTCACAAAAAAATTGCACTTTAAAAATAGATGAGTCGTTGTCTCCTCACTTTGATTACATGGGTAACACTAAGAAGGGCCTTCTATACCTCACCTTTGAAGATGATCAAAAGTAAGGATTCTGCCATGACCTAAAATACAATTGAATTTTATTTTTATTTTTGGGAGAGCATTGCTTTTCCAAATATACTTCCATAAAGGATCCCGTGGACAGTCACATCTACTGTTGATTTGAGTGCTATGCCCCTCTTTAATTGTGTATCTACCATAATGATTACCCCAAACCCTCCTATCGGAACCTCTAGTGTCTAAAGGAGCCACACTATTCAAAAGCGATAACAGATCCTTCCATTGGCCTTTTATATAATCTAGAGTATTAATGTCCAAACATCCCTCCCACTTCCCTTTAGTATTCCAGATTGAGATATATGAAAGTAAAGTGAGGTTTTCTTCTCTCATCCATTTTTGCAACAAATATAAATGTTGATAAGAATCATTCTCCTTTCTTCCCAATATCCTGTCATCCCAAATTTTAATGCTCTTGCCATTCCCAAGAATCCAAGAAACATTATCCTTAAGGATACAATTTGAATTTTTACACAAAATCCATATGTTAATGCAACGAAGCTTATCAAACTATTGGTTCATTATCCTTGTTTGAGTAGATCCATTATATTTATTATTTATAGCTTATTTCCACCAAGCATTCTCTCATGTCACTATATTCCACATAATTTTATCCCCTAGATCCTTATTTAATATGGTTGTATCTCTTATTGTCAATACTACCTTGTTAGTACAAAATATAATATCATAAGCCTCTAAGAAACTTCATATCATCGCTCCAAGAAACTTCAAATTTTCTTGTTTGTGGGTAGCCTTGGTTTGGCGTTGTTGCAGGTTGACCTTGGCATGGGATTGCTTGTGTTGGTGCTGGCATGGAATTGGTTATTTTTCTGGCTCTCGTTTCTGTAGGCATGGAGTTGTCCCTGTTGCCTGGCACCAGTTTTTGGAGCTTGGTGTGTCTCAGCCTTCTCTTTAAGTCTAAGCATGTTTTCAAGATCGATAGTGTATGGTTTTGGCATGCAACCTTGCTGCGTTGGTACTGATTCATCGGGATCTGTCTTGTTGGGCTCTTCATTGTGCCTCTGAATAGATCGATTGATCTGGAAGGATTTCTGGTGCTTTGATCTGGCCCTTGTTGGGTGGTAGTCTTTTGAAATCTGCTTGTTCTCTCTTTCATTTTTAGATCTGCTGGTTCGTTTGTAGGTATTCATCTTTTTTTTATTCTCTTTTCAATGGCAAGCTGAGCCCTCTCTCAAATGGATGTTGGTGGGGAACCTCCTCCTACACTTCCACCAGAGTTGGAAGCTTTTAAATACCTTGTTGCTTCATGTGGTAAGAGAAAAGGTGTCCCATTGCAGATATTTGTGAAGAAGGTCAACATCCCCTCTGTTGAACTTCCTGCTGATGGGATCTGTTGATCGACTTTAAATATTGTTGAGCGTGGGATTATTGGGAAATTCACTGGCTTTCACCTAAGTCCATTAATGGCTGGGTGTAGAGAAGCTGGAGGCCTTTAGTAACGAAGGGCATTCAAAACCACTTTGTTGGTTGAGGTTAGTTTATCTTAGTGTTTGGTTCAGTTGAAGATCGTGACTTCATATTCTGTAATGGTCCTTAATTCATGGGCCCTTAGGGTCAATATATGAACGAATGGACCTTGGATTTTGATCCTACACAAGATGTTTCATCTGCAGTTCATGTCTAGGTCAAGCTCCCTCATTTACCTTTACGCTGCTATAAATTAGACTCTTTGTAAACCATTGGGAACAAGCTTGGAAAATACACAGACAGGGTTGATCGGAAAGACCAATATTCATGTGCTAGAATTTGCGTTGAAGTTTATTTGGAGACTGGTCTTCCATAGGCGATCAAGATTACTGTTACTGAATGATCTTACATTCAGGAGCTAGACTACGAGCAAATTCCTTTGAATTGTCGGTTCTGCCATGGTTATGGACACTTTACCTGAAGCTGAAAAAAAGAAATTAGATGAGGAGCTTGGAAACGAAAAAGATGAACAATCGAATCAAATCCAGAAACCAGGAAGCTCTAACTAGGACCCAAAAAAAGGTAAAGAAGGAAAGCTTTTGAAAGGAAATGTTGCTGTTGGGGAGAATCAGTCTGTAGAAAATCCAAATTCCTCCAATCATTTTGCTGCCTTAAGCATTCCTAATGACCCTATTCTTGAAGAGGGTGAACTGCATCAATCTGAAATTCAGGATGATGTCTCTGTAGTTAATATAGGGTCCTTGGATCATGCTGGAGCAGCTATCCCGAAAATACCTAGTGTTGGTGAATCTAGACAGGATGATCATCCTTCTCTCAACAACGCTAAGTATCCTCCTTCTTATCCAGAAATAACTAAGAAGAAGCCGACTGATATCTCTGACTCCTCTGATGAAGACTCCGTTGAACATCTCTCTAAAAAGTCGGGTAAGAAGTCTCGAAAGGAGGCTCAAGAAGAAGAGGCTGATAAGAAAAAGATGTAGGAAAGCTAGTGCACCATTGAAATGTCGTTCGACAGAAGTAAGAGGACTCAACCCTCTAAGGGAGTTATCACTCCCTCCATATCGGGTAAATAATGCAAGTCGTCTCTTGGAATTGCAGGGGGTTGGGGAATCCAAATAAAGCAACATCAATCAAGGATTTGTTGAAATTGGTTTCTTCTGACATTCTCTTGCTCCAAGAGACTAAGATAGAGGAGGAAGCTCTTCTTCTCTTAAACAAAACCAAATGGAAATTAGACGATGGAAAATCTGTTAGCGTGATAGGCTCATCTGGGGGTCTTGCAACTCTTTGGAGTGATGAAAAATTCCAGCTAAAACATTGGTTTTCCACTTAGCATTGGATCTTTACTGACCTCTACCATATCTCTAGCAAGATCTCCCTGACCCTTTATACTCTCTACATCCCTGTTAATTTCAATGAAAAAAAAGATTGTTGGAGCACACTCTCAGACTTCATAGAATCCAACTCTCCTATTAACAGAATAGTCAGAGTAGATCTCAACATTTCCTTAACTCCAAATGAGAAGAAAGGTGGGGTACATTGCAAATATTAATTTCAACACACGGTGGAGAAGTTTATCCAGGTTTGCGATCTGAATGACTATAAACCCAGAAAAGGACGATTCACGTGGTCAAATAACAGAGCGGGCTCTGCTAATATCGTGGCCTATATTGATAGGGTTTTGGTCCATAGTTCATTTATATATGGGCAATTCATCATCTCAACTAATATTTTGCCTAAACTCTCTTCAGATAATCACCCTATATATCTGAATTTTGAAAGAGAAATTGATCTCGACCCAATTCCTTTTCGCTTCAGTCCCCTCTGAATTGAGAGAGATGATTTTTGGGACACTTTTTATCAAGCTTGGTATCAGTATGTTTTCGGATCTCCCTAGTTTGTTTGGGAACACAATTTAAAAAACACTAAAACTACTTTGAAAAAATGGGTGAAAAAACCTCTTCTTACTCCTACCACTATCAAGAAAGAGAGAGTGCTCGAACTAGCAGAGATCCAATTTGGAATGGAAGACAACGAAATCACCAAATCTCAGCTTGCCTTGGAACACTATGCTCAATCTAAAATGAAATATCCCAAATCCCGATATTTTCTATTTCTAAACAATTATGCAGGTACAACTGGGCTTACAAACTGCCAGGCAAAAATCCCTATTTTATAGGAAAAATTAGGGTTAGGGTTTGTGAGACAGAATGCACACTTACCACTGATAACTGGCTGAACTACTGCGGATAAAGTCTGCAAGTACTGAGATCTGGATCGGAGAGGAACTGATCTCTGTTGTCTTCGGTGAATGCTCCAGCAATAAGACGCCCAATCAGAGAAAAAGGTGACGCCCTCAAGGAAGGAGGTGCCCGATGGATCCGCCGATTTGCAGGGCTGATAGCCTTGCTGTGCCGGAGAGATTGGCTGGAATATACTGCAGTTCTAAACCCTCTAAGTATGAAAACGTTTTGGTTCTCTGAGGCAGCTGCTCACGCCCCTGGTGGTCTGGAAATGCTGATAACTCCTTCGGATGAGCTCAGATGGAGCTGATAGTCACTGGGTACCGGAGTATGAAGCTGCTGGTGAGAATGATGCCTGAGTTTCGGAAGGAAACTGAGATCTAAAGGCCCAATAGCTGATTAGGGCTTTCTGGTGGAAAACCCCCTCTTACGGCTGCACCGTGCCTCTGCAACAATCTCTACCCTGTGCGATATAACTGATGAGTGAAATGAAGAACAAGTGGTGAACCAGTATGGCTTACCTGGAATAAGACTAGGACAGATGTTTCACTACCGAAATCCTGTTAGCTGAAGACTCCGTCTCCAACCCCAACTGCTGTGCTGCACACTGTGCTGCTATCCAAGAGCTTCCCAAAATAATCAATAATCATAAGTGAGTTCTCCTCTTGCTTTACCCTCTATTTATAAAGTTCAACTGCGCAAAACCTAATCTTTGACCTAATTAGGTCACTTTATCTTCTAATTTTCCGTTGACTTGCATGCAAAGAGCATGGTCATGCATGGAGCATGGAGAAGAGCATGGTCATGCATGAAGGTGGCCTTTGGCCCAGGTGGCCCTTCTTGACCAAGTGAGGATGCCGTAGATCTTCTATGGATGGCATCAGTCCTAATCTGATTCCCTAGTTATCAGTAACCGCTCGAACCCACAGGAATCACATAGGTTAGCGGTATGGGCCTTAGGGCCTAAAAGGAAGAGGACATTACAGTCCTCCTCGCTCGAGATTGCTTGTCCTCAAGCAATGCCAACGCAAATCCACAATCAATCAACTGAACCAACTGAATCCGAGGATGATCCTAGGGTCCCAAATTATCCTAGGAGATCTGTAGCACTGAACAAATGTCTTAAAGACAAAGTAGAAACAGACTTCAAATAACTGGCATATTCCCTTGAAAAATTCAATGCTGATTGTTTCCAACTTCTGTATTAGTCTTGCATATTTATCCATCCATCTTAGAAGAGACACACAAGATCCTGTTAGATCTTCAATCTCTTCATGTTTCCAATTTCTGGATGATGTGCTCCCTTTAAGTGTTGGATTGGATACAAGGCTTCGGAGTGGGCTATCTTCATCAATAAAATCTGCAAGAAGATCTTCATTTTCATCCTCCTCCTCCCCTCCCTCAACAGATTTTCCATTTCCAGAACTCCTTTTTCCCAGAGTTTCTATTACAAGTGCACCATTACCCACACAACCTGCACCTCCTTTGTCAATCAAATAGGAAACCGTTGACATGGAAACGTCATTTAAGCTACAATCATCACCCTTGGGAGTATGAGTCTTCTTATGACGAAAAGGATTTCCTCTGTTTGACCACTGACTGAATCCAGCATGTAAGTCTTTGCTTTCCTCTTCTTTAGAATTCAATCTTAATTCTCTAGAGAGCCCAAGATGGGATGAAGCTAATAAAGGGGCTCCATCTCCCACAAGGCCAGCTAAATTTACAGCTTTAATGGTTTCTGGGGAGATCTGCTGCCAAGTCTCTTTTTCCAAAACCATTCTCAGCGCTTCCATATTCTGGTGATGAAACATCCAAAAATAATTTTTGCATAAACTTTTCATTTTCTGCCTAAACTGAGTAGCTTCCACACCACAAAATGCTTCTCCCCTCACAATGAATAAGTTTACACATTCATAACACTGTAAAAACTGATGCATGCTAGTTGAACAGACTACATATGAGGAGAACAAAGTTGAAATACGACTTGTAACAAGCTGCCAGAAGTTTTTTCGACCTCTGTCCAATGCTTGACCAACAATGGACACAGCCTCCCTTCTCAAATCAAACCATACATCACTATTTACACAAACTGCACTATCGCCAACCCTCTTATTAGGTGTCATCTGACATTGTGATAATGACAACTCAGTCGGTTGACCTTCATTATCAACAACCATATCTACAACACTTGAAACCAGCTTGTGCCTTTCCCCCATATCAACTTGTTGAGAAGAAAACTCACAGTGCTCATCTAGCAACTTTGACACAGAATATGAGTCAATACTTGAGAGGTTATGTCCCATATTTGAGTCAGTAAGTGGATCTGAAAAGTTACAACTATGATGTACACGTAAGGGTACCGACAAATACCCAAAACTCCCATTACGCCTAGGTCCATTGGAAACAATCTGAACTTGATTTCTTTCTTCTGTAGTAACATTTTCTTTTGGCTTAGTAGTCACTAGAGTTTGTGGGCATTGACCTTCAATCTCCTTTTCAGGAGATTTCCATGTCATCATCGCATGATATGAACACATCACGTCAAATAACACCTCCAATGTCCTGAGCAAGCAGTGCTTGAAATTTGTTTCTGATAGTTGCAAACAGAGATTATTATTCGTGAGTCTGCTCTTTTTCTCCACTGCTTGAGAATGCAAACCCTGAAAGGCAAAATCCTTCAAAACATTTTGTGTTTCTGACAAGACTATCTGCATAAAAGATATCTGCAACTTCTCTCTCTTACCTAATTTAACACAGGGGAGATGAGCTTCAGCACCTTCCATACTTGCAATGAACAGGCCATTAGAATTCATATGCATAGCTGTCGTAAATTGCATTTCAGGATGACCCAATTTCTGGTTGACAAGTCTAGCTTTGTCACGTAATTTCACCCGCTTACCAATTACCTTTTTGTCTGATGAATTACAAAGAACAGGAACTTCCAAGTCTTGCAATGTATCTGTTACCAACCTCGATAAGTAAGCATTCACAGTGTTGCTTTCAGTGTTCTCCAGGTCATAGTAGCTAGGATTCAGGACCAATCACCGATAAAAGAATGTCCAAGTAAGGTACATCACAACGTCTTGTTTCCACAAAATAGTTCCAGCAACAATCTCTGCATTGATGTAATTGTGGAGATGGTCCTTGAGACTACTTTCAACAGGAAATGGCTCATACAAGAACTTTTTGTAAAAGATTTTATTCGGTTCATGCACAAGTATCACTGCCTTTCCATACTGATCGTACTGTGGTCGCTTTTTCTCTACCAAGCTATGAAGCTTTTGCTGTTTCCTGTCAATAGACACCTCTTGCTCATCTACTCTATATTTCGAAGAGCCCCTACTGTCTCCAGACTCAGAAATACAGTTGTCACCTTTTGACATATTGAATATACGGCTATCATCTGCCACTGATTTAGGCAACTCTTTTTGGGAGTTCAACTTTTGCCTTTTACTGTAATAAACAAAGCCATTGTCATCCTCTTTGCTAACTTGAAAACCTAATTCTGATGTATGCCTGCTATAGGATTCTGATTTCATATGAAAATGCATTTTGTTACGATCTTCTTGTTCTCTCATAGAGCATATTACAGGACGCCACTTTCTTATTACATCTTTAAATGTGCTTCCCTTTTGGTAACTGTCCACCAAAGGTCTTCCCTGATTTACAAAAATCCCATTTCTGTGCTCATCTTCAACATGCAGATGACCTTTGTATGGCGCTAGTAGCTGAGGCCCCCTGAAAGTAGGTGGCATGCTAGAGGTTCAGTTGGATACATGCCAGGCTCAGTAGTAGAAGCTTCATACAGAACTGGAGGTCCTGGTGGTAAAGGTAAAATTCCATTTCCATCATCGACATTTTGTGGACCAATTCTTCCGTCATTATGGGATCTAACACGTGGAGTTCCTCTTTCCCTTCTACCTGCAGCTTGTAACTCCAGCAAAGAATAATCTGCATCAAATTCTTTCTGATCTCCTTCACTTTCATGACTTGCCTCTTCAGGCTCCTCTTTTTGACTTGTGTTAACAATGTTTTCAGGGCTTCTGCTATCAATAGTTTCAGGTGCATTTATAGGAGCAGCAGAATCATCCTCTGTAGCATCATGCAAGATAATATGTATAACTGCATCAGAATCACGAAGGCGTGGCTGCCTAACATCTACTGAAGGAAGACGTTCACCAATGCCACCTTCAACCTGTATAGCTCTGCCAGTTAGAAATTGTGGTTGTCCTCTTGCCGAAACTGTTCCAGTCAACAATCCAGTATCTTGCTTATGATGTATATTTTCTCCCAATGCTTCAAGTAGGCCTGTAGCAGCGGCCAACTCTGGATCATAATCCTTCTTTGATCGCCCACTTTCATAAACACAGATCTTGCTTTGCATAGTCGACTCCAATCGACGTTGTTCCACTTATATGGAAAATTTGTTGTAATATGTTTTTTCATCGTGACTATCACTGTCTCGACTGCTGTGCTTATTACCTTGCACATCATGTATTTTTTACTCCAAATGAGTCTCAACCTGTACTTCATGCTCATCTTTCTTTCCTCCCCCAACTATGTCTTTAAGGAGATCCTCATCCAAATCCTTGGGCTGGATCCCGAACTTGATGGTGTAATAATATTGAAAGGACAATGTTGCACATACATCATCACCCAAGGCTAGATACTCCTGATATCGAGGCAAGCGTTGAAGTACTGCTAACCTTTGCCCATTTCCAGTCAAGATCCTTCTCATTGTCCTCATGTTCTCACAAGTTGGCAGAGAAAAACCTTTATTCTGACATGCACTTCACCAACATCACTGACATGCATTTGCATGTACACGCATGTATCAACATGCACTTTTATTCAATTGCTATGTGCCCACAGCTGGCCAAGATTATCTCTGATACCACTAAAATATCCCAAATCCTGATATTTTCTATTTCTAAACAATTATGCGGGTACAACTGGGCTTACAAACTGCCAGGCAAAAATCCCTATTTTATAGGAAAAATTAGGGTTAGGGTTTGTGAGACAGAATGCACACTTACCACTGATAACTGGCTGAACTGCTGCAGATAAAGTCTGCAAGTACTGAGATCTGGATCGGAGAGGAACTGATCTCTGTTGTCTCCGGTGAATGCTCCAGCAATAAGACGCCCAATCAGAGAAAAAGGTGACGCCCTCAAGGAAGGAGGTGCCCGATGGATCCGCTGATTTGCAGGGCTGATAGCCTTGCTGTGCCGGAGAGATTGGATAGAATATACTGCAGTTCTAAACCCTCTAAGTATGAAAACGTTTTGGTTCTCTGAGGCAGCTGCTCACGCCCCTGGTGGTCTGGAAATGCTGATAACTCCTTCGGATGAGCTCAGATGGAGCTGATAGTCACTGGGTACCGGAGTATGAAGCTGCTGGTGAGAATGATGCCTGAGTTTCGGAAGGAAACTGAGATCTGAAGGCCCAATAGCTGATTAGGGCTTTCTGGTGGAAAACTCCCTCTTATGGCTGCACCGTGCCTCTGCAACAATCTCTACCCTGTGCGATATAATTGATGAGTGAAATGAAGAACAAGTGGTGAACCAGTATGGCTTACCCGGAATAAGACTAGGACAAATGTTTCACTGCCGAAATCCTGTTAGCTGAAGACTCCGTCTCCAACCCCAACTGCTGTGCTGCACGCTGTGTTGCTATCCAAGAGCTTCCCAAAATAATCAATAATCATAAGTGAGTTCTCCTCTTGCTTTACCCTCTATTTATAAAGTTCAATTGCGCAAAACCTAATCTTTGACCTAATTAGGTCACTTTATCTTCTAATTTGCCGTTGACTTGCATGCAAAGAGCATGGTCATGCATGGAGCATGGAAAAGAGCATGGTCATGCAAAGAGCATGGTCATGCATGAAGGTGGCCTTTGGCCCAGGTGGCCCTTCTTGACCAAGTGAGGATGCCGTAGATCTTAGATGGATGGCATCAGTCCTGATCTGATTCCCTAGTTATCAATAACCGCTCGAACCCACAGGAATCACATAGGTTAGCGGTATGGGCCTCACGGCCTAAAAGGAAGAGGACATTACATAAAACCTATCAATATTTTCACTAGGAGGAGGAATTTCTTCCTCTGAAGTCTCGAAGTCTACGGTTGCTAGAGGGGGATAAAAACTCATCCTTCTTCCATCGCTAATGCAGAGCTAGGCTGTCCAAAAACCATATTTTGAAAATTTCCATTGGGGAGGGGGAGAACATTAAAGGTTAAGACCATCTCAAACAGTTTGCTAGAAGTCACTTCCAGCTATTGTTTCAGGAGGATGGTCTCTCAGATGGTGTTGTTTTCGTTGAATTTTTGGACAATGTTCCTTCTCTTGTCACAGTAGAGGACAATGTTGATCTCATGAATCCCTTCACTGGACATGAAATAATGGATGTCATTTGGGAAATGGAGCTGGATAAATCTCTTGGGACAGATGGGTTTGCCTTCCACTTTTATAGAGTTTGCTGGAACATCATCAAATAAGATTTGATCCACATGGTGTCTTCCTTCCAACATAAAGCAAAGGTGGGTGGGTGTACGAACTCTACATTTTTGGCTCTCATTTCTAAGGAAGTCAATCCTTATTCTTTTGATAGATTCTGTCCTATTTCATTGTGTAATGCCTCTTACAATATTCTAGCCAAACTTCTCACCAACTGTTATACCCAAAGCCTATTACCAGCACGTGATAAGATCTCTAACACCTTCATTTTCCCTCAATCCCAAACTTGAAGTTAAAACAGTGCTCAAGATGTTGATCCTACAAATAAAACTCCTACACCGCTCTTACCCTTAAGATTATAAGCGGTACCTTATACAACACCACTTGAGTTATGTGGAAGACAGGTGGTGCCACCGCCTTTCACCTTTGTTTTTGCCGCGGTTCTCACCTTGCACTGCTCTGTCATAAGGGAGTATAAGCGGTGCCCTTGGTAAAAAGTGAAAAAGAGAAGGTTTCATAAAGCTTCTAGAACAAAAGATTCATGGCTAGCCTTATCCCTACTCACCTGGGTCAGTCAAGCTTGAGATCCATGCTTTGGGGATCTCATGGCCACCTCACCCACCTATTTCTCAACCATTCCTATCCCTTTGAGCCCTATAAACCTAGGCTCATACTCCATGGTTGGGGAGAGGAGAAAAGAGTAAAGTTATGTTGCTGAATTAACATCCCGGCCTAATCCATTAGAGAGCAAAAAGGAGCAATCTGGAGATATCAGGGATGAGATGTTAGTCTTGTGAAGGAGTGCATCGACACTAAGGAAAAATGGTTGTAAGCCCTTTCATTCATCTATTAATGCAAAGTTGGTTCCTTTCCCATATATTTGTTGTGTTATAATCTCACATGTGTATTATCAGATTCCTTAGTCACTGATATGGATCTATGGATAGTTTTCTAGTATCTTTGATGTTGTCGTGTTTTGATGTGTTTATGAAGGTTTTTCATTAGAGATCTTATTCCAGGCATCTATAGTTTCTAGGGAAAGTCTTCCAACCTAGTTGTGACTCATTTGTTCTGGATTTGAACCATTCAGAGCAGAGGAACAACTTATGTCCGTAGAAGGTGTGATATTCCTGATAACAAATATGGCGACTCCACTGGGGAGAATACAAGCTTCAGTTGATCTGATCTTCCTTAGTGTTTGAACACTTGTCCGAATCCAAGCTCCAATCTTCAATACTTTCAGTCAGATCCACCATCTGACTTAGTGAAGTTTTGGTTTGAAATTATCCGATCTGAGTCACCTTGACTTTATATGCTCTGTATTACTGTTGATTCATTAGTTTTAATATTGTTTTTGCAACTTCTAACTTGATTTGTACACTCTCCTTGTGTTCTGGGTTTTTACAGGGAACTGCTCATGTGCAGTGGGCAATAAGCGGTGCCACTGCCTATGCGTAGATAGCAAGAAGTGGTGCCATTTCCTATGAGAAGTTAGTAGGAAGCGGTGCCTCCTTAGAACCGCTCTGTCAACAACCCTTTGGAAGTGGTGCCAGGTAGGCTTTTTAGTCCCTGTTTGATTCCAAAACTGTGGCTTTTGTATTTTGATTTTTGTGTGCTTTTTGGCTTACTTTTTGATGAAAATGAAGTGTATTTTTGTAGTCGCTTTGATTGTTATATTCCCTCTGCATTCAAGGAGAGTTTATGTTTCTTACATTGGATTTTACATTCTTTTCTTTGCATGAAGCCTCTTGCTCTTTTCTGTAGATATTATTCATTGGAATTGGAAATATACATTTCATTTTCATGTGTAGGTTTTAGTTTGTTTTGGACTTGGAATGCGTGAGTGATCCATGTTGTTTTGAGTCTTTCTTTGCTTGGGGTGATTTTTGTTTCCTTTTGTATGCTGAATTTTTCAGTGCTTGGTAGGAGAGATTGGCTCGTCATTTCCTTGTCTGTTCCAAAGAGAAGTTTTAGTTTTCTCTCTCTTTTGCTTTATTCGCAAGTGTGTTAAACGATTTTCTTCTTGTTTTGTGCATGATTGTTTGAAATTCTTGATCTTACTTTCATTAAGAAGAAATATTTGTTTTCATCTTTGCGTGCATTAGAATTAGTTTTGTTTGGAAACGTTAGTGAAATCATCTTTCCAGCAAGTTTTTATGCATCTTTTTCAAGCATGAAACGATAGGAAACATTTCTGGTTTATTTATATTAGATGTTCTCTAGATCTCTTTTTTAATTGCTTTAATTATTGTTTGGGGTGCATTGATATTTTACTTTTCATTTGAAGAGATAGAATTGCATTTGCATTTGGGTGTGCATTTTGAAAAGAAAAGTAAATCTCTCTCCCTCTTTTAGGTAGAATATCATTGAAGAGGAAAACTTGCATTATCCTATAGACCAGTGTGCATCTTCTTTAATTTCAAGTTTTCACTCCATGGTTTCACCTAACCGCACAAGATAAAATTAACGATAGTACTAGGTTAAAACTTTTAGCAATTTGAGTGATAAGTTAGTGACGTGTTCGGGCGTCGTAAAACGCAGGAGCTGTCGTTACTTTGTCCGCACTACAACCCGGGACTCACATGGTTCTTCAATGTACCGTCGATATATCGAACGACCTTTCACGTACCCTTGAGGTATATAGAAAGGTACTTCATGCACTTGATTGCATATCAAAAGGCCCCTTGTGAATGGTTGTGCATTAGAAAACACTACTACCGATTTGAGCTCCCACGTACCTAGCGTATATCGAGAGAACCTTTTAGGAATCCTCAAACCATCTGAGTTATCCTTTTGGCCTGTCCTGTGAGGTTCCTGACTCTTATCCACTCCTTTCACATGTTTTCTTGTTGCTTTTAGTTTTAGTAGTGCTTGATTATGCATGGTAGTTAGGAGGGTTTTAGAGAGTTTAGAGATGGCATCCTCATCTGGGATTACCACTCAAGAGGTCCCTTTCCAAGGTGTACCTTTTGTGTTCCCTCCAAGTGAAGGTATTGGTCCTCCCTTTATTGCCACTCTAAATCTTCCTGGGTTAACTATAGGATTACCGGTCTGGCTATTCAATCTGGTAATTCCTACCACACCTAATGTCTCAAATGTCACCTATCCTCTGAGAGAGGATCGACCTCAACCTAATCATGTTCCTTCTCCGTAGGTAGTGGCTTCGTCCCTTTCTTCTTCTTCGCTTGACCAAAGCTCTATAGTTAGTAGTCAGGTGGATAAGAAGAAAAAGAAAGGGAAGGTTAAGAAGAAGAAGGATAAGAAAGAGAAAATTTAGCAACCATATACTCTTGATGATGCTCGTTCTAAGAGAACGCTTGGAAAACCCAAGTTCCCTTGTAAGCTTTGCAAGGGGGACCACCTTCTTAAGGAGTGTCCCGGTCTCTCCCATGTACAAGAAGAGTGGTATAAAAGGTCCAAACCATCTGTGTCATCAACCTATGATAATCATGTTGACGATACTCCTTCAACCAGTGACCCATTGGTAAAAGGTCGTAAAGGTAAAGTCTTGTATCCTTGTTTGATATGCAAGGGTATGCATCGTACTTTTATTTGTCCAAGCATGGTTGAAGCCTCTAAGTTGTTGGAAGATATTACTATTCCTCAACGACGACTTCCAACATGTTATCATAAGTTGTCTCTTGAAACCCCACTAGTTGACCAAGTGGTCGATTTGGTTTCATCCACAGTCAATCCCACTCTTCCTTTGAAGAGTGAAGTTAAAGTAGTCAATTCAGATTTATCTGTGGTTGATCCGACTCTTTCTTTGAAAAGTGAAGTTAAAGTGATCAATTCAGATTTATCTGTGGTTGATCCCACTCTTCCTTTGGAGAGTGAAACTAAAGTGGTCGAGTCGACATCATCTCTACCCGATCCTACTCTTTCATTTGAGAGTGCTAAGACTGAAGTAGTTGCTTTGACCAAATCTTTGTCTTGTTCTTCTCTTCCAATAGAGAATGAAATAAATCCCGTTGAAGTTTTTATGCTTCCTTCTGATTTTTATCGACAAGAGGAAATTTTGTTTGTTTCGACAGAACCCTCTCCAAGTAATGAGGTTATTTCCTTTGACTAGAGTAACCTAACAAAGTATCGTCTTCATTCACGTGTTCCTTTCCAGATAGTTGTGAATATTACTACTAGGCGGATGCTTCGCACTATTGTTGACGAAGGGGCTTCTATTAGCATTCTATCCTCAACTGCTGGGAAAGCTTTAGGTTCACCTTAGCTTGTGCCAGCCACCGATCATATACTAGCTTTCAATCGAAGGCCTACCACACCTTTAGGGACCCTTCCTTATTTACCTATTACATTAGGAGGGAAAAATGTCTGTATTGATTTTATGGTGGTCCAAGGTTCTTTAGATTTTAATATTCTCCTTGGATGTGATTATGTTTATGCCATGAAGGCTGTAGTGTCCATATTTTTTAGAGTTATGCATTTTACCTATGATGGGAAGATGTGACCATTGATAAGCTTTCTTTTGTTACACTTGACCATCGCATCACTCCTAGTAATCAGACTGCTCTCAATGTGTCGCATGTTCTTGTGATTCCTCCCCCTTCTTCTAGTTAGCTTCTTCCCATCATAGGTAAAATGGGGGGCATGGCTCTAGTCTATGGACATCATAATGGAGCTAAGCCGCTAGATTTTATGTAATGGGGGCAACCTACCAACCTCTATATATAATGTTGGGTAGAAGTAGGTTGTTGAGCAAAGTTCTCATTCTATGTCAAGCTCGTTAAAAAATGAAATGGATGTCATTGAGCAAAGTTCTCATTCTATGTCAAGCTTGTTAAAAAATGAAATGGATGTGATTAAGAAAAGTTCTCATTCTATGTCAATCTCGTTAAAAAATGAAATGGATGTCCTTGAGCAAAGTTCTCATTCTATGTCAAGCTCATTAAAAAATGAAATCGATTTCCTTGAGCAAAGTTCTCATTATGTGTCAAGCTTGTTAAAAAATGAAACATATGTTTGTGAGCATAGTTCCCATTATGTGTCAAGCTCATTAAAAAATGAAACAAATGTCTATGAGCATAGTTCCCATTCTGTGTCAAGCTCGTTAAAAAATGAAATAGATTCCCTTGAGCATAGTTTATATTATGTTTCAAGCTTGTTAAAAAATGAAATAGGTTGTTTCAAGCAAAGTTTACCCTTTTGGTTTCAATCTTGCATAAAAATGAAACCATGTCGGAGAGCATAGTTCTTCTCCTGTATCAAGCTCATTAAAAAATGAAACAACACTTGATCATCATGTCAGTTTTCTCCAAGCATAGTTACCTTCTATTTCAAGTTTGTGTAAAAATGAAACAGATCCCCTTCCCTTGAGTTGAGTCTTCCGTTTAGTGTTATAACTTGAACCTTCTTTTCACCTGCCCGATTCTCGTTCTTCCTACCCCCCTGGTGAACATTTTCACATTAGTAACCAGGTTTTTAGTTTTTATATGGAAGAAGAATCGTCAGACGAAATGAAGTTTGGGGGGCATGTCGAGTCGCTAGAAACCATGCTAGGGGTAAGGTTTGCTAGCAATCATGCTAGGGGCAAGCTTCCAACCTCTATATATCATGTTAATGGGTTTTTTCAAGCATATTTTACCCATTTGTTTCGAGCTTGCGTAAAAATGAAACCAATCTTTGAGCATTATTTCAACTCATCTTTGAGCTCGTTAAAAACAGTAAGATGGTGTTGAGCTTACTTTTCATTTTTCGTGCTCTGGTTAAAACATGAAAAGTGGTTTGAGCTTAATTTATCACTTTTTCGTGCTCTGGATTTAAACATGAAAAAGGTTAGTGGAGTCTCCTTTAAACTCTTTTCGGACTCCTTAAATATGAAAAGATTGCCGAGTATTTGTCTTCTTCATACTTGTAAAAGTATTTGAAGAGTCATCTCTCCGATGTTAGGTTATCTCTTTTTTTGGTTCGGATAGACTATTTACGAAAAATGAACACTCCAGCCAATCATGACTGGAAGAGTTCTCTCAGGTATTATTTTACGCTTTTTCGGGCCCTGGAGACTAAATCATATGAAAAAGGACCCTTTGGAGTTTTCTTTCATCTTCGTTCAGACTCTCTAAACATGAACGATATTGAGTTTGCTTTCATTGGACTCGTTAAACTAAACACCGAGAGACCCTTTTTTTGGGAACGAACCCATCCTTTCTCAGGTTCGTGAAATATATGAGAATGGAATTGTCTTCGGATAAGCTAAAATGAGTGTTTGTTACCCTCTTTGGACTCATAAAAATGAAAAGAGGCACTCATCAATCATGATGGGGGAATTAAGGGAAGGGAATCATTTTCAAACCAAATGGCAGTTGTTTGTCACCTTTGAACATGGCACTTGTCTGCATATCATTCAGTCAATTGGGTATTCAGCTGACTTACAAGTCGATCCACTTTCATGAGTCATGCCACTCCTTTAAGTCTTTCAAAAGAATGCATTGTCCACTATCGTATTGTGTGTCCGTATGGTCTAGTCATGATGCCAAGTCTTTTGTCGTGCCACCCGATGTTCAAAGGAAGAAAGAAGTTTACCCCTCCAGTTAAAACAACCTTTGTGTCAGTACTTTGAGTCAGTCCTATGGTTACATTATCTACAACATTCCAGAACTTTGTTCCATGTTTCGTGTCGTCGATGTGGGATTCATCATGGCCCTCCTTCGACGAGACTATTCCTGTTGAAATCAGCTCATCATCTAGGAAATAGTCTTGGAAACAAGTTTAATACCTTGAGATCTGTATGCCTCAATGACATATTCTCTCCCTCTTGACATAGGTTCACATCATTGACCTTTGATCAAAATATTCCACTGGGTGTTCGATGTCAAAAAATCTATTCACACTCAGTAGATTATACTAGGGTACCTTGGGAATCATTGACATTAATGGTGATCTCCCTCACACTTGTTAACGGTCCACATCATTGGACGATAATCAAGTGGTTTCTACCATGTTCGACTTCAGAACATTGTAATCACATGGATAGAATCGTACTTTGTGGAAGACAAGATGAAGACCCTAGGTATTTGTTAAGCACTCATAGCTTTCTCCCCAGGTTGCGATGGAGTATATTGTATGAAGTACCAGCATGGATCCACATTTGTATGGTCATGGCTATGCTAAAATTTGCATCTGTATGACATAGATCTACGTTGTATATCTGGTAACTGTGTCCAAGTTTGAGTCCCCTATCACATGGAACTACGTTGTATTCTAGTATCCATGTTTGTTTATTCCTCTCATGGATCTCCCTTGTATTGGTATGCAGCCATGATGAGGTTACATTTACTCATGAGTCAAAGTATTGATGTATTGCAGATGCCTACTTGATGATACTCTCCGATCAAGCTGGCTCTTACCTCGAAGTGATAACTTGCTCTATCAAAGCTCTCGCCTATCGTATCCCTCTAGCCTCATGCTTTAGGGGGCATTCTGTTATACCCAAATCCTGTTACTAGCATGTGATAAGATCTCTAACACCTTCATTTTCCCTCAATCCCAAACTTGAAGTAAGAAAAGTGCTCAAGATGCTGATCCTACATATAAAACTCCAGCACCGCTCTTACCCTTAAGCTTATAAGCGGTACCTTATACAACACCGCCCGAGTTATGTGGAAGACAGGTGGTGCCACCGCCTTTCACCTTTGTTTTTGGTGCGGTTATCACCTTGCATTGCTCTGTCATAAGGGAGTATAAGCGGTGCCCTTGGTAAAAAGTGAAAAATGGAAGGTTTCACGAAGCTTCTAGAACAAAAGCTTCGTGGATAGCCTTATCCCTACTCACCTGGGTCAGTCAAGCTCGAGATCCATGCTTTGGGGATCTCATGGCCACGTCACCCACCTATTTATCAACCATTCCTATCCCTTTGAGCCTTATAAAACTAGGCTCATACTCCATGGTTGGGGAGAGGAGAAAAGAGTAAAGTTATGCTGCCGAATTAACATCCTGGCCTAATCCATTAGAGAGCATAGAGGAGCAATTTGGAGCTATCGGGGATGAGATGTCAGTCTTGTGAAGGAGTGCATCGACACTAAGGCAAAACTGTTGTAAGCTCTTTCATTCATTTATTAATGCAAAGTTGGTTCCTTTCCCGTATATCTGCTGTGTTATAATCTCACATGTGTATTATGGGATTCCTTAGTCATTGATATGGATCTATGGATAGTTTTCTGGTATCTTTGATGTTGTCATGTGTTTGATGTGTTTATGCAGGTTTTCCATTAAATATCTTATTCCAGGCATCTATAGTTTCTAGGGAAAGTCTTCCGACCTAGTTGTGACTCATTTGTTCTAGATCTGAACCATTCAGACTAGAGGAACAACTTCTATTCGCAGAAGGTGCGATATTCCTGGTAACACCAACAGATTCAAGCTCTTGCTAGGGAAACTGATCTCTCCTCTTCAGGGGGGATTTGTAAAATGTAGGCATCTAGTCGATAACGTAATCCAAGTTGAAGAATCCCTTCATTCAAGTTTCCAAAGGAAGGATAAAGGTATGCTAATCAAATTGGACATGAAAAATTCCTTTGATCGAGTAAAGCTTCCCTTTCTCTATCAAGTCCTTCTTTCTTTTGGATTTAGTTTTGAGTTTGTGAATTTTATCAAAGCTTGTATAGAAAGGACTTGGATTGCACCTCTTGTTAATAGTAGACCCGCAGAATTATTCCATGCTTCTCGATGTCTTTGTCAAGGATGCCTGATGTCACCCTTTCTTTACATCTTGATGGCTGGAACTCTTAGCAGAAAACTCATAGTTGATAAGGAAGCCGGTTACATTCCATACATCAAGATTGCTAAGGGGGTTGACCCAATTAACCATGCCATTTTTGGGGATGACTCTCTCCTTCTTGGAGGGGCCTCATTGATGATTGCTCATGCATTCAATGTTATTCTTCAAAAATTCTGCCTTATCTCCGTAGCCTTGGTCAATAATCAAAAGAGTGCTATTTATGGATGGAATGTTGATAGTTCTGCTATTCTTCAAATTGAAAACTCCTTGGGTTTCCTTAGGTATGATAAGTGGGAGAAGATAAAATATCTGGGGCTTCCTTTAACTCTTGGATCAAGCCCTCCTTCTCTTTGGCTCGAAGTAATTGCTAAATTAAAAGCCAAAATCTCTTCTTGGGGTGGTGAGTGGTTAACCAAGGCTGGAAAATTGGTGTTGATAAAGTCAGTTCTTTCAGCTCTTCCCATCTTCCAATACTCTTTGCTGCTAGCCCTAAAGTCTATTTCAGATCAAATTTCCAAACTATTGCGAGATTTTATATGGAATGGAGGTAAAGGAAACCAGAATGAGATGCACCTGGTAAACTGAGATATCATTAAGAAACCTATTTCAGAAGGTGGTTTACAAATCCATGACCCTAGTTTGGCTAATTTGGCGCTAGGTGGTAAACTCATTTGGTAGCTATATGTGGATAAAAATAACCTTGTTAGTAAGATCTTTAGGATGAAGTATCTTAAGGGCGGCTCGATAAGAAATTTAACAACTTCTAGCACTCCTATAGGCACAACTATTTGGAATTCTTGCAGAAGAGGAATCCATAAGTTCAACCAACAACTCTATAGAATCCTTGGAAATGGGAAGAAGATCCTTCTCTAGGAGGATAAAATCTTAGGAAATCCCTCTCTTTCCTCAGTCATTTTGCTAGAAGAGATCAAGAACTGGTTAACTGATAAAGGCTTGTTCCGTTTGGTTGATATCTGCACTTGGGACAGTGCTGGTAACTAGGTTGGCTGGTCTCTTCTTAACATCCCATTTCATCTCAACTCCCCCAAAAATTCTTTGCTTTCTTATCTTTCAGGTCTTGCTCTTGTACGTCGCTCTTATAGAGACTCATGGGGTTGGGGTAAGTCCGGTTTTTACTCAGTTGCTAATGGCTTCATTGATTTTCAAGAATTTCATCCCTCAAGCTTGCCTCCCTCGCTCTGGAAATCGATTTGGTCCTCTCCCTGTCTACCCAAAGTGAATTTTTTCACCTGGCTTCTCATGCACAACAAGGTGCTGAATGGAGAAAACTTGTTAAAACTTGGATTTAACAGACCCTTTCGGTGTTGTCTCTATAAATCAGCCTCTGAATTGACCACCCACCTTCTATTTGATTGTGACTTTGCTAAACTGGTACGCAAGCTTGTTCTCCATGGAACTAACTTCTCTGCCTTATGTATTTCCCCTATAATTCCCTTCTTTCTCTCCTGGATTGATAGCATTCCTTTTAAAAAAGACAAATCATCTAATGGATTTAAGCTTTGGCTCATCATTCCAAAAATTACGTGGTAGAAGCTTTGGATTGCAAGGAATAATTTGGTATTCAGCAACCAGGTTACGTCCCCTCAACTAGTGGACTTCAACGTTAAAAGGTTAATTGTTGATTATGTTGGAAGTTTGAACTTCAATTCCTCTCTGTCCTCCATGATCTTAGTGTGGCTGGGCTCCTTTTCACCATGGAACAGAAAATTGGCCCGCGTTAAAGCTGCCATATTTTCTCCTTGGCATTTTTGAGGTTATAATGATGATTTTAAGTCTTTGTGGATGAACTCTTCTTCCCTATCTATATTCTTTGATGGTGCTTCCAAGGGAAATCCTAGGATCTCTGGAGCTGGGGGTTTAGTTTTCTCTCCAAGAAGTTTGATTGAATCCAGTTTTAGCTGGGGACTTGGAACCATGTCGAAAAACCAAGATGAATGCTACAACCTTCTCATGGCATGCTAGGTTGCAAAGGAGGAAAAATACAAGTCAATCCATATTTTCGGTGATTCAGAGTTGTTGATCAAGGCTCTAAATTTAGTGCATCAATTCAATAATTCTGCAGAGATTTCAGAATATCTTGAAATAAGTTGAAGGGGTTGTTTCTTACCATATTCTTTGGGAATTAAACCATCTTACTGATGCCTTGGCAAATAAAGCATGTCTTCTTTCTCAAGGTACCCTCTGTATCAACGGAGAAACCAACTACTTTCACCTTATTCCGTAATTTGTGATCCCATTAGCTGTAATTTGTTTATTTTTGAGAGATTCTTTCTCAAGATGTAATAATTTGTTCCACTTTCGATCTTCTTGAAGAACTTCTTCTAATTGTATAATTGGTTGTTTGGCATTTGTCAAAACATACATGTATCTCTTCATATATAAAAAAATACTACCTTGTTAGTAGGCACTATCACTTACTTATAACTAAACAAATGATATTTTATATTATTATTCCCCCCCCTCCTTGCCACATGAATTTATGTTGTAATTGATTAATCTGATTAGAGACACCTACAGGGGCCAACAAAATAGAGTTTCTAAAGAGGATAACATAGGTTTAATGAACACCAATCTCCCTGATGGATTCAACCTCTGTGTTCCCCATTGTTCCATCTTTTTTTTTTCTTCTGATTTTATCAATCACATTTCCCTAGTATTTTGAGATAGGTTTCCTTAAAAATTGGAATTCCCAGGTAAGTGAAAGAATTCCATTCTTTTTAGCAGTGAAACTTAAAACATGAGTAATTATGTTTATTATTTTTGAATTCCATTTATATACACAACACTTATGTTGATTGATGTCGCCACATGTAGCTGAAAGATATTTATCTAAAGTAGACTTAAATTTGGTTGCAATAACGATTCAAAGCTCCCCCCAACATCAAAGTATCATCAGTGAACTGCGAATGATTTATTTCTCTTACCCCTCTTATGATGTTAATTCTAGGTAAGAGCCTAGTCCTTCTTCCCTCTTCTAGATTCGTGCTTAGAGTTTCAACCATCAAAATATACAAAATAGGGGATAACGAACACCCTTGTATCAACTCTCTTTTCCATTGAGAGAGATTTGTCGGCCTACCGTTGACTATAGGAGCTATCCAGGGTTTTGAAATACAAGCTCGGATCCAACAAATAAAAGAGCCAGAAAACCTAAATTCGCTTAAGACATCAAATAGAAAATAATGTCTTACCTAATCAAACACAGTTTCCATGTACATTTTGATCACCATACCTCTTTCTTTCCTATATTTGCTTGAATGATAACCTCCTGGACCAGAATGAAATTATCTAGGATATGTCTATTGAAAATGAATCCACCTTGATTTTATGAGATAATCCTCCCTAAAATTAATTTGACTCTTGTATTTATAATCTTAGCCATGATTTTATTAGACAAGTTACATAAAGAAATTGTCTTGAATCTCGAAAAAGATTATGGGATTTTAACCTTTGGAATAAGGGCAAGAAAAGAGGAGTTTGTACTGTCCCCAAACTTTCCTATTTTTTTTTTTAACAGAAACTATAAAAGGGTTTTATAAAACAAGCTGTGCAAAACCATTCATTACAGTAGTGGCAGAACAAAGTATTCATTCTGATCAAAATTGCTGCACAGAAAGCTTATCCGAGGAGTTTTCCAAAAAACTACATACAAAGTTTTTCCAAAACAGCTAATGTCGCAGGTCACTATATACCCTTATAAACTGATTACATAGTAAAAGATAGTAGAACATTTAACCATAATTAAAGAAAAATATATTAAGGGTTGCCTCTAAAATTCCTGGGCTGAACTACAGACTCTTCCTCCATTGGGTGCTCAGCTTCTGCAGTGGCTCCATTCACCCTGCTACCCTGGTTCATGGTAATCAGACACTGGAGATCTTCCTAAATCCTGTCAAATTTTCCCATTATCTCTCTAAGGTTGCTTTCATTATCATCAATCTGAGCGTCGTGGTTGCTGATATGCAAAGAGGTGTAGCTCACCATTTCTCCAATGCTCTTAGCCTCCCGCGCAATTTCTTTGTTGTCCATGACACCGATTGCTAGCATTTCATACAGGCGACTCAGGTTCTTTTTGACATCCATTATTCCTGCACTTTCACTAGCCTGAGACATTCTTTCTACTCCTGTAGAGATATCTATTCGAGCAAAGTGACTGTGCAAGGAACGAACAGAGCCAGCAAGGACACAAGCCTGGTTCTTGACCGAGAGACCACTGAGAAAAAGGCTGAGCACTATGAGCTCTTGTTGCAGCAAGGAACCTCCGTGCCTTTCTTTATAGACCAAAGTGCCCACAGCACCTTCCTACCACCCCGTGCAATGGCATCCCAAGACCGTGCTTCTCCCCAAATTTCCAGAATGCGTAAGAGTTATACCAGAGCCGAGGTTTGAAGACCACAACGCGGAGAGGGAGCTGCAAGAGCAAGTGGAAAAGGCTGCGAGAGAAAGCCTTTCCTTCATGAAGGAACGTGTGAGAGGGAGTGCTTGCCATGGTATACCCTGCAACCACCCTTCTCCAACACCTGCAACTACATTCAAAAGAAGTCGCGCAGCGTCATGAGAACCAGAGCCGAGAAATGGAGCGGAGTGAATAGGCATATCACTACGAGGAGAAGACATAGCATAATGGTAGAAGGGACATTGAGCATGCGAGGAGGGGAGGCATTTAACCCAGGGCCGGTTGGCCATTAATTCTGCAAAAACCGAGAGAAAGAGAGGGCAGATGTTAAGCCACGCGGTGGAGGGAGGAGGGAAGGCATGGCAACAGATTAAATGGATGGAGCTGTCAGGAAGCAGCGTGGAGTGGAGGCCAGCTGTTGGGAGGTGACGTAGGGAGAAGGGTGGAGGGAAGAAAGGAGGGATAAGGGTAGGGGGAAAGGAAAAGAGAAGGGGTTTAAAAGAGATGGGGAAGGAGGGATAAGGGAAAGGGGATAAGGAAGGGGGAGAGAACGAAAGAAAAGGAGGTAAAGGAGGGGGGCCTTTGAGGCTTCTTATGAAATGAGGGAGGGATAAAAAAATCAATGAGATAAGCCGCATAAAATGAAATCGTAGGGGAGAATTTCGACACCACATTAAGGGATAAATTTGAGGATAGGAGGGTTTCTGTTCTGACTGTAATGACCTTGTGGGAGAGAGGCTCCCATGTTAGCCAGAGTGTCTGCTGCAGAATTATTGTGCCGAAGGATGTGAAGTGTCTCATAGGATTTAGACATGAGAAGCTTGCCTTTATCAAACAGGTGGCAACAATTGACTGCTCCAGAGGGGTATTCATTGATCAGTTTGAAGATGACATGTTTGGAGTCTCCGAATATCAGAACCTTTCAAAGTTTTTTAGTGTTTAGAAGATATAGACCCTGAAGAAGTGCCAGCCACTCAGCTTCATTGTTTGTTCTATTTCCGAGACCCCATGCAAAGGTTTGTTCTACATGTCCTCTAGGATCCAGGAGGACCCCCCCCGCTCTTGCCACCCCTAGTCCCCAAACTTTCCTATTTTAAGAGACCAATTAACCATTTTACAAACATCGCTTTTAACAAGGTCCCAAAATTTGTGATAAAAAGCAATGGAAAATCCATCCGGACAAGGGGCTTTGTCTAGTTCAAGGTTCCAAATGGAACTTGAGACTTCAATTTCCTCCACTTCTTTAAACAATTCCAAATATTCTTCAATGGAACTGAGTTTTGGAATATTTTCAAGCAATTCCTTAGTGCTACAAGATTCCAATATTTTTTACTAGACATGAGGTGTTTAAAGTGCCTAAACGCTTCCTCCTCTTCATAATATGTAATTAGAACTCCCTTAGAGTTTTTAATTTCCTTAACATTATTCCTTCTCTATCTTGCTTTGGCTTGTTTGTGGAAAATAAGTGTTTCTATATCTTGCTTCCAACCATAAAATTCTTGATTTGAGCCTCCAAGACTCATCGTACAATCTATTAATGGAGTGCAGCTGTCTATTTGTTTCTATTTCTTCCATTTTATGTTGAATATTTTTCTCACCCCTTTCCATTTGAGTTTGAATTTTTGCCAAATGGGCTTAAATTTGTTATTTTTAGAATTGGGCTCTCTATATTTATTTTTAGACCATGTTTTCAACTCCCGCTTTACATTTTTCAACTTGGATTCCTATATATAACTTGGGGAACCATCACATTTATTTTTCCAAGTTTTAATAATAATATTTGTTGCTTTTGAGTGTTTTAACCATGGAGGTTTATATATAAATGGAAGAGGGCCATAATTTTTTTTTCTATCGAAATATTGATGGGCTTATGATCTAACGTAGCAGAGAGAATAATTTTGGACTGAATAATAAGATCTTCTTCAAGTATGTTGCTGCTAGCTAAAAATATATCAAGCCTTACTGTTATGAAATATTTCCCTGATCTTCTATTCGACTAAGTTTATCTTCCATATTTAGGTTTAATATCAATTAAATCCCACTTTGAGATCAATTCTTCCTATTGTTCTCTAAAATTATCTCTGAATCTTGATCCTCCTATCTTTTTTTCATGGGACAAAATTGTATTAAAGTCACCAACAAAAATACAATTTTCTTTCCCAACTTCTTTCCTTATGTTAGTTAAAGATTGTTAGCATTCTTGTTTTTCTTGGTAATGAGTAGGAGAATATATATTGAAAATTTTAAAACCAACTCCAGTGATCTACTAACCAAGTGTGTAAAAGATTATTATGACTTTGCTTGGAGTAAACAAGATTGAATTCAAATTTATCCCATCTTGTACTAATTCCCCCTGAGGAACCTCTTGAGCTAATTGAAATGCCTTCATTGTTTTTCCAGTACCTATGCCCTAGAACTTGTATTTCCTTTTCTTGTAGCATAGTCTCCCGAAGAAGAAGGATAACATGTTTTTCCATATTTATTGGACATCTGACAACTTCTTCGTTTGTCTTGTTTTCCATACCTCTACTATTACAGAAGACTAGCTGCATTATTTATCTTATTTTAATTGCCCTCTCTTAAGATTACTCGAATTTCCTAGAGTTGTTGTTCCCTTAATTATCAACATTTTAGGGTTGAGCACAATATTTCTATCAAGAGTGGTTTACATCCCCAACATATTTTCTTTATTTGTTATCTCTTCCCTTACTTCCTTTCCAGGTTTTATTCCTACTTTTTTGGTTGATTTTACTTCTCCTTCCTCCATTTTATTTTCCTCCTCATTTGCTACTAGTTTCTCCCGCTTCCTCATTGTCACCCTTGCTGGGGCCAATTGAATCTCCTAACTTAGATCCTTTTCCTCATCTTGAGGAATATTTTTATCCTACATTCCTTATGCAGTTTTTGGAGAATTTTTTGCCTCATTTATTAAACCATTGTCCTCCAAACCCGAGAGCAAAGAGAATCTTCTAGACAGAGTCCAATTCTTTCACCAAAGGGGCCACTACTTCCGTGAAGGAGACTAGAAATTATTGAAGAGTTGTGAAGCGATTTGAAGACTCAATTGGATGTCATTTTATTATGAAGGATATGCAGAACGATTTGAACACTAAGGAGGTAAATGGATTTGAGATGAAGACAGATTATGACTGGGGAATTTTGACTTCTTGTTCACTTGTTTCTATTTCCCCTCCGTTTGCTGATTTTCTTTATCATATTTTTCTCCTTTTTTGCAATATTTTGCAAAGTGGCCACAAATATGGCAATATTTATACTTAAACGACATGTGTTTGTAATCCAACGGTTGATAACGACTCCAATTATCAAGAACTAATAAAATAGCCTCTAGAATACTTTTTTCTAGGTTGACTTCCACACAAATTCGAGCACATTGGAACATGCCTTGATTTGGCTCTGCTTTATCAATGCATTTCTTAGTGCATTCCCAATATCTTGTTGATTAAATTTTCATTGATGACAATGATACCTGGTGAAGGTCTTGGTTGCATCGGTCTTAGGTCAAGACACCTTTTGTGTTGGTCTTGGTACCACTCATGTTGGGTGCAGTGGCCTTGGTGACCTATGTGGAGCCTTGGATGTTTTGTGTTGGTTAGAGTCAAAGGAGTCCTTTTGTAGTTGTCCAAGCCCAAGATTGAATCCCTTGGAGGACTTGGGACAATGGAAAAATTCCTAGTTACCCACTGTTTTGGTAGAGTCACCTTAAAGTGTTTTTTGGTCCCCTCCGAAGTCTATTTTACGTGCCTCCTTGATTTTGTTGTGGTCATGTGGTATTTTGGTTTTGAAGCCCTTACAAAGTTGACTTGTGCCCTTATACCTGGAAGCTTGGTCCCTGAAACCACATTGATGGATTTGGTCACAATACCCTTAAATAAGCCTTCTTGCATAGGATGGGCTTGATTGGAATCCTAGGATTGTTAAGCAAGGTTGACATGATACCCTTAAAGCATGTCTTTAGCCTACAAGAATGTTGAATATGTATTTATGTCCACAACCCCTGTACATGTTTGAATCACTCTTGTCATCCATGAAGCCTATGGTAATGGCATATGTTGTGAAGATACTCATTGTACAATAGATTTGAAAATGACTATTTAAGAAACCCCCACAAATTAAGAATGTAAATGACCCATACTGTGGTCATTTACCATGTTGAAGATGCCCTCATGGTTGCATAGATGACATAGTGCTATTGAAGAAGATCTTGGAACCTTTTGTATGACCATAAACCCTCATGTAAGTGGTAACAAACCTTCACTTGACACCCTTTGATGTGGCAACCTTTTTTAGTGTGGATCCTTGAATCAAAGAAGCCCTTAAATCTGATATACATGGTGGAACCTTTGAAGAAGATGAATACAAGTCAACCAACCTCTAAAATATTTTTTTTTAGTTAAAATCAAACAAGTCATCCCAACAATAAAAGAAATATTTTTGAATTAAAAATAATAAAACCAAAACTTGTTAGGTCGGCCCAGTTTTTTGTTTGTTTGGAAAATGTGTATAAATATAAGCTTAATCACATTTGAATGATGGAAATTTTTGGTGGAATACGTGCTCTGAAATTCATATTTTTAACTGAGGCAATTTTTCGGTGGTTAGACAAATTTTTTTAGGCATCTTTAGGTTTTTCAGACTGTTTCTCTTTAGAATTCTACACCTTCATCAGTATACAAGCTGTCTCCCTCAATTTCCAGTTATCTCTCCCTAAAGATGCACACAATACAAATAAATTTTACACAAGGATCTTTTTTACAATCGGAATTTTTAAGGCAATTCACATTCTTGAAGATAACATAGTCCTTAGTTTTGCAAAGGAGATGTAATGATGTCTCGCATGATGGTATGTATGTCTACACACGAATTTACTAGTAATGCACATAAACTCAGTGATGATTCAGGAATGATAGTACACAGAGATATGCACATATTTCCTTACATAGTGATACATGTAATAAACTCATTGAAGACTCAATGATGATAGGACACAGTGATACACATACTTTGAGATGCATGCTATATATATATATATATATATATATATGCTTAACTTGTTTACAAAGTGACATTAGTATGCTAAAACCAGTAGTACAAAAGTGATTACACAATATGCTCAACAATAATACACAATTGCTTAGAAATGACTGCACACAGTAATGATAACAATATATGTGATGCATGACATACACATGATCATTGATTTAGTGATGTATACACAATAACATAATTAGTGGTGATACAGTGGGTTGTATAGTTTTTTTCACACAATTACATCTACTTAGAAATACATACCCAGTGATACTTACATAGTTGAATGTTCAATTGCTTACGTGATGAAATATTGAGTGATATGGTGAGCTAATGTAGATTCCTACACTGAGTCACTAGACAGTGATACGATGATGCCTACACCTATGATGCTACAAAGTGATATGATGTGCAAGTTATTAGTGACTACACAATGATATGATGATGCCTACACCTATGATATTACATAGTGATATGATGTGCCAGTGATTAGTGATTACACAGTGGTATGTTGATGCCTACACTTAGTCATTACATAGTGTCATAAACAGAAAAAATGATATAATGATGAATTTATAAATAGTGAGTACATAGATTCAGTAGAGTAGGTTACATGAGCAGATTCCTTAACTCAGATTGGTTGAGTTATATGAGTATTTGGTTCAACTTAGGTGGAATGAGTCTAGTATACAGTTGGTTAGACTCAAATTGACTGAGTTAGATGATGTGTGTAACTTGATTGCTACAACCAAATTGGGCGGATTGATTGTATATGTTGACGAGAGTGTGACACAGTTGATGTGTAGTGGTAAGTGGATAGTTGGTCAGTAGTGACAGTTGATGAGCACTGGTCATCAGTGATAGTTGTTGTGCAGTGTGGTACATGTGTTGGTTAGCAGGCACTTAGCAGGTTCGCAGGATCAATGCAGTTTTGATTCAACAACTTATATCTTCATATCAGGGTGGTAGGACGTGGAAAGGAAATATAGGGAGCTAGGGATTCCTTCAGGTTGTAGCTTGTATACTAGGGGTTTGTAGCCTCCTTCAAGTTGTAGTTGGGGAATTGAAGTCATTGTAACAAGGGGGTTGTTTCCACTTTCCAGTTGTTTTTGGAAAACTATTATTATAAAGGCATCCATGGTTTCCCCCCTAAGACTTGGGTTTCCATGTAAAAATCTTTTGTACTGTGTTTTGATGGTGTGATGATATGTGATGATGAGCTATAATTGTTGATATAATGATAATAATGTACTCTGCATAATATTGAATAAGTTGCTGATGATTATTAAAGTTGAAAAAGTAATAAGACACACTGTTCACCCCCCCTTAGTGTTCTCTATGTGTCCAACATATCTTTCATGGAGTCATCCCCCCAACAATGCAAAGGAAAATGAGGAATCCTTACCAAAATAGGAATTGCAGAAGGAATTTCCAACTCAAGATTAAAATATGCGGGTCATTGATTCAAATACATTACTTGATTACTAAAGAAATAAGGTCCATTTCAAAATATCAAATCTTGATCTTCTTTAAACTCAAACAAGAAAGCATAGAATCCCTTCCCACAAAAGTAACGATTCATTCTCCATTTTGTTAAATATATCCAATTTTTTTTTTTATTGCGAGGTCTCCATATATTTAGGAGAAGGCCAGATGCTTGTAAATTGTCCAACTAATCCCTTTTCTGCCACTGCTATTGCTTTATGGCATGCTACTACCACTAGAAGGTTAACTCTTGGGAATTTATCATATTTCTTTTTGAAATGAGAGGACTATGCTCTGGCATACTCTTTACAAGATTGGTTCAAAGATACGAATATCACCTCATGGGGGAAGGAGGTGGGTGATCCTGACTTGGATCTGCATCCATGGAAAATGTAACAAACAAACCCTCAGATCTTGAACTCTCTAAACCCTCAGCTTTAGAGCAACCTTTTCGATGTAACTATATGCATCCTTTATTCCTATTAAATAAGAATAACATGCGCACACACACACACACACTCACAAAAATAAATACATAAACGAATCCAAGGTAAATTTGATATATATAGCCCAAGGGATAACTCAGCTAGTTTGATCCTTTCCACTAGAGTGTAATGACCAAAAGGTTCATGGAATCTATTCCCACTGAGTTTCGCAGGGTTACCAACCACTATTACAGTTGGAAATTAATATGGCCCTTCATATATAAAATTGGGGAGGATGGGGGAAATAGCATGGTCTTGGAAAGGGACCATATTCCTCACTCTGAATACCCAATACATAGGTGGGTTAGGGGATTAGCAAAATTGGGTCGAATGGAGTGTTTCAAAGAGAAGTTTTTTGTGAGGTCTCATTGATTCCTATGGGTTAGAAATTGTTGTTATGGTTAGTGGTTGATCCACTCTCCATCCAAATATTTAGGGAAAAGGGGTGGTGGTCCAATGATATTTTCCCTCGGAGAGAAACATATATTGATGTGGGATAATGGATATGTCACTTTCATTTTTCCCACAAACCCACCTTCATCGTCCAAGAAAGAAGGGGTCCAAGCTAAAATCAAATAGTTGGCAACATTTTGAAGAGTCAATGCCCAAGGAATTTGATCAAGAAGAGGTTGTTTTACATCAAACTCTAGAATCAACACATGTTGAATGATGTTCCAAAAAAGTTAAGTGAGGAGAATCACTTGAGGATGTACAACCTTTGAACATTTCTCCTCTGAAGGCCGTAGTAATAATGGAGGCTTCATCAAGAGGAAGGAAGAGAGCACATGAATTTTAGAGTTTAGACTTGGATAGGGAATGACCTACTTGGATGAACAATGGGTCATTGGAAATTGTTTTACAAATGCTAGTTTCAGATCCCTCACTAAGAGGGAAAGGTTAATGAAAAAGGGAAGAAAGGTAAGATTGAGGATTATTCAAATTATTGATTCTTTTTAATCTATTTTATATTTCCTAATATAGTATGTAAGAGCATATATATGTAACCATTCTATTTGCACATGAAGGATGCAATTTGTTTTATGAATACAAATTGCCATATTTTCCTCGGGTTAAAAAGTATCACTTTCATTTTAAACAAAAGTTAGAAGAATATAAATAAAATAAATATAAAACGTGGAATTGAAGAAGGATTGTCAAGAGATTCATTGGTTAGTGAAGAGGGATAATGATATTTCCCACCAAGTTTTGATTCCTTGTAGAGTGAAACCTTTTTTTTACTCTTGTAATAATGGGATGGTTGTGGCCATTAAGCTGTGTCAAGCATGGTATTAGCCATGGTGACACCCCATTCGATCTCTTGATAGGAGGCGAATGCTCAACACTTCCCTTTACAAAAAAATATTGAGAAACTAATTTCCATAAATTATAGGAGAATGCTAGTTAATAAGAGCATTTTTTTTCATTTGGTAAAACTATTAAAACATCATTTAATCACACACAACTTACTAAGTCTTTTTCTTTTTGTTGCAACTCCTTAATTTTTTCAAACTCGTGCATGTAGATACTCATATAAGTGCAAACAATGCATGTCGATACTCATATAAGTGTAAATGATAGATAACAGAGGCTATCCTGGGTGTTGAAGTTTTCTCTGAAGACTTGGGGATTCCTCTCTCTGTGGTCAATGTTTATGGACCATATCTTAATCGAGCCCCTTTTTGGAACTCTCTTTTTCAAAGTACCCTTGTGAATGGAGATTCAGTCGTGCTGGGTGGAGATTTAAACTTTTCGTTGGGTCAGAGTGAGATATGGGGGCCTCATGCTCAGGCAGATTCTTTGGCAGGTTTTTTTGTTCAGAAAATGATGGAGAAGGGGCTGCTGGATATTGAGCCTGCTAAGCTAAAACCGACCTGGAGAAACAATCGGAGTGGGGATGCGAGGGTGGCGAAACGAATCGATCGTTTTTTGGTAGCAGAGCAGATGGTGGACAGTTTTTTTCTTGTTAGACAATGGGTTGGAAGTGGGGGCCTGTCTGATCATTTCCTATTTTCTTTGAAATCAAAAAGGGGCCCTACAACCCTCCGAGTCCTTTAAAATTTAACAAGTTATGGCTTCAGGAAGAGTCTTTCAGAAAACTTTTTTTATCTTATTGGAACCCTATCAGGGGGGAAATTGATAGATCAACTACGATCCAGTTTGCCGATAATATCAAAAGACTTAAAGTGCATATCAAGGAATGGGCAGCTGCTAAGAGAGTCAGAGACGAAGTGGAATTAAAGAATGTTGAAGCTGAACTTATGCTGATTTATGAGGGTGAAGGTGGTGGTTTTCTAACTCTTGAGTCCAAGGAGGAATTGTCTAGGCTGGAGGGTAGACGCAATACTCTGTTGCTTGAAAAGGAGGAAGCCTGGAGACTTAAAAGCAGGGCCATCTGGTTGGAGTGTGGGGATGAAAACACTAAGTTTTTTCATGCTTATGCGAGAGGAAGGAAGGTGGCAAACACTATATGGAGTTTGCAAGATGAGGTGGGTTCCCATGTATCTTTTGAAGATAAGGCCAGTTGTGGGGTCAGACATTTTCAGTATCTGTTTAAAGCTCCTCAGCAGGCTTCCATAGCAGAGGTAATTAGAACTGCCTTGTTGTTTCCCCGGTTTGTAGACGAGGGGGGCAATAGGGATCTTATGAAGGAAGTTTCGGAAGAAGAGCTCAAGGAGGTTTTGGGCAGTTTCCAGAAAGATAAAAGCCCTGGTCCTGATGGATGGACGATTGAGTTCTTCCTGGATCTTTTTGAGATTCTGGGGAGGGACCTCTTGCAGGTTGTCGAAGATTCAAGGTTAGCAGGT